>CM064530.1:26170322-26427268 GCA_032716605.1 Paralithodes platypus
TTTTCCGGGTCACTTTGGCACGTGCGGAGTCTTATGGACAGGGACAGCAGAGGTGGTGGCAGGGGCGGCGGCAGGGGCGGCGGCGGCGGCAGGGGCGGCGGCGGCAGGGGCAGCAGGGGTGGGGGGCCTTGGTGGGAAGATGGTGGTGGTGGCTGTCGCCCTTCTCTCTGTTCGTTGCGCAGGGGCGGCTAGGGCGGCAAGGGCAGCAGGGGCTACAGGGGCGGCAGGGGCAGAACGGCCCTCAGGGACAACCAGGGGCAGCAGTCGCTTTCCCAGTCGCTTTCCCTCTCCCTTTCCCCTTCCCCTTCCCTGTTCCTTGGGCAGGGGCGGCAGGGGCGGCAGGGGCGGCAGGGGCAGCAGGGGCGGCAGGGGCAGCAGGGCCGGCAGGGACACCAGGGCCAGCAGTCGCTTTCCCAGTCGCTTTCCCTCTCCCTTTCCCCTTCCCCTTCCCTGTTCCTTGGGCAGGGGCGGCAGGGGCGGCAGGGGCAGCAGGGTGGCAGGGGCGGCAGGGGCGGCAGGGGCGGCAGGGGCAGCTGGGCCAGGGCGGCTGGTGGTGGTGGTGGTGGTAGGGGGCACTGTGGCTGGCGTACGGGTCCTCTTCCCTCCGCCCTTGCCTTTCATTTTTCCTGCCCCCGCAGGTAATGCAGCCCTAGGGCGGCCTCCTGCGTCGCTGGTACCGGTGGCAGGGGTGGCAGGGGTGGCAGTGGTGGCAGTGGTGGTGGTAGTGGTTGTTGCGGTGGCCTGGGTCGGGGTGGCCGGGTCCCGAAAGACCAATGACCTCTGTGCCATTGCCCTGCTTGCACGTGTTTTTACGTGCTTTTGGTGGTGGTGATTCGTCCTCTGAGCTGTAGGGCGTGGCGTACTGGTAGCTAGGGTCTTTGGCAGCCACCCTCTGCCTTCCACGGCGGCTAACACCACCAGAAGGAGGGCTGGTTGTGTCATCAGGGAGCGAGCGTGAGGGACGTGTAGGCTCCATGACTAGTGCGTGGTTACTGGCGCGGTGGTGCTTGCACGAGTGCGGGGCGAGCGTTTGGCGGGGTGGTATCGAGAGTTGACATGTAGTACAATACCCACACCAATTTTCAGCCGCCTGGCTATAAACGCGCGGTTTTGGTACGTGTTCAAAGTCTCTGCTCTTAAGAGTCTACCCGCAGTGCGCCGGGGGAACTCTTAAGAGTCTACCCGCAGCTCCCGGGTTAACGACGAGCTCTCAGATAACTAGATAGGATTTTGGGCCTTATGCGGAGATGTAATTGTTAATGAGACCTAGGAAGCTTTTTTGTTGTCTCATATTTGGTGGTTTCATGCTTGCTAGTGTGTTCTTGTGTCAGGTTAGCAGGGGCTAGACCGGAGGGGAGGCTTTTTGCGATTCTTTAAGTAAAGTCTGCTGGTGCGAGTCCTGTGGACCCGCACGACTTTACTAGGATACCCGTGGGAGTCTTGGGGGCATTTTCTTGTCTGTGTCCCTGTGTTTCTAGTGTTGTGTTGTGTGAGGGGCCTTGCCTAGTCCACTCAGCACTGCGCTAGCACGTCTTGCTTTTGCTTTAGGGTCGCCAGGAGAGAGTCAGATACTTGCGATCTGAGTCTCTCAAGAGAGCACCCTTTCAATTAGAGTAATTTGGCGCACAGACCTGGGAACGTCCCTAGTCTAGAGCAGGTGGCTCAGCCCGGGTATCCGAAGCCTATATCCTTCCAGCTAGACCTCTGCCACCTGGCAGATTAACAGCTAGGGGTTTATCATCTCTGTATGCTTGTTATTGTGCCACAGTTTTACCGTTTTTGTGAGCATTGTGAGTCAGGGTGTGGCTTAGAGACTCTGTCCGAGCAGGCTTGCCTGACTAAGAGTGAGAAGCACACCTGTATGTGGTTATGTTGCGAGTTGCTGCCTTTATTTAATTATACCTATGCCATTATACACTGTATGGCCTATCACTAGTATTTATTCCTGCTTATGAGTTAAGAGTTCTCTAAATCCGTAACGTATTTTCTTTGCTAAGCATCAGATCCTACAGTAGCCCCATGCAGTTTAGAAACCCGCATCTTGTCTACCTGTACGATGTTTTGAGGACTGTTTGCTTTCACTTTCTTTCACGCAGGGATGATTAGTTGTATTAATTAACGTAACGTTAAATGTACTTTCTTCTAGTTTGTTATTAAATTGTTTCTGCAATTCAATTCCGTTATCTATCTTTTCCCTGAAGCTTTAAGTCAACTTAATTGTGTGATCTTTTATATAGCCTGCTTGACTATCAGCAGTCTATAGTGCGTGCACCATGTAACCGAGTCATAGGATACCTCGATGTCCAGGCAGGACTCTTGACGGTTTAGGGTGGTTTGTTGCCTGGGTTTATAGATAAGGGTTGGATCTAGCATTTTCCGTTGTTGCTTGTTGTCGCATACCTAGTCCAATAGAAAGTGCCCAGTGTTTATATATCCCAGGACGTAAGAAATGGCGACCTTGCATAGGATTAACTGAACAGAGGAATATAGTGGTAATTTGTTTTGAGATTACTTATGATTAGAGGAATACAGTGTACATAGATTTTTTTTTTTTTTGGAGCAACCAATATAACACATTAAAAGACTTTAAATAACATTAGTATATACATACTTGCATAGGAGATAAGGCCCATTCTATAACCGTGATAATTACTGCAGTACACAAACATGTCTAATACATCAGAACACAGTGATGGGTCAGGTCACGATACGGGCTCGGAGGGAGAAAGACCTGTGGAGTGGCTAGTCGATAGCGAGGAGGGTGCTAGAAGATTTTTAGAGGTGCCCCTTACTGCTGCCAGGGTGTTGAAGCTGAATAAGTATGGCTTAAAGTGTGTGGCAGGTCTTCAGGGTCACCAGGGTTTAAGTGGCATGAGGAAAGATCAGCTGAGGACTTTGATATTGGGTTTAGAAGGGAGAGACCTGGGTGGAGAGGCGACTGGGGGCCCCGGTCCCCAGCCCCCCCCCCACTCTACCCCCATATCAAACGTCAGGGTGCCTGAATTTAGTACATACCCCCAAGTTGATGGTCAATGGCAGCGTGGAATTCAATCACAGGGACCCTCTCCATTAAATGCACCTTCCCCTCCTCAAGGGTTGACTCCAGATTTGTTGTTTCAGCTTGAGATGGCCAAGGTTGAGGTTGCTAGAGCTCAGGTTGAGGCTACCGAAAGACAGGCTAGAGCTCAGGTTGAGGCTGCCGAGAGACAGGGTAGTGTGAAGGCTGAGGTTGCTAGAGCTCAGGCTGAGGTTGCTATACGAGAGGCTGAACTGCAGGCAGAGTCTACTAGGTATCGGGCTGACAGGGAGCTGGAGAGATCTCGAGTGGAGGTAACAGGGCGAAATATTGGGGGAGGTAACAGACATCGGGACCAATCATTGTCGGACCTGCTTAAACTAGTTCCTGTGTTCGATGAATTAGGTGTGACTGAGTTTTTTATGCGATTTGAGAAGAAGTGTCAGGAACACCAGTGGCCTCAGGAAAAGTGGGCAGCATTAGTTTCATCAAGACTCCTAGGAAAGGGGCTAAAAGCGTATGATGCACTACCTTTAGAGTCCTGTGTAGTTTATGATGAGCTAAAGAAGGCTGTGCTACGGGCCTATGAGTTACAACCAGAAACTTACCGCTTGAAGTTTCGGGGTGTTACTAAGGGCAAGGATAGTACCTTCCTAGAACACGCCCGGGACTTGTCTGATGAACTACGACATTGACTGCGTTCTGAGAGGGCAGCTACTTTTGAGGAGTTGAGTGAGCTGGTTCTCTTGGAGCAGTTCTTTAAGTGCACAGGTGGGGACTTAACATTAAATATAAAGGAAAAACTCTCCAGGAGGCAGCAGAAATGGCTGACTGCCGTCTGTCATTAATTCGAGGGTGCGGAGCAGCAGCTAGGAGTGAGTCGGGTGCAAAGGATCGTACCCCTCCCCCTCCCAAGAATTTTGATACACATAAATACACAAAACCATCTAGCACTGACAATAAAACTGAACATAAACCAAATACCGTCCCGTATAAGAAGTCTAATGGTACCTCCCACTCCCAAGGGAAACCAAAGAGTAAAGAGTGCTTTGCATGTCACAAGGAGGGTCACTTTGCAAATGCTTGTCCGAACAAGCCACCGAACAAGGTTGTGTCATTGGCCCGCAGCATAGGGGTGTCGCCTATATCTTCTGAGTTTGCCAAGGGTAGTTCGTCAGAGGTTGGGACACAGCCTGTGTTCAAGAGTCCGGAAGGCTCGAACCCTGTCCGCGACGTCTTTGGGGGTCATAGAGGGCATGGTTTTGTGAGGTGGGCTGGCGAAAGGCGAGGAGTTAAGCTATTGCGTGATACTGGGGCTTCTCAGACCTTGTTAAGGAACTTTACTGGTAGACCGATTAACGCTGCTCGGGTGGTGGTAGTTCAGGGGATCAATGCTAGGAAGTCCTACCCACTGGTGCGGATGGAGCTGGAGGTGGGTGGTGTGGCAAAGGAGCTGGATGTGGGAATTGTAGAGAACTTGTCTGTTGGGGGTGTCGACCTCCTCCTCGGCAACGACTTTGCGGTGCCTGCTCCTAAGGTTTCACCCTTGGTCGTTGCCGAAAAGGCGGCCCACGTTAGTAGGGAGGAACAGGAGTGGGTTGAGAAGTGTAGCGTACAAACCATGGCGTGTGTTGTGACGCGTTCTCAGACATCCGGAGCCTTGCAGCCACCACCTCAGTCTATCAAACCGCGGAGGAAAGGTCACAAGAAAACGGGAAGTGTTGGTCAATTGGAGAGTTTTGAGCCGGCAGTGTTTCATGGTGACTCATTATTGGCACCTATGTTAGAGTCTGGAGAGGCCCCGGGGCCTGTCACCGATAGTGCAGGTGCAGGGCAGGAAGAGACTCTGCGACAGCATCGTTATGCGCAGCGTGAGGAAAGGATGGCTCAGCGGGACATTGGAGGTGGAAATAAATTATTTAAGATGAACTTGGATAATCTTGCACCTGCTGATATATGTTCCTTGCAGCTGGAAGATCCTGAAGTCAGGGCATGTGGTAATGGTGCTGTCGAACTGGAGAGCGATGGGGATGCGCAGCCTGGTGATTTTTTCTTGTCCGAGGGGATCTTGTATCGGAGACATCAGGATCCCAAGAGAAAGTGGGATGGCGGGTCAGGATTAGTGTACCAGTTAGTAGTAACGAGGGTGTGCCGTGAGAGCTTATTGAGATTAGCTCATGATGTGCCTTTGGCAGGGCACCTGGGGGCACGTAAGACGGAGGCAGCTCTGAGCAAGCTTTTCTGGTGGCCTGGGTTAAAGGCGAGTGTCATGTCATGGGTGTCACAGTGTCACACTTGTCAAGTTGTGGGGAAACCCAATCAGGTCATCCCGAGAGCCCCGTTACAACCCATCCCTGTCATTGGGCCGCCCTTCAGCAAAGTAGTTATCGATATGGTTGGCCCATTGCCCCCCACTAGTGCCGGCAATAAATTTTTACTAACTGTAATGGATGTAGCAACACGGTATCCAGATGCTTACCCCATGCGCAACGGGATGGCCAAGACTGTTGTCAAAAACCTACTTGTCTATTTCTCTCGTTATGGCTACCCTCAGGAGATCCAGTCTGATCAGGGATCCAATTTTACTTCTGCTCTGTTTAAGCAGACCATGCAGCAACATGGGATAGTGTCTGTGGTGTCATCTGCCTACCATCCCGAGAGTCAGGGAGTTTTGGAAAGGTGGCACTCGACTCTCAAGAGTATGTTGCGGTGTTATTGCATGGAAAATGGGAAGGACTGGGATCTAGGTCTCCCATACGTTTTATTTGCTGCGAGAGAAGTACCTGGGGAGAGCTTGGGATTTAGCTCGAATGAGTTGGTTTTTGGACACAGGGTCAGGGGGCCCCTCCACATAGTCAAGGAGATCTGGGAGGGAGTCACAAAGCCATGCTCGCTTCTAAAGTATGTTGTTGAAAGCCGTGAGAGAATGCTAAAGAGCCTGGAGGTAGGAGGTCGGAACCTTAAGAGCTCACAAGCTCAGATGAAGGACAGATATGACCAGAAGGTGAAGCTGAGGGAGTTTGAAGTAGATCAGGAGGTACTGATACTACTGCCTCTGGTGGGACACCCCTTGTCTGCCAAGTATTCTGGTCCGTATTGGGTTGTAAGGAAGGTTTCTGATCTCGACTATTTAGTAGCTACTCCTGATCGTAAGAAAAATAACCAACTTTGTCATGTAAATATGATGAAAGAGTATGTGAGGCGCCCCTCCGAGCCTCTCACTGTCCCGGTGTTGATCTGCAGCGATCGAGGTGGAGAAGGAGGAAGGGACAGCCAAGCTGTGGGGGAGGATAATTGGGATTGTCATGTTTCCGCGGATCAGTGGGCGGGGAATTCTAGACAAGTGGCTCACGAGTTGATAGTGCCCCTGCCTGAGCAACAGCGTGTAGCTGTGCAGCACTTGTTTGATTCATATGCAGCTGTTTTCGCGGATCATCCTGGCCTCACTACTCAAGCGGTGCACGATGTCGATGTTGGGGACCACCCGCCCTTTAAATCAGTGCCATACCGTGTTCCCCCTATTAAATTACCAGCACTTAGGGAAGAGCTGGATTATATGCTGCAACGTGGGCTGATTTCTGAGGGTGCAGTAAGGTGGACTTCCCCAGTCACACTGCAACCCAAACCAGATGGCAAGGTGCGGTTTTGTATAGATTTCCGCAGATTGAATGGTTTAACCCCCACAAATGCCTACCCTCTCCCTCGCGTGGACGACAGTGTGGATAAGATAGGAAAAGCCAAGTTCCTCACTGAGATAGACCTTGTTAAGGGTTATTGGCAAGTGCCCTTGTCTGAGCGAGCGCGAGAGGTGTGTGGGTTTGTGGTGGACGGTGCCACATATCGTTGCCATGTTATGCCATACGGGCTGAAAAATGCCCCTGCAACGTTTCAGAAATGAATGAACGACATTGTAGCCGACATTCCCAACTGTACGGTGTACCTAGATGATGTCATAATATACGACGATGATTTTAACAGTCACTGTGCTCACATCGGACAGCTTTTTAATAAACTGAATGAAGCAGGTTTGGTGGTAAACCTGGGTAAGTGCGATTTTGTCAAAGCCACAGTTTTGTACCTGGGGTTCGAGGTGGGGATGGGGCAGGTGTGCCCTCCACAGACAAAGATCAAAGCCTTCGATCAGTTTCCTCAGCCTACGACTAAGAAACAAATCATGCGGTTTCTAGGTATGATAGGCTATTATCGTCGCTTCATCAAAGGCTATTCGACTGTACTTGCACCTTTAACTGACTTATTAGCTAAGGACAAGAAGTTCCGGTGGTCTCCTGAGTGTGCAGAGTCGTTTTCCTTGGTGAAACACCTGTTATGTACCCACCCCATACTCAGGGCCCCGGACTTCAGCAGACCTTTTCAGCTGGCGACTGATGCCAGTGGCGTAGGGGCTGGGGCTGTCTTGTTACAGACAGATGATGAAGGTATCGAACATCCAGTGAGTTTTTACAGTAAAAAATTCAATAGTGCACAAAGGAATTACTCTGTAATTGAAAAAGAACTCCTGGCGATAGTGCTGGCGCTCAGGCACTTCGATCTATATGTTCCTGCTTTCGGACCAGTCGTAGTGGTTTATACCGATCATCACCCTCTGAAATTCTTGAATCAGTTTCATAACCGGAATATGAGGCTGACCAGGTGGTCACTCATGCTTCAGGAGTATAATCTGGACATACGCCATATTACCGGTTCTGATAACGTGATAGCGGATTGTCTATCAAGGGTGGATGATGTTGGTTAGACTGCCACAGGATTGAGGGTTGAGTGTGGAGGAAAATAGGCTGTCACTGTAGTTCAGCCGAAAAAAAACAAATTAAAAAAGCAAAAACATTATATAAACTCTTTATTTTTATAACGTGTAGAATTTTGTATAAGATGTTGTAGCAGTATCTAAGTTGAATGTTTTCGATTATTGTCGCTAAGTTAGTTGAACTTGCTTGGTGGAGTGCAACAGTCTTTATTTTTTTATATATAGTGCCTTGTGTCGCAACAGTGTGTGGTACTATGAGAAGCTTTCTGTTAGATATGAAGAACTTAGTCAAGGGTCTTATATCTTGGGGGAGGTGTGACGCTTCTGCATAGTAGCCACGTGCGGGCATGCGCGCGCGTCGGCTGCCCAGCCGCTTAGAAACCGGCTGATGGCAGCCGGACGGCAGGCTTTTCCTTAGTATATATCCTACGACAATGTAACTAATGTCTGGGATATTCTTATGTTGTTTCACAGCTTGTAGCTGCCCTTATTCTTAACCAACGCATCTTAGTATATTTTATTCTCGATAGTTGATTGTTTCATTATAATATATAAGATGTAAGTCTAGTGAGAGTGGGAGGAGACGAGCGGGAGAGAGAGACCGGCTGGGGGACGTTGCTTCGCGCGGAGAGTCCAGCTTGGGACGAGCCTGATGTTGCCACGTGCATTTGATCGCAACGTTAGGCTTAGTTTCGACTCACGCACGGGGTAGAGGATTTTGACCCGGCAACTGTGTTGAGTGTTGCCAAGCATGGGATGTATTTTGCATGCCTAGGGTGGGGTCCAGGCAGATTCAAGACCAGAGCTCACCTCACTGTCGTACCCTTCGGACCCCCTTGATATCTATCCCTCTCAACCCCACTTAGAAACTTTCTCTCTTACTTTGTATACCTTCTTTCCACTACTTCACCAATCTATTTAATTATCCCATCCCCTTCAGAGACCTTATATCTATTATTGTATTAACGACGAGCTCTCAGATAACTAGATAGTATTTTGGGCCTTATGCGGAGATGTAATTGTTAATGAGACCTAGGAAGCTTTTTTGTTGTCTCATATTTGGTGGTTTCATGCTTGCTAGTGTGTTCTTGTGTCAGGTTAGCAGGGGCTAGACCGGAGGGGAGGCTTTTTGCGATCCTTTAAGTAAAGTCTGCTGGTGCGAGTCCTGTGGACCCGCACGACTTTACTAGGATACCCGTGGGAGTCTTGGGGGCATTTTCTTGTCTGTGTCCCTGTGTGTCTAGTGTTGTGTTGTGTGAGGGGCCTTGCCTAGTCCACTCAGCACTGCGCTAGCACGTCTTGCTTTTGCTTTAGGGTCGCCAGGAGAGAGTCAGATACTTGCGATCTGAGTCTCTCAAGAGAGCACCCTTTCAATTAGAGTAATTTGGCGCACAGACCTGGGAACGTCCCTAGGCTAGAGCAGGTGGCTCAGCCCGGGTATCCGAAGCCTATATCCTTCCAGCTAGACCTCTGCCACCTGGCAGATTAACAGCTAGGGGTTTATCATCTCTGTATGCTTGTTATTGTGCCACAGTTTACCGTTTTTGTGAGCACTGTGAGTCAGGGTGTGGCTTAGAGACTCTGTCCGAGCAGGCTTGCCTGACTAAGAGTGAGAAGCACACCTGTATGTGGTTATGATGCGAGTTGCTGCCTTTATTTAATTATACCTATGCCATTATACACTGTATGGCCTATCACTAGTATTTATTCCTGCTTATGAGTTAAGAGTTCTCTAAATCCGTAACGTATTTTCTTTGCTAAGCATCAGATCCTACAGTAGCCGCATGCAGTTTAGAAACCCGCATCTTGTCTACCTGTACGATGTTTTGAGGACTGTTTGCTTTCACCTTCTTTCACGCAGGGGTGATTAGTTGTATTAATTAACGTAACGTTAAATGTACTTTCTTCTAGTTTGTTATTAAATTGTTTCTGCAATTTAATTCCGTTGTCTATCTTTTCCTTGAAGCTTTAAGTCAACTTAATTATGTGATCTTTTATATAGCCTGCTTGACTATCAGCAGTCTATAGTGCGTGCACCATGTAACCGAGTCATAGGATACCTCGTTGTCCAGGCACGACTCTTGACGGTTTAGGGTGGTTTGTTGCCTGGGTTTATAGATAAGAGTTGGATCTAGCGTTTTCCGTTGTTGCTTGTTGCCGCATACCTAGTCCAATAGAAAGAGCCCAGTGTTTATATATCCCAGGACGTAACAGTAGTAACTGTCACTGTTTCCAATGGCAGAAGTCCCTCACCAACAGCTTTCCATATCGTCCATTCATTCTCATGGAGCAGCCAATTTGGTCGGTGCCACCACAATTTGGACTCTATTAACTGGTTAGCCGTTATTCCCCTAGTTATGAAATCACTAGGGTTATCTTTTGTATTAACATAGTGATATGCGACATCTGGCAATAGGGCCCTAATCTCATCTACCCTATTTCTCACATAAACTGGCAGATACTTCTTGCTATGTACCCTGTTGAGTGCTACTTAACTATCGCACCATACGTGAACGGCATTAATATTTAATTCCTTCTCGTATGCTGCGCATAAATGAGTCACCAGACGTCCTAATAGCAGCATGGCAGTCAATTCCATTTTAGGGATAGTTTCCTTCTTGACCGGTGCTACCTTGGCCCGGTCTGTAACTAAATGCGCCCCAAATGAAGTAACGACATAAATGACTACCCTGTATGCCGTGGCACTAGCATCGCAAAACGTATGTATTGTAACATCGCCAAATGCCGTCACTTTACGAGGTAGCTGTTTAGTACATAGGATGTCATACTCTTTCAACAGTTGTATCCCTTGATCATTTAAGTCTTTGAGCAAAGTGTCATCCCACCCTATGTTATGTCTCCAAATTTCCTGCATCAGAATCCTAGCTCTTATGGTAACGGGTAATGCTAGACCCAAAGGATAAAAAAATTGCCAAACTTTGCTCAACAGACTCCTCTTCGAGTGCGTTACCGTCTGCTGAGTAAAAAACTTTGTTTGAAAAGTACGAGTGTCTTGTTTTGGTTGCCAGATCATCACAAAATTTCTGGTTTGTTCCTGGTTACGAGATGCCGTACCATCCATCTGAATTAGACTCTGAAGATTTTCATTATTGGTAACCCACTCGCGGAGAAATACTGTAGATGGCCTTCTGTGAATAACCTACATGCTTGCCAGTATGTAATAAATCATCCTGACTATCGCTAGAACCCTGTAAATTGTCTGTATACAAACAATTTATTAGTGTCCTCAAGGGTGTCTGACAGATGTTTTTTAATGGTGGCCTTTAACAAAAACTGCAAACATGTAGCACCAAAGAGTACGACCCTAAATCGGTAGATCACGACCGGACTTCCAGAGTCGCCAATGTTTTTGAACCAAAGACAGCGGGTGACATCTCGATCCTCCTTATGCAATTTCACCATCAAGAAAGCTTTCTCGATATCACTGGTGAAAGCATATTGCCCTAGTCTAAACCGCGATAGGCGTTGAGACAAATCAGATGCCATAGACGGACCAGTCAAGAGGCAGTCATTTAGACTGGGCTGTTGATCTTGGTGGGCCGAGCAGTCATACACCACCCGTATTGGGGTGGTGGCACTGTCCTTTTTCACCCCATGATGGGCTAGGCCGCTAGGTAATGAACCCTACCCTTCCTAGTTGGCTCTTTCACATCAACTCGTTCTATGAAACCTCGGTCTATGTAGTTCCAAATTACGTCATCATACGCCTGGCGCGTGCTCAGTGCATGTATTAATTTACGCTGTAATACGCGCAAGCGACCCAATGCCAAACCCTAATTCGTTGGCAGGCTTATCTCACTATCTTTCCAGGGTAGACTAACCTCTTACTGTTTTTCTGTGGCACAATAGCTCACAGACTCCTCAAAAATTGTTATCGCAATTTCCAAGTCATAATCAGTCTCCACAGGATTAATGCCTATGTGATCAAATTTCCACAGTCTTTCCAGGTCGAACTCGGCAGTCATCTTAGGATCACTAGCTTGGGATTCTTCACTTACCAACTCCTCTTCCGCGGTTACATTCACCCTTAATATAGAAACCGTGTCTACTAAGATGTTTGACTGTGTGGTATGTACCTTTCCGCTCATGCAAAAGCAACATTTAGTGGGGATTAGAATTATGCCACACATTCTTTTAAATCCATGGTGTACTACATCGTAATAGTGATCAACACCAAGTAGAATATGCACCTCACTTTGATTTCCCATGGGATCTGACAGATTAACCCCTTTGCTACACAATGCGTGTTCCACCTTCTTTACTCCCACTTGTAGGCTGTCTACTACGATACATGTCATAAAGTACCTTTGTTTACGGTAAAGATAGGAAACCTCCGCTATTTCGTAGTCCTGTTTGTCAGTAAGCCCCGTAAAGCCCTGCAATCGAAGAGTCTCAGCCCCTATGATTCGGTGCTTAAGCCCCATTAGTATGGACCTCTTTATAAAGGACCGTTGAGACCCTGGTCGAGAAGCACCTGACAAACTTTGTTACTGTCATTACCATCCATGGGAATCTTGATGGTGGGCAATATAGTGGTGTCTTTTGTACTACCCTCGGGTTTTGTCATCTTTGCCTTTGTCAACCGTAGGACACACCTTGTCAAAGTGATGTCCTTTACATTGACGACAGGGCCTTAAGTACGTGGCAGTAGCCTACATTGCCCTTGTTTACCATGTTCTCTACTCAGACAACCTGCATATAGCTTCAATCTTTTTGTTTGTGTATTTTTTTACCTATTTTTTGGGTATTTCACACAGAAACTACATTTATGCTTGTTATTATTACAAAGTTTACAAAAAGTATGTGTGGGTTTCTTGTATGTTCCCTCTTTCTTTCCCTTGGTCCCCACCATCATACTTACAGTCCCCCTCATTTCGACATTCCCACCCCCTCCTGACACACTCATTCTCCCATTGTTCAACTGCAAATTATTAATTTCTTTACTGAACGAGGTTTTAAACTTACCCTGATCAAATGATCTGACCTTGTCGAGTTTTGTTATAGGAAGCTTCTGTCTTAGTATAATAACTATAATTTTCTGTGAGGTCAGCCATAAGGTGTCCAGTGATCGAGTATGGCATTCCATGTCTGCCCTAAATGTTGTTAACTCATCAACCTTGTATTTTGGTTCTGTCATATTTAACAAGGCGACGGCATGGGCCATCTTAAGTTGTTCCCGATCCTCATATGTTGACTGCAATAATTGTACTGCCTCATTATAACTATCACCTACTACTGTGAAACCCTCAATTAGATGCAAGGCCTCTCATTCCATTTGCCCTTTCAGGACATAATCCAAAGTGGATTCAAGTACGTGGATCTCAACACATCCCAAAAGGCTAACCACTCTGTCAAGTTTTTTTTTTTTTTTTTTCGATGTGATTGAGGGAGGCAAAAGGCATAACTGCCTATAGCGAGTGCCTCCCCCATAGTTGAAAGAGTGACAGGGCCAAAATCAAGGGACGTTCGAGCCAAAATGCCTGGACACATGGTGTTTGAAGCAATCTAAGTCATAGGAAGAGGGAAAGACTGATTCTGGGAGAGAGTTCCAGAGCTCAGCTGTTGAGTAGAAGAAAGTTTGAGAGTAACGTTTCACTCTTGGGTTGGAGAGTTGCACAGAGTAGGGGTGGGATTGAGTTGCAAGACGGGTACCACGTGCCCTACGTAAAGGAGGTGGTATGCACTGGGATAGCTCTGAGGAACACTGATTATTATAGTAGCGATAGAATAGCGAGAGAGATGCAACATTGCGGCGGAGAGAGAGAGATTGCAGAGAGTTGGTGAGTGGACGGGAGTTAATGATACGAAAGGCCTTCCTTTCAACTTTGTCTAGGAGAGCGGTGTGAGAGGAACCTCCCCACACATGTGAACAATACTCAATACAAGGGCGCACTATGCCCCTGTACAGAGCAAGAAGCTGTGCAGGGGAAAAGAACCCCCTAAGGCGGTTGAGCACACCCAGCTTCTGAGAGGCTGCCTTAGCAAGACTGGTAATATGGTCCTTCCAAATGAGAGCAGAAGAAAAAGAGACACCAAGAATATTGAGAGAAGATGAAGGGTTGATTTTTGTATTGTTGAAGAATAAGGGATAGTCCGCTGGGAGATCCTGACGGGTAGATAGATGGAGAAATTGGGTTTTGGAAGCATTAAAGTTAACAAGGTTTTCTCTGCCCCAATTGGAAATAGTATTTAGATTAGAATTTAAGAGTTCTATGGCTTCATTACGTTGAAGATTGAGGGATTGCTGGCTGGGGCGTTCTGAAAAACTAATGGAGTAGTGTAAGGTTGAGTCGTCTGCGTATGAATGGATAGGAATTAAGGTACAGTTAAGGAGATCATTTATAAAAATTAGAAAGAGAATAGGAGATAGGACAGAGCCCTGAGGAACACCGGAGTTTATAGGGTGAGGAAGTGAACAATGGCCGTCCACAACCGCGGCTATGGAACGGCCGGAAAGGAAATTAGAGACAAAGGCACAGATGCAGGGATAGAAACCGAAGGAGGGTAGTTTAGAAATTAAAGATTTATGCCAGACTCTATCGAAGGCTTTCGATATGTCTAGTGCAATAGAAAAAGTCTCACCGAAGTCCCGAAAGGAGGATGACCAAGAGTTAGTAAGATATGAAAGAAGGAAGCCATACTGGCGATCTGAGAGCAGATTATGAGAAGAGAAATGATTAAGAAATTTGGAAGCAAGAATAGTTTGAAAAACTTTAGAAAGACAAGAGATAAGAGCAATTGGACGATAGTTGGAGGGTTGAGAGCGGTCACCCTTCTTTGGGACAGGTTGAATGTGAGCAAACTTCCAGCATGAAGGGAAGACGTTAGAGGATAGACAGAGACGAAAGAGTTTGCCTAGGCAGGGAGTCAGCACGGAAGCACAGTTTTTGAGAACAACAGGAGGAACACCGTCCGGACCGTACGCCTTATTAGTGTTAAGCCCAGAGAGGGTAGAAAGTACATCTTTAGAAGAGATTAGGATATTAGGCATAAGTAAGAGAGAGGAGGGCGGAGAGGGAGGAATAGCACCGGAATCATCCAAGGTGGAGTTTCTAGCATAAGTTTGAGCGAAGAGTTTAGCTTTGTCAGAGGAAGAAGTGATGGTTGTGCCATCAGAGTGGGAAAGGGGAGGGAAAGACGAGGAAGAGAAATTGTTGGAGAGGTTTTTGGCTAGATGCCAGAAAGCTTGGGAAGAGCTAGAGTTGAATAGTTCAGTGCATTTATTATTGATGAAAGAGTGTTTGGCAAGTCGAAGAACAGATTTGGCTTGATTCCGGGCAGAAACATATGAAGAATGAGAGTCTTGAGTTTTAAGGCGTCGGTACCGTTTGAATGCTTCATCCTTATTGCGGACAGCAGTAGAACAGGCGTGAGTAAACCAAGATTTTTTAGCATTAGTCTGAGAGAAAGAGAATGGAATGTATGCTTCCATGCCCGATACGATTACCTCGGTAATGCGTTCAGCACTCTCCGAGGGTCCTCGGCCATGGAAGCAGAAATCATTCCATGGGAAATCAAAGAAGTACTGCCGAAGAGCCTCCCAGTCGGCAGCGCCAAAGTGCCACAAGCGCCGCCGGCTAGGAGGTTCGGGTGGCTGTACTGGAGAGATAGGACAGGTGACAGAGATAAGTTTATGGTCGGAGGAGCCCAAAGGAGCGAAAAGATCGACAGTATAAGAAGAAGGGTTAGAAGTTAGAAACAGGTCAAGAATGTTGGGCCGATCTCCGATGCGATCCGGGATACAGGTGGGTTGCTGAACTAACTGCTCTAGGTCATTTAGGATAGAAAAGACGTAGGCTTGTTCACCAGGTGGATCAGTAGTGTGAGAGGAGAGCCAATGGCGGTGGTGAACGTTGAAATCTCCTAAGATGGAGATTTCTGAGAAAGGAGAAATGGATAGAATGTGTTCCACTGTAGAGTTTAGATAGTCAAAGAATTTGGGAAAGTTGGTAGAGTTAGGGGAAAGATAGACAGCACAGAAATATTTAGTAAGAGAATGACAGGAAAGTTTGAGCCATAAAGTTGAGAATTCAGAGGAGTCGAAATCGGGAACACGAGAGCAAGTGAGTTTGTTGTGCACATATGCACAACATCCGCCTTTGGCTTTGAAACTAGGATAGAGAAAGTAGGAGGATACAGAGAAGGGGTTGCTGGATGTTGCTACAGACACCTGAGTTTCGGTGAGGAAGAGAAGATCAGGTTTGTAGGAGGAGAGATGGTGCTCAACAGAGTGAAAGTTAGAGGAAAGTCCGCGAATGTTGCAGAAATTAATAGAAAGAGTAACAGGCCGAGGTCCAGGTAATTGTGTGGGGTCGTCAGGGGATGGTCGGTCGGGTGAGGGGGCATTTATGGTCCCCCCCCCCCCCCCCCCCTGGGGACTCCGAGGCTGGGCTACAATTCATCATTTTGTTTTGTTTTTAATTTTGGTGTGGAGGAATGAAGTGTGGTGTGCATGTTTAGTGTAGTGAAGTGGATAGGAGGAGGAGGTGTTTGTGAGAGCTAGCTGGATTGCTCTCAGTGTAAATGAGGCACAAAGAAAATCAGTAAGAGAGGCCAAGCAAGTGAAACAGGAGTTCCAGCGAATGTAGGTAGATTGAGCTTTGGGAGGTGCACAGTGTGTCGTGGCTCTGCCCGTCTGGCGGCGGGTTTTCGCCTCCCTTCTTGGACATGAAAGCGAGCTGTAACAAGTGCTTCGCTTTGAAGACTGTTTTGTCACATAAGCGCGATTTTCACACTCTGATACTATCTCTTCATCCTCCGTCATACTTGCTACAATTACCTTACTTGAAGTAACAATACGACTATGTGTAGCTAGAACATTATCTAGCCTAGCCTCCAAGTCCTCGAGGGTAGCAGAAGTGATAAAAGTATTGACATCGACTATTATTCTATTCAGAACTCCCCAAAGTCCAGTCCTCTGATTTTTCGGAGCATACTTTTTGTTTTCTTTTTTTTTCTTCTATATTCCAACTACTCCCTCTCTGGCATAGGCTGAGAGCCTGTACATTCCACCGCTCAACACGGTAAAGCCCGTAAGGTCTTGTTCCAGTCTGGGGAGTGAGACATGTGAAGCATCCATCATGGCTCGAAGCAGCTCCATCTCTGAAGCGGCTGGTTGCTTCGTTCAAGTGCTTCACTGTTTCACCCTCCAGACCCAGACCCTCACTCTCTGAACGCCACCTATTTAGCAGTGAACTCACTAGGCATTGTCCTCCTGTAACATATTTTGAATATGGGAATATTCATACAGTGTTATTTAATCATGGAACAATGAGGGTATTTTTTTGGCATTTCGGTGGGCTTTGTGGTAATGCACTGATACTAGGTACAGCACAAATTCAATCCCAATAATATCTTCCCATTGACATATTGGGATTTGAACCCAGGTCGATTGGATTACCAATCCAGTGGCAAGACCACTCCACCACACTCCCCCAGACTGTATCTCCTTTGATTTTTCCATCTCTATGCAAACCTATAGGCTATCTATACCTTACAATGCTACAATATAATATCATTAACACGGCAAATTAGTAGCCTAGTTTAGGAGATGCAGAATGGCAAACTTCTTTACTTGTGGAGAAAAAATAGTCCAATAAATTTCCGGCAATACATTAAGGGCCATAGTGAACAAAGAAATGTTATGTCAGGTCAGGTGTCATAGGAAGACTGAAAATAAATGAAAGAAAAGTTATTGGGGGAAGGTGATGGGTGGGATGCAGGATTTCGGGAGGCGCAATGACACAACCCCCGTATGTTGAGGGTAATTGAAAGAAATCGATGCCGTGTTTCAGATAGACGGCACCTCAGGATGCTGTTTACCAAATTCCTGATGGCCTGATAATCCTCAGGTCGATAACCTTGGACCTTGTGTCCGGTTCTCGATGGCTACGATCTTGCAGCCCCCCCGTCACCCCGGTCTCTCTCTCGAGATCCAACACCACCTGCTTGATACTATTGGCCAGTTCACGAGGCTCTGTACCGGGGCCTATGTCATTGCCCCCAATAAACAAATAAGTGATAAGAGGCCTGAACCGGATCCAACGTCCCCACTCTTCTGAGGTTCTAAGGGTAATGATCCTGTCCCCAGGCACCCCAAAGAAGGAGAGCTCGAAATTACGATCCCCTTCCGACGCCCGGTACCCCACAGGTCCTTGCTGAGCCGCCCTAAACCTAGTTACGTAAGAATGACCGAATGCAGCAATCCTGTCTGGTACCGGCGCCGGAGTTTCTGGATTAAATCCGAGCCCCACTCCTCCTGGATCCTTGCTCCTGAATACTGTGCTGTCCCCATGCTCATTGCCTTTTTTTTAAATCCCTGTTATACATCTACACATCTTAACAGGCAGTCCTACCCACGGGTAATGACTTTACATTGGTGCCACATGTATAATTCTTTACAACGAAAATATATTATTTTCGGTGTTAAGTACCTTAAGTCGGATTGAAATGCTCAGGCTATTTCTACATGTATAAAAAAACTTTATTGTTTTTATAATTAATTCGCTTGTTAGTAAATACAACATACATTGTACACAACTAGGCAGAGTAGCTACTGCGACGTTGTCAGATCAGGGGAGGCAAAACACTCACTCACACTCACACCTGATAAACAAAACAAACATCATGTGATGGCACGCTTCCAGGCTCACAGTCATGTGTAGACTAAATTAATTTGTCAATTCAGTTCATTCCTGACTATGCCACCATCCACAATGGAACCCTCTCCAAAACGCCCCACACACCTGCATAGTCAGGCAAAAGAGATGGCATATAGCATTCACCAATATGAGAGAGAGAGAGAGCTATATAATTAGTAATATAATTTATTATAACAATACTAATTATCTATGCATTCACGTTTGCTACACAGTATTATGCTGATGAGTGCGTTGCCCTCCTCACTCATACACAGGGGAGGTGGTGGGAGGCAAAGACCTTTGGTGGGAGGGAGGGAGGGAGATAAGGGAGCGATATTAACTCCTTCAGACTCATATGACGCTACCGCGTAATATGGAACTTATGCCAAATAACTCATATGATGCTAGAGCGTCATATGAACATATCTTCATAGCTCTCTAATTAGTTATATGACGCTTTAGCGTCATATGGAGCTCAGTAAGTTCTGTAAGTTAGATGACAATCTGTCGGTTGGTGGCAACCCCAAGTCTCTCCGACAATTCTAACGGTCCCGCAGTGTGGTTTTGACAGTTGTGGGGTACAGTGGCAATGATACCGGGCTCCCGCCTCCTCGGACTTACTGGAACATAATATGTCTGAAGGAGTTAAGAGCCGGCACCATTGTAGGGGTAGTTGGCCGCGCCCAAAACTGTCTGTTAACCCTCTCTGACATATGATGCAATTTTGAGCCTATTAGGGATACTTTAAAGCCTTTATTACCATCAGGGGTATTTACAAACCTTTAGTTTAGTTACTTCAACCTCTGCAGTTGTCTTTGGGTTAGATGTGGGCAGAAAACTAATTTTGGAGAGGTAATTATAAGAGTGAGAGAACTCTATTTCTTATTGCTAATCTGGCAACCTCTGCGTCATATGAGTCTGAAGGGGTTAAGAGTGGTGATACTACAGTAGCTAAATCCCGGGTCTGGGAACCAATGTGGTAGAATGTTAGATAAAGTTAATTATATTTATAGGCTATAATCCAAACACAAATCAAATCCAAGTCAAATTTACTCTGAACTAGATTGAACTTAATCTGAATCCAAACTAAACAAAATCCAAAGGTCAAACACATATAATTATATTTAAATAATATCAATAGAGTTAATTGTACACCGGGATTTAACTCACCAACATTCCCACGTGACAATGAGGCAGGGAAAGGTGCCGGTCAAGATGGCGGACAGCGGTGGGATATGTTTGGCCCAAAAGTACAGCTCAAGAAAAAAATTGAATGATTATGTTATGGATGAGTAGATATGCTTAGCTGTCAGTCATGGCGTTGATGAGAGCGTCTTCGAAGTGTATGTGTAGAATATTGCTGGTTGTTTGTTGTAATTATAGGCACTATAGCACAATAAAATTAAACGTAAATATATGTTGATAGGGTGGTGTTTGCGGTAGCTCTGGGCCCTCGCGGGACTCTGTCTTGCTGCCTGACTTGCGCCAGCCAGGAAAATATATCGTACTGCATCTGAGTTGCTAATACGATAAATTAATATATATATATATATATATATATATATATATATGAAAAGTCATATATACTACACAAGACCATATCAATATTGCATAATAACATATTAGGCCTTTTATAATCTTAACTTACTTACAACTTGCAAACTTACTATTCACGATCTAACTTCCTACTCTTTAACCATGGAAACGACCGTTAAACAACTTACCTAACTAGACACGTCACAGAGACGTACGCTAGCATATATTGCCTATCTATCATATTACATGATATTATCTGCAGCCTTACTCTCATCATATAGGTTGAAGATATCGTGGAAGAAGTCTTAGAGGTTTGTTAAGTAGGAGCGTTTATTCCAAAAACCATGTTGAGTATCTTTAAGTATGTTATTTTCCTCTAAATGATTTACGAGTTTGTCTCTAATGAGTGTTTCTAGCATTTTACATACAACTGAGGTTAAGCTAATTGGACGATATTTACTAGGTAAGGATGTGCTGCCTTTTTCAAATATCAGGGTTACGTTGGCGAGCTTCCACTGATCAGGCATAGTAAGACTGTAAGGACTGTAACGATTTATTGAAGAGCAATGTCAGTCGTTAGGAATGCTCATACTTAGCTTCCTATAGAACTCTAGACGAGATTATATCAGGTCCAGTCTGTATACTTATCTTGAGTTTATCTAACATTTCAAAACTTCTCTCTCTGTAAGGCTGATACTGTTTAGAACGTCAGAATTATCTATCTGAGCCGGCGATGCTGTAGGGATATTACTAAGGTCTTCTGATGTAAAAACTAATGCAAAGAAGGTGTTGAAAGCGTTACTAATTTTTGCTTCATCTTTAGCAAAATGGCCTATCTCATCGAATAACGGTTCAGTCGTTGAAGTCACTACTTTCTTCTTCCTGATGTAACTATAAAATTCTTTCGGGTTTGTTTTACTTTGATTTGCAACATGTAATTCTAGCATATTTTTACTTACTTTGTTTGACTAACTTTTTGGCTTTGCGTTGTAGATCTACATAATCACTTTATTTTCATATGTGACAGACATTTTTAATTTATCATGAACATTCTCTTTAGCAAGCAGACAACCAGCAATGTCTTTGTTCCACGAGTTCAATGCAATTGAATTAGCCTAATCACCGACATTCAAATTCTTTAATAATTCTTCTTTTGTTGCAAGTACAAGGTCAAGAACTTTATGTCCATGGGTCGGCGATCGAACAAATTGATAGAGCGAATTCTCTTGCAAGTTCAAATACATGTCATGTCCGGAGTGTGAAGTAAGAGTATCGCCCAACTTGGTTGCAGGTAAACTAAAGTTGCTAAAAATTATGGTATTTGGTGAGTTACTTACATCTGCAATTTATTTATAAACTTCACGGTCAGTATGAACTGATCGAGCTGGAGGTCTGTATATTAAACTCTAAACAGCGAAGCCTGTGTTTTTTTAAAGATCCCGCCATGGGAAAGTTTTTGGTTCTATTATGACGAAAATCGTCAAATTTACCATATATATCAATATTGCTTATCCATAATTATGCACCTATTTTACTTTTAATATGAACATATGAACATATAAGAGCAATAAAAGAAGTGAGAATAGCATTTGGGGTGTGAAAAAGACGTATTATTGCCGCCCGGTCGTATGGTGAGGCGAGAGCCCGAGCGGCGAATAACCTTTCACTCCGCACTGAGGCCTTGCAATAGAAGTCTCTGTTGCAAGGATCTGTAGCTGCCTCGCCTGTGTTACAGAGTCTGTATGAGGGAAATTTGTGAGGAAAATTACCCGATGCAAGGGTGAATTAAAATGTAAAACTTGCAAACTTGCAAACTAAATAAGAGGAAAAATAGCTGATAATTGAGGCGGTGGGAAAAGGGGGGAAGGAGCGGAAGGGGGGGGGGGGGCATTTAGAGGAGTGGTAGCAAGTAATGGAGGGGAATTACCTCACCTTATCACAAATTGCTTTGTTTTGATTGCCACTGGGGTGTTTTAAATGTTTCTTTTATGCTCTGACTCTAATGAGGACGCTCACATTGCACCACAAAAAGCTCTATAGAGGACGCTAGCCATTTATGGGTTAATGCAAGTATTATTGTTGTACCTTTATTAGTATTTATTAGCACAAAGGATGTGTCAACGTTCACAATTTGGGGTTTTGACACAAGGATCAGGTTAAGACTCTTTGATAAAAATCATAATGCCACCTCCATTTCTATTAATTCGGTTTTTCTCAAATATTACATAACCGGGAAGTAAGTACTCTGCTAAAAAGTTTCTGTCTCCTGTATGGAGCCAAGATTCTGTTATGCCAATTATGTCATAATTTGCCGTAAACACAAGTTCATAAAATCTGAAAATGTATTGCGTATGCAATGAGCGTTTGCATAGAAAATCTTTAAAGTTGTGGTTTTAAAACTCGCAGAACTCTCTTTAATCAACATTTTTGTTATGGTCGGATATACATTTACGTTTATGGCTGTCCTCGGTTCTCGAACCTCATCCCTGGCGGTTTTGGATTTGGGTCTTGCTGATGGAGCTTAATCCAAATTTGTGATTCTTGACAGATTACCATGCAAGTCCCTCGCAGGTCGCAGCCAACGCTGTTTTCGGTCCTCCTTCCTGGTTGGCCTTTGTTGAGTTGATTTCTTCTTCGAAAATCCTTCACTGCATGATTGAAAAGACACACACAATGTGCTGCTCCCACCAGGTTCAGATGAACTCCATCGTCCCAAAACAAATAGATATCGTAGTCAAAATTGGCGCAGGTGTTGACGAATCACACGTTTTCCTTCCAGCAGAGGTTAGCTAGACGACTATTTGTGCTGGTGGCTCTGTTGTAAAATCGGCTCTCTACATCGAACCGGGGGACAATTCCTGAGACGATGATTCTTGAGGACTTCTCCTTAAATGACTTGATCAGCTGCTGGTACTTGAAAAGAAAATCTTCCGATAGGATTCGCTGTACATCATTGGATCCGACATGGATGACGTACATTGCATTAGCAGAGGCCAGTTTCAATTCTTCGTCAACTGCAGCAACTATGTCGTCCACACAACCACTAGGGATACAAAAACGTTTCCTGGTCGTAGGTGCCCTGACGCAAAACTCTGTGAGCTGACCATGTACCATCGAATCTCCCATTAACCGGACTTCTTCTGTTTCCTCTTTGTCATGTGAGTCTGTGAGAATCTGGAAATGGTTGTAACACTCGGTAATTGGTATGATCTTCCTGGTCTTGGGGCAAATGTTGTTCCTCACGACACGGAAGTTGTCTTGTGGGGGAGCAGAGTCACTATTTGTTTCTTGTGCATCGGAAGCATCTGCTGAAGTAACTACTGCAGGCATTGGATTGTTGGCAGTTGACATTTGGGCAGCGATGGCAGCTGGAGCTGAAGTGGTGACAATTGAAGTAGGTGACACTCAAACGTTGAGTGCTACAAAATCTTAGAGTGAATCCAGCTTCATGGTGAAGGTGTTGATTTTGTTGTGGGCTTCATCCAATTTCGCTGTCAAATCCTCTCGTTGCTGGCAGAGTCGGCAGACTTGAAGATCGGCAGCTGCAAATATGGAAGCACCAAACCTACCAGCGCAGTTCATACAGGTGCGAGGCATGGTAATAGTCACTCTCTTCAGATCACCTCACTCACTACAAGTCACTTCACTCACTTCAAATCACTTCATATACCTCAAATCACTTCACTCAATTCAATTCACTTCACTCACTTAAAATTGGCTTACTCACTTAAATATACTTCATTCAATGTTATCACTTCACTAACTTCAGATCGCCTTGCTTAATTAATTGGCCTAAATAGAGAACAAAAACTTGATTGAGAAACTGGAAAAACAATATAGTTAGTGTACTGTATACAGTGGTGGACACAATAATAATTATGGAATTTTTAAAACGCCTAACAAGAATGTAATAGGCCTATTAACCCGGGAACTGCAGGGAGACTCTTAAGAGTTCCCCCGGCGGACTGCGGGAAGACTCTTAAGAGTCAGAGAAAACAAAAATCAAATTTTGACATCAATTTTTGTTTTTGTTTTTTTATTTATTTTTTTATTTTTTTGGGGCCCCTGGGCCATGCAAAATCTCAGTCCTCTACCTCCCCTCCTTCCCCACTTTCCTCCCCTCCTTCAGTTATCACCTATTTTCCCTGTTATTCCCTTATTCTGAGGTATATTTTCGTGCTAGCATTAGCGAGTTGCAAGCAGGGCGTTGTCATCACTGATAGCAAGCGAGTGCAAGAGAGAGAGAGAGAGAGTATCGATCGACTGTGTCTCAGTGGCCTTGGGGAAAATTGGCGGGAAAGCAGCTTGCCTCACCCATACATTCTATAACTCGCGGCCTATATCTCCGATTTTGACCATCCAAACGCTGTTTTCACTCGTTTTATTGTTGTTTCAGGTTAATACCTTTATAATCAACCCATAATAGGCGCGCATGGATAAGTATTAATGCTATTTATGGTAAAATTAATATTTTAGTGACGGAAACACCTCAAATACATGCGCACAGGGAGAGGTATCTAATTACCCCCATGCACACTTTTTAGGTTAATATGATGTCAAGTATCTGAAATGTGTTATAAAAAAGTAATACCAGTAACTAAATTATTCTAACCAAATATCAACAAAAGTCAGTGTGTGCGATTTATATAGTCAACTAAGAGAAAAAGTTCAACTAGGTACAGTAATGGCTAGACTTTGATATATTATACAACATATTATAAAATATAAAACCTATATGTATCAGTGAAATATGTTTTGCGTAGTGTGTCTTATGTTAGATAAGTAAGACATATATGTATAGATACCGGTATATATAATTTATGTAGCTCCTAAAAAGTTATTAATTTAATGAGCTCAGCCTGTTATGTAATTTTGCATGTTATTTTATTATACACTGCTATGGTAATTATTATAGGCAAATACATGTTTTTAATTTGACAAGATCAGGGCTTGTTTATGCGTACACAGGTGGCGCTGGTGTCTGCGGCAGCGCTCTACTTGGCAAAGCGAATTTTGACAAACAAACGTTTTTCAGTCAAAAATACAGGTACAGTACAATGTTATGCAAGATATCTATTGGGTGATTTATAAGAAATTAACTACAGTGAGGGCCTAAATACCTATAATAAGGGCTAGAACTATAATAACTACAGTGAGGGCCTAAATACCTATAATAAGGGCTAGAACTATAATAATATGAAACAAGCAAATAGTTTATTTACATTAGTGCATCGCCGGTACTAATGTAAACAATGACAGTCTCGATAACAAACGTTTTTCAGTCAGAAAACACAGCAAAATAACATCCGAAGCAACTACTGGGTGGTTTAACTAGTACTTAGTTACAGCTCATGCAAACAAATAAGGGGATGAGCAATGGCATACTCAAATTATGGTCAAATTTCAAGCGGCGAGTGCGAAGTGGTATTGACGCTTCGAGCAGAGCTGGCGGAATGAGAGGGCTGGGGAATCACACAAGTGTCACTGTCAGCTCTAGAACCAACACTCTCGAAGTTCAAGTAGACACGGTAGCCAATGGGAGTTGGAATAACACCATCAGTAGGGCACCAACACCATAATAACCTAATAACTAATAGTCCGACCCACTCACTCACAATCTTTAACCACTCCTATACCGGCGACATCTTTAGTATATGGTTTCAGCTACACTTAAACGATTTAATTAAGCTTTGGAGGGATATACATTAGCTAAAAGGATTAATTGAGATAGTAATGTAGCCTTTTAATTGCTAGATATCCTTCCTAAGCTGAAAACAATCGTATTATAATATCCAGCATAAAATGAAAACGATGTCAATCAATCTATCAAACAATCCAGCTTTATTTCGTATTATAAAATACATATATTGTTGAATACAGAAAAAGATAACCATTTTAAATTAAAATCAAATTGCCATCGTAAGTGGTGAAGAAGGAGGTGTGCTGTGGAGGTAGATGTGCTGGAAAGTGTGAAAAGGAACAACTTGAGCTGGTTCGGCCATAATTATGGAACGTATGGAAAGCGAGAGAATGACTAAGAGGGTGTACGAGAGCAAGGTGGAGGAACAGAGAGGGAGATGTAGACCGAATGAGAGGTGGAAGGATGGAGTGAGGAAGTATATGAACGAAGGCGGTGCTGGTTGGGGGGAGGGGCGTCGACTGACTGGGGACAGAGGTGCATGGGGGCGGTTTGTCCACCCCTTCGCGGATCACGGCGTCGGGCAATAGATAGATAGATAGAAGTGGTAAACAAATGTTATTATCAAATACTCAACAGTATAAAACTACACATATTAAAATGATAGTCCAATTTAATTTTATAATTACAAGAGCAAAACTTAAAATGTTCTTATTTAATTAAGAGCTACACCTGTAACTGGTTCGTGGTTATGTACCCAGGTAATTCTAGATTTTATTATGTCTGAATCATTATTTTTAGAGTGATTTCAGACGTAGTTTTAAAGTAATCAGACACTTTTCTATAATGCAAGCTTTTATTTAGATATGGTAGACATAGACTCAGTACAAAATTTGTCTTCTGAAATATTTGTTTAAAGTATCTGGGTTGTATAAATGAAACCAGATGCTTGTATATCTCGGAACATTTAAAAGTCTTATATTTGCATTAGCAAATTATATACTAAATGCCTTAAAGATTAGACAATTATAAATATCCTCCATTTTAAATAATTGCAATCAATAATCAGGTAAACAGAATTAATTAAATAGTAATAATAACGTGTTAAAGTTAAGAAAGCATTTGACTTAGCATAAAAACTCTTCATTCTCATTTCTACATCAGAATGATCTCTAAGATTAATTTGTAGCATATGCCCTAGATCAGGGGTTCTTAACCTGGAGTCCATGGACCCCTTAGGGGTCCATGGACAGGCTTCAGGGGGTCCGTGCAGGGCCGCTAAAAATTTGTATTGGACGTGAAACGATCAGGTGTTTATACCAAATCGCTACAGCGGTGGTAACTGAGTGAGTCACTCAGTCGGACTCAGACCTACTGAAGCTCACAACTAGTGAAGGTGTGTTTGTGTAAACTACTGTAAAGTAACTTATAGAATTGTTTGCTTGTATTTTCGACATAGAATCCACCAGCAAATAAATTACACAACCGTCATCATTTTGTGATAACGGAATTTTCTTCAGTCTTGCTCGGGCCGCCGGGCGGTGATAGGGAGAGCACGCCATATTGTGTCTATAAGAGGCCCTCCTGGCGGTTTATGAAATTTCGGCACCAGAAACTTGGGCACCGAATTTTCGGCACCAGAAACCTGGGCACCGCATTTTCGGCACCGTGATATTTGGCCACCTAGAATTTTGGGCACCATAACATTTGGGCACCTAGAATTTTCGGCACCGTGATATTTGGGCACCTAAAATTTGGGTACCATGACATTTGGGCACCTAGAATTTTGGGCACCATGTCATTTGGGCACCTAGAATTTTGGGCACCATGACATTTGGGCTCCTAGAATTTTGGGCACCTTGATATTTGGGCACCAAGATTTGAGGGCACCGTGATATTTGGGCACTCAGAATTTTGGGCACCATGACATTTGGGCACCTGGAATTGTGGGCACCAGGAATTTTGGGCACTATTAATTATTTGGGCACCATGCATATTGTGGTGATGGAGGCGAAGATTCTAATACTAGTGATGATATTATTGGCAGTAGTAATGATAGTCATGACAACAGTGATGATGGTAATAACAATAGTAATGATAGTGATGGTAATAGTGATGATGATGGTAATGACAGTAGTAATGATGATGGTGATATCAATAATGATGGTGGTGATGGCAATAACAGTAGTAATGATGGTGATGACAATAGTGATGATGGTAATAACAGTTGTAATGATGATGACAATAGTGATGATGGTAATAACAGTAGTAATGATGGTGATGACAATAGTGGTGATGGTAATAACAGTAGTAATGATGGTGATGACAATAGTGGTGATGGTAATAACTAGTAATGATGGTGATGACAATAGTGGTGATGGTAATAACAGTAGTAATGATGGTGATGACAATAGTGGTGATGGTAATAACAGTAGTAATGATGGTAATGACAATAGTGGTGATGGTAATACCAGTAGTAATGATGGTGATGACAATAGTGGTACAACTGTTATCACCATCATTACTATTGTCATCACCATCATTACTAATGTTATCACTGTCATTATTATTGTTATCACCATCATTACTACTGTTACTACCATCATCACTATTGTCATCATCATCATTACAACTTATTACCATCACCACTATTGTCACCACCATCATTACTACTGTTACTTCCATCATCACTATTGTCATCACCATCATTACTAGTTATCACCATCATTACTATTGTCATCACTATAATTACTACTGTTATTACCATCATTAATATTGTCATCACCACCATTACTAGTTATTACAATCATCATTATTGTCATCACCATCATTACTACTGTTATTGCCATCATCATTATTGTCATCACCACCTTCATTATTGTCATTACTATTGTCATCAACACCATTACTACAGTTATTGCCACCACTAATAATACCATCATTATCATGACTAATGTCATCACCATCATTATTGATATCACCATCATCAATACTACTGTCATTACCATCATCATCACTATTACCATCACTATCAATACTATTGTTATTACTGTAGTATTTAATTCTAAATCTTTTATGCTACTACTACGGGGGATAATTCGACAGTCATTTAGAAGTTTGTATAGTTTATTTAACCCTTATTTAGCGGGCTAGGTGGTCTATTTGACCGTAGCGCCCAGCGTTTTTTTTTTTAACCCTAAATAGGGTTGTTTACGTGATCATTTTCATGCCTAAATAAGACCCAGAGCGTAAAACAAGTATCTATCCCTGAAAGTGCGTAAACAGAGCTTTCCAATGACACCCGATCCATCCTTGTACGACCACTGGTTCTCTTGCAACGATCGTGCAACACGAGTGCAAAAACCCTGTAATTAGGTAATTTCCCTACATAATTCCCTGTGTAGTGAGTGTGAGTGGGGAGGGAAGGGTGGGATTCATATCAGTAGGTCCACCGCGGTGGTGTGGAGCGGTTATAAGGTTACTACGCTCGTCCCACCGCTCAGCTCTTTCTCTCAGCAACATTACGTGCTGAAAATGGCACACGACATAAGTTGTGAACCGCCACTTAGTTCAAATTTATTTGACACGACATAAGTTGTGCGCCGCCAATTAAGGGTTAACAGACTTCCTAACTACCCTTATAATAGGTTCTTGGCTCGGGCCGAGATGAGTTCATGACACAGATTGAATATTACGTCGATTCATGCTAGGTTGTACTCGGGACCCCTAGAGTTCCCATTACTCCCTAACTGAATCCCCGCTATTCAGGTATTGACTCAAGTCGGCTTCGATCCTACAACCCGTTATTAGTGATTAATCCTAAGTAATTAAGTCAAAACCCTGCTGTGTCTTTTATTGAGACCAGGGCCTAATGAACCATATGCTCTTTGCCTAACTGAATTGAAATTGAATTTATTTGTTTTTATTTATTTTATTTTTTTTATTGAAATATTTTTATTTAGCCTTTAGTATACAATACAATTTTGCTTACAAATTATTTGTTAAAAAACAAAAATATATAATAATAATACAAACAAATAAGGCTGAGCCTTTTGAGAGATGTCTCTCTTAAAGGCACCTGGCTAAAACTCGATCTATCAAAATGCAATTGTATATAATACACTTAGTCACAGCTATGTGCCCCGGGAACTACGTGTTGTAAAGATGTTTTCTAAATTCGAAAAGGGATGTATGTAGGCAAAATATAATAACATAAAACAAATTAAATTAATGGTGATTAACCCTGAGGTCACACTCACTTCCCAGAGCTCACAGCTGATTGTTCATTATCACAATTACCCATGTAATACCATTTACAAAAATTGAATATATATAACATACATTGTACAACTATTGACTTGATGTTCAAAGGCCATACTCGCAATTATACCCACAATTCGACACAAAGACACATACGCTTCCCTAACAGTATATGCCTAATTAGTAAAGGACATAAACTTTGTTGTGCATGGAATACACACTTACACCATTCATTTAGACCTATATATAAGAACATGGTAAATAATTTACTGTAGACTATAATATATCCATTTCTATAAAAAAAAAAAAAAATGCATACAAATGCCAACTACACATACATTATATACACTTTACAGACAAAAATAGAAGCATGTTTATTACAAAATAGTATTCAAGTTCATTCAACCCTTCACGTGACTCTACATATACAGTATATACACACACAGCCAGCGTAAATATTATTAAAGGTTATACATTTGTCGATAGGGATGTTGTAATTATTGGTAGTATAATTGGTGATATACTTATTTTAGTAGTCACTGTTGATATCGTGTTAATAGAAAAGATTTTAATTGTCTCTTAAACCGAGATATTTCCTGTATATTTCTTAAATTTTGAGGTAATCCGTTCCACACCTTAACTCCAGGATATTTTATACATGTCTGAGCTTGACTAGAAGTCATGAGAGGAATTCTTAATAGATCAGCTCCCCTTAAATTGTACCTTTCATTGTTACTAGGTGTAAACAAATCAGTTCTATCAAGGTTATGCAGACATTTAAATACGAAAAGCTCACTGCAATAAGTATTGATATCCTTAAATTTAAATAATTCAAGTTTACTAAAAAGTTCATTTGTGTGGGCATATCTTGATTTATGTGATATAGTTCTAATTATTATTTTTTGTGATTTTTCAATAGTTAATAATTTGGTTTTACTAGTTGCACCCCAAATTGTTTGGCAATATAACAACTGTGGATAGATAAGACTATAATATAATTGTTTAATTGTTTTTAACTAAAATAAAAGTTATATTCGTTCCTCTACTCTTTAGGTTTTCCCACGTTTACTGAGCCTTTTCCCCATCCCAAGGCTATAACATATATAATCTATCTACTCAATACATAGAATCTAATTATTCCTCTGACACAACCGTTGTTACTACACAAGTACCTCCACCATGACATAAAATCATACAAATCACCGAATGAGCTTACAAGGTCTCTCTCACGTACACTTTGGGTTCCGCCACCCAGTTATTTCACAATCTAAGTTTACAATCTTTACCTCAATCACACTATTGGGTTCTGCCACCCAGTTACTTCACAATATAGATTTACAATCTTTACCTCAACTCACAATTGGATTCCGCCACCCAGTTACTTCACAATTAGGTTAACAATCTTTATCTCAATAATGCTATTGGGTTCCGCCTCCCAGTTACTTCACAATTAGGTTTACAATCTTTATCTCAATTACACTATTGGGTTCCGCCTCCCAGTTACTTCACAATTAGGTTTACAATTTTTGTCTCAATTACACTATTGGGTTCCACCTCCCAGTTACTTCACAATTAGGTTTACAATCTTTATCTCAATTACATCTTCTGTGTTTACCCTCTAGTAACCCTGTTACCAACACGCTAGTTCACCTTTCACTTTTCAATTATCGTACTAACAAAAGATGAACCGTGCCTCATACGCATCCACGGAATAACTCGTTAGACTTAAAGAATATCATAGTTCACATTGGGCTAGTGCCCTTCGTTACAGTTTCCTTTTTACACAACTTAATCAATGATTCATTTGGACTAATGTCCATCCCTAGCTATAGCTACTCTATTAGGCAACTAAACAACTGTTTCCCTCCTTAACTTTGGTTGCCTCATTTATTAACAAAAATATTCCTTTCCTCCCCTCTTTACTTTTACTCTTTTAATCTTTAATCTATTTGGCAACTAAATAACTGTTTCCCTCTTTAACTCTGGTTGCCTCGTTTATTAACGCAAGTATTCTTTCTCCTACTCTTTTAATCTTTAATCTCTCCTATCAGATCCTAGATAATAACTCTTCGGCTGGTGCCGGTGCTAACAAAAATAACTAATTATTAAACACATCACCATCTTTATATCTTCAGGTAAGTCTAAATTGTTGTTTCTTTAGTCTTGTCCTAGAGTACACATCAATTTATATATAACACCACCAGGTAAGTCCACCACATCTCTCTTTCTCTCCTTATGATATGCGGGCCCAATATTTGTCTGTAAACAAATGTGTTCTGGTATGCTGGATCAGGTGTGTGTGTGTCTGGACCTGTGCTCTAGGTGAGGGCAAGGCAACTGGAAAAATGGGTTCCTGGTTCTCCTTTGTGCCCGGGCAAGAGGGAGAGCAAGTAGGTTGCAGTGTGTAGACCCAGTGAGCTCTGAGGGGTGATTGACCCCGTGGGTCCACGCGCGGCTACCTTTATACCCTGGCCTCCCGCTCTCGCGCGCTGTGATTGGCTGGTGGGCTCGCCCGCCCATACGTTCGCACTGATTTTTTGCTTCCTTCATCTCCTCTCTCTTCTCTTCATAGTAAGTTCCAGAAAGTTGATTATAACCCTCTTTTGGTGGCTTACGGGAGTACAGGGCTGGCACCGAGGTATTACTCAAAGGATAATCAGAAGGAGGTCTTCGAGCAAAGAAAGAGAGTGACTTCTGAGGGGAAGTAGGAAGTCCAGCTTCGTGCTCCGATAATGGAGGCCGCTGATTGGCTGGTGGGCGGGGCCAGGCACGTTGCAGCCGTGAGCTGTCAAAATCAGCTGGCTTTGCAAGTAAGCAATAGGGAGCGCGGTGATTGTTGGAGTGCGTTTCTACTTTATCACCCCCTACTGAATTTAGGCGAGCTCCTGATCGCCGCAATACTATTCCCCTAAAATTTATGCCCTCCGGCTGCCACTCCACCAGTCCACTATGCTCACAGAGACATTTATGTAACTGGAGTGCAGGATTATGATTTCCCACAATAGGTTTGGCTATTAAAACCTCCCCTGGCTGGTGGTGAAACTGCTTGAGAGCTCGAGTGCTATTAATTCTTCGCCCTTGCCCGTCGACTATTGCTACCAGTCGACGGAGTCGGTACTGAGGGTCAGAGGGTAGAGGCATGGTGCCTTCCAACTGACAGGCACGTACCCCGGGGGTCCTATTTATGGCCTCGTCCGTGTACCTGATTGGTGGGCGGCTAATCCTACCACTACGAGTGAGAGTTTCGGTGGGGCCCGTAAACTTGGTTGCCCTAGCGGGAGTCTTCTCCGGAACGTTAAGCAAAGGAGTTTCTTTGGATTCTTTCATTTAAGCTGTGGGAGAACCGGTTATCCGGTTACCGTCAAAAGATATGCCTCGCGGTTCTATCTCGTCTCGAGGACACTCTTCCTCACTACTTAAAGTCCTGTTTAAATCTCTAGGGGAAACTGAAACTTCGCTGTCTGGGACCGTAGACTTTCCCTCCTCAGAAAGCTCATAAAAATCGTCTTCATCACTAGATACAATCACTTCGCTTCCTAGTTCTCCTTCTGACTCAACCTCAGGAAGACCCTCTCGATTCTTTTGACTAAGTGACCTCCAAAGTGGAGAATCTTCTAGGTAGTCTCGAGTCGGAGTAAGACCTCTAACGTTGGGTCGAGCCGAGGGAGTATCAGGGTCGTCGACCCTGTATTCCGTTTCCTCTTCGCTCCCTTCCTTGCTACTCCACTCGCTCGTTTCTGGGGGAAGATTACCCTCATATCGTTTGGTATTAAGAATATGAGTAACTGACACGACATCTCCATAATGTAAATATTACACTTGATAGGGCCCGTTTGTCTCGACAACCCTGAAAGGACCCTCGTATTTCCCCTCCAGTTTACCAGCTCGGGTGCGGTCATGTCTCTTGACCAAAATATACTCCCCCCCTGGTGATAAGGATTATTTAGAGAGACTTTCTTAGGTTGTTGCTGAACGATATGATCATGCACTTGCTGTCGTCGCTTGCCTTGTTCCTTCCAGTATTTTCCGGGTTGGGAGTACTGCGTGGAGGGACGGGGGTAGGGCAATAATCGTTCTTGAGGCAATTTCGGTATGTTGCCAAAGATAATCTCATAGGGAGAATACCCCGTAGTCCTACAGACCGTGGTATACATTCCCCAGACAATTTCAGGCAAAAGCTCCGGCCAACCCCAGGCGATTCTCTCCCCTTGTGAGCTCAGACTAGCCCGGATGCAGTTGGCTAACACCCTGTGATTCCTTTCACAGACAGCATTTCCCTGAGGGTAATACGGGGAGGTGTGCTGTATCTGATACTCCAAGGTTTCTCCCAAGTTTTGCCAGATCTCATTATTGAATTCCTTTCCCCTATCACTCAGAATACCTCCAGGGATGCCATACACAAAAATTATCTTTTCCAGGATAACCTTGGCCACCGTTTCAGCTTTCTTGTCCGGGATAGCGCAAGCGACCGTGTATTTAGAGAAAACGTCGACACAGGTCAAGATGTACCTTTTGTTTGTCTGTCTGGACAGAGGTCCCATAATATCCACCGATAATTTGGCCCAGGGTGTACCAGCGGTAATATGTCCGGGCAACTGTCTAGGTCCCATTCCATCTTTGCCCCTCTGGCATCCCAAACAATTTTGAACGACTTTTTTAACAATGTGGTCGGCCCTCTTGGTCCAGTACCTTTCATTAAATTGTTGGAGAACCCTAGACTGCCCCAAATGAGCCCCCTTTCCCTTTTGTCCGTGGAGGATTTGGATCATGTGTTTGGCCTCTGAATAATCAAGTACGACCCGATCTTGAGAATTCCTCCAGGCTCCCTCCGAAAACTTTACTTTATTACGAGGTCTAGGGTCATGTTTTTCCCCGTGGGGTTCAGTGGGTTGAACGGGTGCTACTGGTAGTCGAGACAAGCCATCGGCATTAGTGTGTAATTTACCGGGTCTATGTCTAACTTCAAACGAGTACTCTTCCAAAATCCCCTTCCACCTGACAAATAGTCCGTCTTCCGTTTTAATTTTTCGGAGCCATTGTAAGCTATGGTGGTCCGTAATAACTTCAAAGTGGACCCCGGCTAGGTACGGACGGAAATATTGTACAGCCAACACTACAGTAGAGCTAGACATTCCTTTTTCGTAACGCTATAATTATTTTCGCCCTTCTTCAGTGTCCGGCTAGCACAGGCCACTATGCTTTCCTTTCCGTCCACTTTCTGGGCCAGAACGGCTCCGAGCCCTTCATCAGAAGCATCGGTGTATAGCTGAAGCGGCTTGGTGAAATCCGGATGACAAACTACGGGGTTTGAGGTTAGTTTTTTCTTCAAGTGATCAAAAGCTACCTGACAACTCTGATCCCAGTCGAACCTCCTCCCTTTTTCTAGTCTCTGAGTCATGGGGCGAGCAATCTTAGAAAAGTTAGGTATGAATCTTCGATAGTAGGAGGCCATTCCCAGAAACGCTCGAATCTCTTTGACAAAGGACGGAGGTGAGATTTCGGCAATAGATCTCACTTTATGTGGGTCCGGTTGAATACCTTTACTGGAAACCACATGCCCTAGATATGCCTCCTCACGGGCCCCTAATTGGCATTTGGAAGGTTTCAGTTTAAGTCCTGCCCCCCTGATTCTTGCTAACACTTCTTGGAGTCGGTGAATATGTTCTTCCCAATTAGCGGAAAAGATTATGATATCATCTAAGTACGCCAAACAAGTTTTCCAGGTTAATCCCCTCAATACTTCGTCCATGACTCTAGTGAAACTGGCGGGGCCATTGCAAACTCCAAACGGCAAGACATTAAACTGGTAGAGTTTGCCTTCGCTCGTGGCAAATGCGGTTTTCTCTTGATCCTCGAACCTAACTGGTACTTGCCAGTATCCACTCTGGAGATCTATGGTAGAGAACCAGGTCGACCCATTGAGGGATTATAACGAGTCGTCAATACGAGGTAGAGGCTGCTTGTCTTTTATGGTGACATCGTTTAATTTCTGATAATCTACACAGAACCGAGTAGACCCATCTTTTTTTTTTACTAGGACTACCGGAGATGACCACGGACTGTATGATTCCACTACTATCCCCTGTTTCATCATGTCTTCAACTTGTTCCTTTTCTTTTTGTCTCATAATAGGGTTTTGTCGTCGGTAGGGTTGTCTAATAGGAGGCCCTTGCGTGTGTATCTCATGGGTGTGTCGGGTTCGAGCCGATCCGTGGTCCCCTTCGTTTTGAGCAAACACATCCCGGTACGTCCAGAGCAATTTATGTAAGGTACTGGCTTGACTCGAGGTTAATTTCTTCGGGATCTCAGGTAAGTTCACGGGTCCGTCAGTTCCAACAGTAGTGGGTTAAGCGGGTGTGACTTGTCCTAAGTGTTTCCCTTTTTGATAACTAATCGTGTCATCACCAAAATTAGCTAAAACTAGTTTCCTCTGGTCGGCAGTAATGAAGGTGGGAGATATTCTCACCCTATTCTGCGCATCGGGTTCAAAAATCCCGGCAGTCATGCCTGGGTTTGGGGGAATCTCTATCATTTTCTAAGATCTAGGAGGAATAGATAATTTTCCTGTGGTAGCTACTATTTGAGGTTGGATAGTAGTCGTTGTGTCTTTCGGACCACACTGAATAGTTACTCCCAACTGACTCATGAGATATATTCCCAGATACCCATCGACTCCACTACTGGCTTTTCCCGATAAAACAAACAAATCGGTGGTGAAAGTAATTCCCTTCCACTGCACTACCGTCGCGTTAGATTTTCCTAGGATTGTCAGTGGTTGACCCCCGGCTCCTACCAACTGAATACTGGTTTGATTTAATGGGCCCATTTCTCGCTGATTTTGTCTTACGAAATTCTCCAGGAGACAACTTCGGTGTGCCCCCGTATCAATCAACATGTTCGCGGCGTTCCCATTTATGACTACAGTTTTACAAGGTGTTTGTCTCTCTAAGATATTGACCTCACTATACCGCCCTTCTATGTGAGGTTTCACAGAAAATGTTCTCTCTCTTCCGGCATTGTAACTCTTGGCTGGTTTTCTGTCTCCCGGTATTATACCGGAAGCATTCCTCTCCGGTCCGGATCGGTTCCCCTGGGTAGAGGTCGATCGTTTGGGAGTGCGAGTCTGGGGTTAAATCTAGGGGTTGGGGCTTGTGGACGGTTGGTACAGTTCCTAGCTAGGTGTCCGGTCTGTCTACAAGCGAAGCATCGAATTAGGGCTTTCGGATACCCTTTCTTTGGGTTCTACTCTTCCCCTTTTTGTTTTTCCTCTTTTACTTCTCTAGCCTCCAGAATCTTTTTAATGACCTCCATCAATTCCTTGGTAGTGTTAACCTCATGAATGATGCAGTGTTTCCTAACTTCTACCGGGCAGGCTTGGATCATGATCGCCCTGATCTCAGTTTCCTGGCTCTCTTGGTTCATATGGGGATACGCTAGTTTCACATTCTTAGTGATTTCCCTCCTCAGGGCTCTCACATGTTGGCCATCAAGTCTCAAACTCTTCAGTTTGTCTCTGGCTTTTCTGGTGGAAGTCTCTCGGCTAAATTCTTCGATTAAGGCGCTCCTGACTTCGGCCCATGATACTAGTCCTTCCAGACGTACTCTCACATCATTCAGGGCCTTACCTAAGTGTGCCTTTCCATAGGCGATTTTCTTCCCATTTTCCCCTACGTCAAGTAATGTGAACTGCCATTCTAACTGCTCAATCCAAAGCTCGATTTCTTCCTTCCCCTCTTCCCATAATCTGAATGGTAATACGCCCGTCATCCTATCGGTTCTGTTAGATAATTATACTCAATCCAAATGAATTGTCGAATCCCACCGCTTGCCACCAAAATGTAGTATTTAATTATAAATCTTTTATGCTAATACTACGGGGGATAATTCGACAGTCATTTAGAAGTTCGTATAGTTTATTTAACAAACTTCCTAACTACCCTTATAATAGGTTCTTGGCTCGGGCCGAGATGAGTTCAAGACACAGAATGAATATTACGTCGATTCATGCTAGGTTGTATTCTGGACCCCTAGAGTTCCCGTTACTCCCTAACTGAATTCCCGCTATTCAGGTATTGACTCAAGTCGGCTTCGATCCTACAACCCGTTATTAGTGATTAATCCTAAGTAATTAAGTCCAAACCCTGCTGTGTTTTTTATTGAGACCAGGGCCTAATGAACCATATGCTCTTTGCCTAACTAAAACAAAAGTTATATTCGTTCCTCTACTCTTTAGGTTTTTCCACGTTTACTGAGCCTTTTCCCCATCCAAAGGCTATAACATATATAATCTATCTCCTCAATACATAGAATCTAATTATTCATCTGACACAACCGTCGTTACTACACAAGTACCTCCACCATGACATAAAATCATACAAATCACCGAATGAGCTTACAAGGTCTCTCTCACGTACACTTTGGGTTCCGCCACCCAGTTATTTCACAATCTAGGTTTACAATCTTTACCTCAATCACACTATTGGGTTCCGCCACCCAGTTACATCACAATATAGATTTACAATCTTTACCTCAACACACTATTGGGTTCCGCCTCCCAGTTACTTCACAATTAGGTTTACAATCTTTATCTCAATTACACTATTGGGTTCTCCTTCCCAGTTACTTCACAATTAGGTTTACAATCTTTATCTCAATAATTAACTTTATCTCAAGTGCCTTCTGCGTGTCGTAAGAGGCGACTAAAGAGGTTGGGTCGGTGGGCTTGGGACCCCCACCCGGAAAAAAATATCTAAGCAAAGAAAAACGAACGAACAGCCTCGGATGCGGACGGAACCTACGTTGACGAACCACGACCGACTAAGGACATACCTTCGGACATTCTGAAAATGGCTACGTGAAATGTTAGTGGCATGAATGATGGCACAAAAGAGAGAGAGGTTCAGGAAGTGTTAGTGAATGCCAGGCTGGATGTATGTGGAATGACAGAGACCAAATGGAAAGGTTCAGATGTGAGAGAGTGGGAGTGTGGAAAGGGTGTGTGTGCTGGAGTGAGTGAAGGAACAGCGAGAGAAGGTGCATGTTTGTTTGTAAGTAGCAAATGGAAGGAATGTGTAAGAGAGTATGGGTCTGTGGGTTCAAGGATTGTGTGGGTGAGAATGAAAGTAGGAATACAAACGTGGGTGATTGTATGCGTGTATGCCCCGACAGAGGATATACTTGAAAGAAAGAAAGAGGAGTTCTGGATGAATGTGGAGGCGTGCCTGGAGAAGTTTGACAAGAACGAAAGAATATTTCTGATTGGGGATATGAATGGTAAGGTGGGTGATAGGAAAGTTGAGGGAGTGGTGGGAGGGTGGGGGGTACCATCAGAGGTGAATGGGAATGGTAGTGCACTTGTGGACGTATGTGTGGGGAGGAGGCTGTGGATAGCCAACACCTTCTTCCGACACAGAATGATCCTCAGGTACACGTGGAAACGGATGTTGACGATGAAGGGTAAGACAGTGGTGGAACGAAAGTCATTGATTGATTATGTATGTGTGGATGAACGAATGAAGAAATCTGTGATGGATGCTAGGGTGTATAGGGGTATTGGAGGGGGTCTGTCTGATCATTATGTAGTGGTAGCTAAGGTTAGGATACAAAAGAAGTGGGTGAGGAGAGCTGGAGGGAGGCGAGAGGAGGGTGGAATGGTGAGGAGGGTGGAGAGGTTGTAGGAGGGGGAAGTCAGGGAGGAGTACAGGAGAGCAGTGGAAAGATGACTACGTGGGTTCGACCTGGAAGTTATGGAGGAAGTGGAGGAGATGAGCAAGGTGTTTAAGGATGAGATCTGTGCAGCATGTGAGGAGGTGTGTGGAGGGAGGGGAGTGAAAGGTACAGCATGGTGGACAGAAGAGGTAAGAATAGCTGTGGAAGAAAAGAAGAAAGCATATAGAGAGTGGTTGGGTGGTAGAGGGAATGAAGATTCCGAGAGACAGAAACGAGCGAGGTACGTGGAGAGTAAGAGGGTGGTGAAGTGAGTAGTGAAGGAAAGTAAGAGAAGAGTAGATGAGGAATTTGGAAGGAATCTGAGTGTAAAATGGAGGGAGAGTAAGAAACTGTTCTGGAAAGAAGTAAAGAAAGTTAGGGAAGGTAGCAAGGGAAACAGTAAGGGTGTGAAAGATAAGAATGGGAGAATGCTAGCCGAGAAGCAAGAGAGAGTCGAAAGATGGAGGGAGTACTTCAGTGAGTTGCTAAATGTAAGGAATGAAGAGCCAGCAAACATAGCTGGATATGGTATGGGAGGGAGAAGAAGAAAAGTAATGGAGGAGGAGGTGGGGATCAGGAGGTCAGAAGTGTGGGAAGCCATGAAAAGAGTGAAGTTGGGGAAAGCACCAGGAACAGATGGAGTGTGTGGGGAAATGTTGAGGTATGGTGGTGAGATAGTGATAGAATGGGTATGGAATATGTGCAAACTAGCATGGGAGAAAGGGAGTGCACCCGATGACTGGAAGACTGGCATAATAGTCCCCCTATATAAGGGCAAAGGGGAAAGAGGAATGTGTGGTAACCACCGAGGAATATGTCTTCTAAGCGTAGTAGGGAAGGTATACAGTAGGGTAGTGATTGAGAGAGTGAGAGTGAGAACGGAGAAATGGATAGGCGACGAGCAGGGAGGTTTTACGAAGGGAAGAGGATGTGTAGATCAGATATTTACCCTGAATTGTGTTGTGGAGAAGTATCTGGAGAAGAAACAAAAGGTGTATGTTGCCTTTATGGACTTTGAGAAGGCCTATGACATAGTGGATAGAGAAGGTTTGTGGAAAGTACTTAGAATATACGGAGTAGAGGGCAAGTTGCTGAAAGCAGTGAAGAGCATGTATGCGGGTGCAAAGGCGGCAGTACGTGTGGAGAGTGAGCAGAGCGAGTTCTTTGACCTGAATGTTGGTTTGAAACAGGGGTGTGTGATATCCCCGTGGTTGTTTACTGAATATATGGATGGAGTCATGAAAGAAATACTATTAAGAGCAGTGGATGTTGGTGTATCTCTGAAAAGGGAGGGAATTGAGTGGAAGCTACCTATACTGCTGTTTGCGGATGATACAGTTCTGATGAGTGATAATGAATGGGAGTTGCAGGGTCTGGTAAATGAGTTTGGAACAGTGTGCGAAAAACAGAATTTGAAGGTAAATGCGGGGAAGAGCAAGGTTATGGTCTTCGAAAGGGGTGAAGTCACAGAGTGTGAGGTGAAGCTGAACGGTCAGGCTATGGAGATCGTCAACTCTTTTAAGTATCTGGGCAGTGTGTTGAGTAAAGATGGGACTATGAATGAAGAAGTGCGGGAGAGGGTACAACAGGGGAAGAGGGTTGTAGGAATGCTAAAAGCAGTAACAAGAAATAGGGTGGTCAGTATGGAAGTGAAGAAGTCCTTGCATGACAGTGTGGTAATCCCGACACTGACTTACGGAAGCGAAGCATGGACGTTGGTTGAGAGACTCAGACCAAGAGTGAGAGCAGTGGAAATGAATTACTTAAGGAGTGCGTGCGGAGTTACATGGAGGGATAGACAGACTAATGAGGAAGTAAGAAGGAGGTGTGGTGTGGAGGTAGATGTGCTGGAAAGTGTGAAAAGGAACAACTTGAGATGGTTCGGCCATATGGAACGTATGGAAAGCGAGAGAATGACTAAGAGGGTGTACGAGAGCGAGGTGGAGGGACAAAGTGGGAGAGGTAGACCGAATGAGGTGGAGTGAGGAAGTACATGAACGAAGGCGGTGCTTGTTGGGGGGAGGGGCGTCGACTGACTGGGGACAGAGGTGCATGGGGGCGGTTCGTTCGTGGCCACCCCTTCGGGGATCACGGCGTCAGGCAATAGAGAGATAGATAGATAGATCTCAATAATATTAATGGGTTCCGCCTCCCAGTTACTTCACAAATAGGGTTACAATCTTTATCTCAATTACATATTCTGTGTTTACCCTCTAGTAACCCTGTTACCAACACGCTAGTTAACCTTTCACTTTTCAATTATCGTACTAACAAAAGATGAATCGTGCCTCAGACGCATCCACGGAATAACTCGTTAGACTTAAGAATATCATAGTTCACATTGGGCTAGCGCCCTTCGTTACAGTTTCCTTTTTACACAACTTAATCAATGATTTCCATTTGGACTAATGTCCATCCCTAGCTATAGCTAATCTATTAGGCAACTAAACAACTGTTTCCCTCCTTAACTTTGGTTGCCTCATTTATTAACAATATTATTCCTTTCCTCACCTCTTTACTTTTACTCTTTTAATCTTTAATCTATTTGGCTACTAAATAACTGTTTCCCTCTTTAACTCTGGTTGCCTCGTTTATTAACACAAGTGTTCTTTCTCCTACTCTTTTAATGTTTAACCTCTCCTATCAGATCCTAGATAATAACTCTTCGGCTGGTGCCGGTGGTAACAAAAATAACTAATTATGAAACACATCATCATCTTTATATCTTCAGGTAAGTCTAAATTCTGTTTTCTTTAGTCTTGTCCTAGAGGACACATCAATTTATATATAACACCACCAGGTAAGTCCACCACATCTCTCTTTCTCTCCTTATGATATGCGGGCCCAATATTGGTCCGTAAACAAATGTGTTCTGGTATGCTGGATCAGGTGTGTGTGTGTCTGGAACTGTGCTCTAGGTGAGGGCAAGGCAACTGGAAAAGTGGGTTCCTGGTTCTCCTTTGTGCCCGGGCGAGAGGGAGAGCAAGTAGGTTGCAGTGTGTGGACCCAGTGAGCTCTGAGGGGTGAGTGACCCCGTGGGTCCGCGCGCGGCTACCTTTATACCCTGGCCTCCCGCTCTCGCGCACTGTGATTGGCTGGTGGGCTCGCCCGCCCATACGTTCGCACTGATTTTTTGCTTCCTTCATCTCCTCTCTCTTCTCTTCATAGTAAGTTCCAGAAAGTTGATTATAACCCTCTTTTGGTGGCTTACGGGAGTACAGGGCTGGCACCGAGGTATTACTCAAAGGATAATCAGAAGGAGGTCTTCGAGCAAAGAAAGAGAGTGACTTCTGAGGGGAAGTAGGAAGTCCAGCTTCGCGCTCCGTTTATGGAGGCCGCTGATTGGCTGGTGGGCAGGGCTTGGCACGTTGCAGCCGTGAGCTGTCAAAATTAGCTGGCTTTGCAAGTAAGCAAAAGGGAGCGCGGTGATTGGCGGAGGGCGTTTCTACTTTAATTACCATCATCACTGATGTCATGGCTATCATTAGGCCTACTACTGCCAATAATATCATCACTATTATTAGAATCTTCGCCTCCATCACCACAATATGCCTGGTGCCCAAATAATTAATGATGCCCAAAATTCTAAGTGCCCAAATCTCACGGTGCCCTCAAATTTTGGTGCCCAAAATTCTAGGTGCCCAAATGACATGGTGCCCAAATTCTAGGTGCCCAAATGTCATGGTGCCCAATATTCTATTTGCCCAAATGTCACGGTGCAGAAAATTCTAGGTGCCCAAATATCACGGTGCCGAAAATTCTAGGTGCCCAAATGTCATAGCGCCCAAAATTATAGGTGCCTAAATATCACGGTGCCGAAAATGCGGTGCCCAAGTTTCTGGTGCCGAAAATTCGGTGCCCAAGTTTCCAGTGCCCAAGTTTCTGGTACCGAAATGTCATAGAACCCCTCCTGGTTCCATATAAATATGATAATAGAATATATAAGCGGTATACACATGCATATCTATTGGATTTATGCATCATATAATATTATATATATATATATATATATATATATATTCTTTTATACTTACCGCTAAATGTTTCACCCCAATGTCGCCGAAAAGCCTGCCCAACTATAGCTGCTCATCACAATATCTTTCTACGCTCTGCAATGTTGCATCTTTCTCACTCAACTATCGCTATTACAACAATCAGTGTTCTTCAGAGCTCTCTCAGTGCATACCCCGTTCCTAGCGAGTGCGAGGCACCCGCCTTTCATCACCGTCCCACTCCTATTTTGTCCAGCTCTCCAATGGCAAATTTTGTCTTTTTCTACTAAACAAGTGAACTCTGGAACTCTCTCCCTCAATAAATCTTTCCTTCATCCTATGAATTAAACTGCTTTAACCCTTCTTTAGCGGGGCCCGACTTAAGTCCGTATCGAAAAATCTGGACTATGGGGCAGGGCCCGACTTAAGTCTGTAGTGCAATTTTGGCGCAATATAGGCTCTGAGAGAGAGACGAGCGACGAGAGGAGCGTAGGTTACCTCATGACCGCTCGCCACTGCGGCCATGGACCTACTGACATATACTCCACACACATCCACCCTCCCTCCCTCGCTACACACGTAATTATGTAACGAAATGACCGTATTTTACCGTTTTTGCCCTTCGGTTGCACGATCGTTGCAAGACAACCAGTGATCGTAGAAGGATGGTTCAGGTGTCATTGGAAAGCTCAATTTATGCACTTTCAGGGATACATATTTGTATTACGCTCTGGCTCTTGTTTATGCATGAAAAAGAGCACGGAAACAAGGTCATTTATGGTTAAAAAAAAAACGCTGGGCGCGTAGTGGAAAAAAACTCACCCGCCCGCTCGTAATGTGTTAAACTTACTGTGTCCAGGCATTTTGACACCAACGTCCCTTGAATTCGGCCCAGTCAGTCCTTTGGCTTTGGGAGAGACATTCGTTACAGGCAACCTGCCTTTTGTCTCTTTTATACACATAAATATGGAAAAAGGGAGGAAGTTGCTGAAAAATTGTATTCATGGCAGGTTGTTAAAAAAAAATACGGGTGGGAAAGTCACACTCAAGAAGCAGGATAGTAGAATAGGTATGAGTGTGACAAATACATTCTCTCCTTTGCGAGACGAATGTGAGGGAAAAGATAGTCAGGAAAAGGGAGGGTTAGCCGAAGTGCCTGCCGCCGACTCAGCTCCAACCGCTGACGCTGTGCTACCTACCACCACCACCACCACCCCCACCACTACCACCACCACCACCACCACCACCACCAAGGGAGCTTCTGCCAGCACCGGGGTTCTCCAACTGCAGCTGCTGGATCCTCCCGAGGGAAAGGTAAGTCTGTGTCCCGAGAAGGTAAGTCTGTGTCGATTGTGGGCGACTCCATGGTAAGACATTTAGTTACGGCTACCCGCACTAAACTTAGGAAGGTTGTGTGTCTGCCTGGCCATGGAGTTGGGAGGGTTTTAGAGAAGATGGACCACATCTTGGAAGATAGTGGAGATAACCCCATTATCTGTCTCAGTGCCGGGAGTAACGATGTTGGTAAGGGTAGAAGTGAGGAACTGCTGCAGCACTATCGGGATGTGTTAGATAAGGTTAGGATGAAGGGAGGGATCCCTGTAGTACATTGTATCCTACCCAGAAGAGGAGTTCCCAAGGAATGGACATCCAGGGCGATTGGTGTCAATTGCCGTTTGGAGAAATATTGCAAAGAAAAAGCAATACCATTCATTGATAACTGGGATATTTTCTATGGGAGAGATGGGATGTACGCAAGGGATGGGGTTCATCTTTCACGGTTAGGGGTTTCTACATTAGCTAGTTCTTTAGATAGGGTGGTTGTGGGGTTTTGAACAGAAATATTGTGAGCGTAAATGAGAGGTTAAATGGAACAATTTTAGCGTCAGGCGAAAGCGATAAGGATATTCAATCTCATGCTAAAAATGATGACTCTATTGCAAATGATAGTAGTGATGGTGCAACGGAAGATGGAAATGTCGTTAGAAATAAAGGTAAATTAGGTATAAAGAAAAGAAGTAAATTGAGAGTATATTACACAAACTGTAGGAGTCTATGTAACAAAATGAACAAACGAACGGGCTCTAAGCCCTTGTTAGCAAAGAAAATATAGACATAATAGCGCTAACTGAAACATGGATTAATACAGAAACCAGGCATTTTTTAGCAGAATTTGATATACCAGGATATAGTTTGTTTAATATGACCGAACAAGTAAGAGGGGTGGCGGTACTGCAGTGTTTGTCAAGAGTACATTAAAAAGCTGTATTAAATCAGGTATTAGACTAAATAACGATAATGAAAGTGTTTGGGTAGAGGTTAACGAAGGTAGTGAGACCATAGTTATTGGAGTTATGTATAGACCGCCAAATATGAGTAGAAATGACGGAACGTCATTATGGGAGGAAATTAAAATGGCATCAAGGTTTAGCAATGTGTGCATTATGGGGGATTTTAATTTTCCGAATATAGATTGGCAGCATCAAATAGGAGACTCTGATTCTGAGGAGTTTATAGAGGTAGTACAAGATAGTTTTTATTTCAATTCATAGATACGCCGACTAGAGGTAATAATATTCTCGATTTGGTTTTCAGTAACAATGAACATATGGTAAATAATGTAGAGATAGGGGACCACCTAGGAAATAGTGACCACAATTCTGTGTATTTTAATATTCAATGGAAAGGTAATACCAGAGAGAATACAATATTAACCCTTAATTAGCGGCTCACCACATAAGTCGTATTTAATAAAACTGGACTATGTGGCGGCGCTCGACATAGGTCGAGTGGCAATTTCAGCACGTAATGTTGCTGAGAGAGAGAGACAAGTGGTGGCAGGAGACTAGCGAGCGTATGACTGCTCCAGACCACCGCGGCGAACCTACTGACACGAATCTCAGCTCCCTCCTCCCTCTCTCACTCGCTACATACTGAATTATATGGGGAAAGTACCGAATTACATGCTTTTTGCACTCGCGTTGCACGGTTATTGCAAGAAAACTAGCCATCATAAAAGGATCGTTATGGTGTCATTCGAAAGCTCTGTTTATGCCCTTTCAGGGATAGGTACTTGTTTTACGTTCTGGGTCTTATTTAGGCATGAAAATGATCACGTAAACAGCCCTATTTTGGCTAAAAACACCCCGCTGGGCGGTACATATAAATAAACCGCATAGGCCGCTCGTAAGGTGTTAATACCTGACTTCAGAAAAGCCAATTATGATGGGTTAAGAAGAGCCCTATTAGCTGACCCTATGGTCAAAAAATTAAGTCGATCCAGGTGTCCAAATGAGTGTACCCCTTCTCAGGCACCTGTCATCTTAAGTCAGGAAGAGATGTCAACCTTGGTAGATACATACGATAATTTTATCAAGTCAGTATTCAATGCACAAAATTAATACATCCCCAAAAGAAAATTTAGATCAACACAGAACCAACCCCAATGGATGAATAATAGACTATTAGATCTTCTAGGACAAAAGAGAGGAATATATAGAAAAATTAGAAAAGGCGAAATTCACCTACTTGCTTACCGTACTATCAGAATCTATCAAGACAGGTAAAAAAGGATATTAGGAAAGAACAAAGAAATTATGAAATTAAGGTTGCCAATGACTCAAAAAATAATCCTAAAGCTTTTTACCAACTATATAAATCCAAGGTTAGAGATGTAATTGGTCCCCTTAAAACTTCGATAGGAGAAATGACAGAAAATTATTTAGAAATGTGCAGTACATTAAATAGTCAATTTCTTTCCGTTTTCACTAATGAAAATTTGGCACAGTTTCCAGAAGTCCGTAAGGTATATATTTTTTTTTTTTTCTATGTGATTGAGGGAGGCAAAAGGCATAACTGCCTATAGCGAGTGCCTCCCCCATAGTTGAAAGAGTGACAGGGCCAAAATCAAGGGACGTTCGAGCCAAAATGCCTGGACACACGGAGTTTGAAGCAATTTAAGTCATAGGAAGAGGGAAAGACTGATTCTGGGAGAGAGTTCCAGAGCTCAGATGTTGAGTAGAAGAAAGTTTGAGAGTAACGTTTCACTCTTGGGTTGGAGAGTTGCACAGAGTAGGGGTGGGATTGAGTTGCAAGACGGGTACCACGTGCCCTACGTAAAGGAGGTGGTATGCACTGGGATAGCTCTGAGGAACACTGATTATTATAGTAGCGATAGAATAGCGAGAGAGATGCAACATTGCGGCGGAGAGAGAGAGATTGCAGAGAGTTGGTGAGTGGACGGGAGTTAATGATACGAAAGGCCTTCCTTTCAACTTTGTCTAGGAGAGCGGTGTGAGAGGAACCATCCCATACATGTGAACAATACTCAATACAAGGCCGCACTATGCCCCTGTACAGAGCAAGAAGCTGTGCAGGGGAAAGAACCCCCTAAGGCGGTTGAGCACACCCAGCTTCTGGGAGGCTGCCTTAGCAAGACTGGTAATATGGTCCTTCCAAATGAGAGCAGAAGAAAAAGAGACACCAAGAATATTGAGAGAAGATGAAGGGTTGATTTTTGTATTGTTGAAGAATAAGGGATAGTCCGCTGGGAGATCCTGACGGGTAGATAGATGGAGAAATTGGGTTTTGGAAGCATTAAAGTTAACAAGGTTTTCTCTGCCCCAATTGGAAATAGTATTTAGATCAGAATTAAAGAGTTCTATGGCTTCATTACGTTTGTCATTGAGGGATTGCTGGCTGGGGCGTTCTGAAAAACTAATGGAGTAGTGTAAGGTTGAGTCGTCTGCGTATGAATGGATGGGAATTAAGGTACAGTTAAGGAGATCATTTATAAAAATTAGAAAGAGAATAGGAGATAGGACAGAGCCCTGAGGAACACCGGAGTTTATAGGGTGAGGAAGTGAACAATGGCCGTCCACAACCGCAGCTATGGAACGGCCGGAAAGGAAATTAGAGACAAAGGCACAGATGGAGGGATAGAAACCGAAGGAGGGTAGTTTAGAAATTAAAGATTTATGCCAGACGTATAGATAGCGATAGCGATAGATAGGTAGATAGATACGTATAGCGATAGTATAGAAAATAGGTTAAGTACGGTTACTATAAGTAGAAATGATGTGCTTAAGGAAATTGACAGACTGAAACCTTATAAATCGCCTGGTCCTGATGAGGTATATTAAAAGAATGTAGGGATGAGTTAAGTTATCCATTAACTTTTTTATTTAACAAGTCATTGGAGACAGGTATAGTTCCAGAAGCTTGGAAGCTTGCAAACGTAGTTCCGATCTTCAAAAGAGGTGACAAATCAATAGCATCCAATTACCGTCCCATTAGTCTTACATCAATCATAGGAAAGCTACTAGAGTCAATTATTGCTAGTAAAATTAGAAACCACTTAGATACATTTAATTTAATAAATTCTTCTCAGCATGGATTCACTCAGGGACGTTCTTGCCTTACTAATTTGCTTAGTTTTTTCTCAGAGGTATATGAAGCAGTAGATAATGACAAGTCATATGATATAATATATTTAGATTTCAGTAAAGCTTTCGACAGAGTCCCCCATGAGAGATTGATGAGAAAGGTTGAGGCGCATGGAATAGGTGGGGCGTTGTTGGGATGGATTAGGTCATGGCTAATTGGTAGGAAGCAGAGAGTCAGCATAAATAGCATAAATGGTACGAAGTCAGAATGGGGAGCAGTCAAAAGTGGTGTCCCCCAGGGATCTGTATTAGGTCCTCTGTTGTTTGTTATATACATAAATGACCTTGATTTAGGTATAACTAGTAGGATAAGTAAATTTGCAGACGATACCAAAATGGGGAGACAAATTGATTCAGATAGAGATATAGAGTGCCTCCAAAGGGATCTAGATACCTTACACGAATGGTCAGTAAATTGGCAGATGAAGTTTAACATTGACAAATGCAAGGTATTAAAGATAGGGAAGATGCATACAAATGTTAAATATAAACTAGCTAATGTGGAATTAGAAAACTCGAATTGTGAGAAAGATCTAGGTGTGTTTGTTAGCAATGATTTGAAGCCTAGACAACAGTGTATAAGCGTTCGAAACAAGGCAAACAGGATTCTCGGGTTCATCTCTAGGAGTGTGAGTAACAGAACTTCTGATGTTATCTTAAAACTTTACTTGTCATTAGTGAGACCCCATATGGATTATGCTGTACAATTTTGGTGTCCTTATTACAGAATGGACATAGATTCATTGGAGAGAGTACAACGTAGAATGACAAAAATTATTCATAATATTAGAAATCTTCCGTGTAAAGAAAGGTTGAAGAAATTAGGCTTACATTCGTTAGAGAGACGCAGAGTTAGAGGGGATATGATAGAGGTGTTCAAGGGGGTTAGTGGGATTAACAAAGGGGACATGACAAATGTACTAAAGCTCAGTGATAGCGAAAGAACTCGTACCAATGGTTTCAAATTAGATACATTTCGTTTCAGAAAACATATAGGCAAATATTGGTTTGGTGACAGAGTTGTAGATGGGTGGAATGGACTACCAAGTGCTATAGTGGGATTAAAAATGATAGGGAGCTTTAAGATAAAATTGGATAAGAATATGACTGAGAAGGGTTGGGTGTGAAGGGGGATCAGCAGGGTTGGGCCAATCAGCGCTCTGCAGACCCCCGTAATCCTGCGTTGATCTTTAATCGTTTTGGTAAGATGATCCTCAGGGTATTAGAGTGTTGAGCCTATAATTGGGCTTTGTAATTGGGGTTGTGTGGGACAGGGATCTGCCTTGCTTAGGCCAATCGGCTTTCTGCAGACTCCCATTTTCTTATGTTCTTATGTTCTTAAATACAAATGTGGAAAACAAATAAAAATACCAATTTTGCACAGTATTTTGTCCCTAATATTTTCCATTTTGACTGCCTTCAGGAGGCAGGAAATGCTATCTAAGACACTAATTTCTAAACAAATCCGGGGAGGGCATGCCCCCGGACCCCCCGAGAGATCGCAGCTTCGATGTTCAGTCACGCTACAATGATAATGGATTGGGAAAATATAATGATAACAACAAAAAATTAGGGAGGGGGGGGGGGGGTTGACACCCTGTGTATGAGGCAGTCAATTTTCAATACAATAAGTGTGTTCAGTGCATGCAACATTTTGTTTTTGTGTTTTTCCTGGGAGGGGGTCCATAGGTTTCAACAGATTCTCAAAGGGGTCCGTGATTCGAAAAAGGTTAAGACCCCTACCCTAGATACTTGTAGGAACTGACTACTGCATATTCTAAAATATGTACATTTAACTGATTCTTAGGTATGTTATGCTTGTTTTCAAATATAATGCATTTATATTAATTCCTATTGATCTTTAGTTGTAGACTAGTTATTTTATCTTCAAATTTCTGACATAATATATCTATCTCTATCTATCTATATGCTCAGGCCCAATCCCCATTTTGGGGGTGGCCGACTCAAGACAGAGCAAGAACAAAGAAAACACAAAAAACAACATAAAACAACAAATAAACACAGATAAAAAGCACAATCTAACTCACATCCAGGTCACCCAGGAGAAGACCCAGAGACCAGGGTCACCAAGGTCGCTCCAGCACTCCCCCGGCCCCCGACCACCCGGAGAGGTTCCGATCTCGGCAGGCAGACATGCAGCGGAGCCAAAGCCACAAGCCCTCCCATCACACTTCCAGGCGCACCCTTCATATTAATCGTCTCCCCGGGCCAGGCGCCTGATGGACTATTATCTAGACCAACTTGCGCCCGACCCCTTACTCCAAAGACCACGTGTTCACTCAACTATTCACAAGCATTCTCCATTCACTCCTGTCCACCACCACTTCCCCTGCCTGATCTATAGTCATTCCTCTATCATCCAAAGCCTTTCTTACACAGTCTCTCCATCTCAATGGGGGTCTTCCTGCCCTTCTATCTCCCCTTGTACCTGACTCACATATTCTCTTTGTAAGCCTTTCATCTCCCATTCGTTCAACATGACCATACCAGCTCAGCACCCTTCTGTCCACTCTGGCTGACAAATGTTCCTGCTGCCCCACCTCTCCTACGTATCTCTTCATTCCTCAATCTGTCTCTACGAGTAACTCCACACATACTCCTCAAGCAGCTCATCTCCATCACATCCAGCCCTCTTTTCTCCTTTTTCTTCAGAGCCCATGTCTCAGCCCCATACATCACTGTTGGCACAACAATTCCTTGATACAGTGCACTTTTTACTTTCACTCCAAGATTTCTCGTCTTCCACATACTTTCCATTGCTCCGAAACCCTTCCTTCCTTCACACACTCTCTGTTTTACCTCCACTTCCATACCTCCACTCCTGCTTATCGTTCCTCCTAGATATTTAAAACACTCTACTTGTTCCAATATTTCCCCATCCAGCCTCACATCTAGATTCACCCTATGCTCTCCCCTATTACACACCATTACTTTACTTTTATTGACGTTCACCTTCAGTTTCCTCCTTCCACAAACCACACCAAACTCTTTGACTACCCGCTGCAGTTTTTCATCAGAATCCGCCACCAATGCTGTGTCATCAGCGAACAGCAACTGATTCAACTCCCAATCTCTACCATTCTTCCCTACTAAACCCAATCCTCTTCTCATAGTTCTCCTTTTCACCTCCCTCACCACACCATCCATAAACATATTAAACAGCCATGGTGACATTACACAACCCTGTCGCAAACCTACCTTTACCTCAAACCATTCACTCAACTCACCATTTCCTACTCTCACACATGCTCTGCTCCCTTCATAAAAACTCTTAACTGCTTCTAACAAATTTCCTCCTATTTCATAAATCCTTAACACCATCCACATTGCTTCACGGTCCACACGATCATACGCTTTTTCCAAGTCCATAAATGCCCAAAATATCTCCTTATGCTTCTCTAAATACTTCTCGCATAACTGTCTTACTGCAAACATCTGATCCACGCACCCTCTTCCCCTCCTAAAACCGCACTGTTCTTCTCCTATTGCAACTTCCGTACACTTTATTATCCTCTCTATCAACACCCTGCCAAACAGCTTTCCAACCACTGACAATAAACTAATACCTCTATAACTTGAACACTCCTGCCGATCTCCCTTCCCCTTGTACAACGGCACAATACATGCACTCTTCCAGTCTATTGGTACCATTGACACAGCAAAGCACACATTGAAAAGTCTCACCAACCAATCTATTATCACATCTCCACCCTTCTTTATACACTCCACAGCAATACCATCCAAACCTTCTGCTTTTCCCGCTCTCTCATTTGTTTCACTGCTTCTTTCACCTCATTTTCCTCAATCCTTTCATTCATTCCCTGCCACCTGGCTGGCCTGGGAAACCTATCTCCATCCACCTCTGCTTCAATCACTGCTTCTCTTCCATCTCTTGTATTTAACAAAAATTCAAAATACTCGGCATATCTTTTCCTCACTTCAACTGGTTCCACTAGTAATTCTCCATTTTCATCTTTCACTGACTCTTCCCTCTTTTGTCCTCCTTTCCTTACTTTATTTACCTCCTTCCAGAACATCTTCTTTCGTTCATCAAAATATATCTAAATTACATTTTGAATCCGCTAATAGCACAATATCATCAGCGTATGCCAAAATATTCAGTCTTAGAAAACCAAGGCGGCAACCCACTTTAACATTCTCTAATAATATATTATCATTATACAACTTAAACTGCATTGGAGAGATAATTCCACCCTGTCTACCTATTCCACCCTGTTCAATAGAAATATATTCACCTTTGTCACCCTGCCAAGTAGTTCTAGCCCAATGATTTCTTAGATAACTCATTAATAAGAGTACTACTGTAAGTCAGGGTGGACCTCCCTCTCCAGTAACATATGACCTAGCTAAAAGTATTTCACATTATCAAACGCTTTACTAAGATCAATAAAAGCCACATATGCTTTGTTGCCTTTTGTGCAGTATGATCTAACTGTTTCTTTTAAAATGAGAGTAACATTAGTTGTATAAGTTCCTCTACAAAATCCAAACTGCTTGGAGTCACACCATAGTTTTTTTCAGTTAATATATTTAATACCCGGTAGATGTAATTCAAACAATGTTAAGATGCATTTTAAGACAACATTACAGGTCTATAATTGTGGGCGGGCTTGTGGCTTTGGCTCCGCTGCATGTCTGCCTACCGAGATCGGAGCCTCTCCGGGTGGTTGGGGGCCGGGGGAGAGCTGGAGCGACCTTGGTGACCCTGGTCTCTGGGTCTTCTCTTTGGTGACCTAGATGTGTGTGAATTTTGTGTTTTGTCTGTTTGTTCGTTGATCTGTCTTGTGTTTTGTGTTTTCCCTGTTCTTGCTCTGTCTTGAGTCAGCCACCCCCAAGAAAAAAAATAAAACAAAAATAATAAAATATAGTAAAATAAAAATAAAAAATAGGAAAAGTGGGGATTGGGCCTGAGCATATACATACATACATACTTATATTACCTTTTAGGTCTTTGATTATTGGGTTAATTTCTCCTTTTAACAAGTCTACAGAAAGATAGCAGTGATTATAACAACATTCAGAAACTGAGAAATATATCCTAAAAGCATAGCAGAACCATGTTTGAGCAATACTGAATGTATACCACACAACCTATTCCTTCATTTAGCCTATCCAATAATAATTTAAATCGTTCTATCGATATTGTTGGATGCCATTTTCGTTTGTTTGTCCACATTGTTCATATCCTATTTATCAATTCCAATTTCACTGGTACGTGGGACGGTTTAATAAAGGGGCCCCCAAAAATTTATTCAATATCATCTTTAGTATACAGGAATACGGAAATGCAACACCATACACAAAAATAGGCTAGTATAAACGTACAAACATACAAAAGCTAATATTAAAAGGAATACAAATATATAATCTATTAGTAACTTTAATAATAAAATAACAAGTCAAATGGATTCATAGTTAGGTACAAAAACATATACTTTATTTAGGTATTCAAGTATCCTCCAATTAAATACATAATAAATTATCCCCTGCAGTACGCTACTCACTATTACTGGAAAAGGTGCAATTAAAGGTGGGTGTGCATGCTATTATTTTCCTCCACAATCATTACCGGCAGTGTGCACTATAGCTTTTGGTGCAATATTTTCTGCTACAATGGCTTAATTATTTATATAATGGCCAAATTAGGATATGGGTGACACTTTTCTGGATTCGGAGTTTAAGCGCTCTGATGACGTATGCCCAGAAACACAACAAGCTCTTCTGACAGGTGGAAATGGAGGATAGTGACAGTAGTTCCGATTCGTTTGCCAATACTGAGGGTGATAACCGTGATTATGGCAAAGAACCTCAAGTGATGAATATTGGTGGTGTCCAGGCTTATATGTATGAACCTGTAGGACGAGATCCAGCAGCAGGAGAGGATGGAGAAGCAGCTGTGATTACCACCCGCTTTGTTTACACTACTCGGAGCCGCGGCGGATGCTAGCGATCATGTCGCCGTTTTTTTTTTTTTTTTTTTTTTTTTTTTTTTTAAGAGACAATGAACGGAGGAAGGAAAAACACAGATAAAACAAAAAGGTCCATGTGCCTAAAGGCATCCTCCATTCATAAAATGTTTGTAACAACTGGATTTAAACATTTGTAAATTGTAAGTTTGTGGAAAGCAATTCGAGGGAAGTGAATTCCAAAGAGTAGTAGCTCTGGGGATAAATGAATTCTGATAAGCAGAAGTTCTGCATTGTGGAGGAGAAAGTGTAAATTCATGGGCGCTCTCAGCTGCCCTAGTTCTACGGGGAAAGATGTGGAGAGGCGGCACAATTGAAGCAAGTTCCTCGGAACAATTGCTGTGAAAATATCTGTAGAATAATGCAAGGGATGCAACGTTTCTTCGTATGGATAATGTAGGAAGGTCCTGTGTGATTGCAGGATTATTGATTAATCTAATAGCTTTATTTTGAATTTTATCCAACTGCCTCAATGCAACCACTCCACTTCCACCCCACAGAGGTGAACAGTAATCCATCTGAGAACGCACATGACTTTTATATATTACGGCCAACTGCTCGTCAATGAAGAATTCTCGAACTCTGTACAGGAGTCCCAGTTTTTTAGAGGCATTCTTAGCAATGCTTCTAACATAATGTGTCCAGCTCAAGTTAGTAGTTAATGTTACACCGAGAATGTCAATACTAGGGGAAGTGGGAATATTTACATCATTAAAAAATATATGGGAGTCAGTGAGATTCTGTCGGTTAGAAAATTGAATGTACTTGGTTTTCTGTGCATTAAAGGAAACTAGATTCTTTTGTCCCCATCCATTAATTCTAGAAAGGTCCTGGTTCAGAGAAATTGCAGTGTTTATTTTTGAATTTATAAGATCGGGTTGGGTGAAAGAATTGGTAAATGTGAAGGAACTGTGGAGTGTTGAGTCATCTGCGTAGGAATGTATTGGATTATGAGTGGTAGATATGAGATCATTGATATGAATGAGGAACAGAATTGGGGCCAAAACTGATCCCTGGGGAACACCAGCATTTATTGAGTGAAATTGAGAATAAAGGCCATCTACCATTACACATATTTTTCTGTTATGAAGATAAGAAGAAATTAGTGGAACTAATGATGCAAGGCCGTAGTGTGACATCTTCGACAATAAGGATTGATGCCAGACTCTATCAAATGCCTTTGATATATCCAGTGCTATTGTATGTGTTTCACCATGTTGGTCTGTAGCTTGGTTGATTTGATGCGTAAGAAGGAAAAGAATGTCTGCAGTTGATCGACATCGTCTAAAACCATATTGCCTATCACTGATTAATTTATTATTCTCAAGATGCTTAATTATGTGATTATTTAATATAATTTCAAAGATTTTACCAAGAGTGGAAGTTATAGCTATTGGTCTGTAGTTTGATGGATCTGAAGAGGCACCTTTTTTAGGAACTGGATGAATGTTTGCTTCTTTCCAGGGTACTGGGAAGCATGAGGTATGAGTACACAGACGGAATTTTTTTGCCAATACAGGAGCGAGCACCACGGAGCAATTCTTAAGTACTATTGGAGGAATTTCATCTGGACCAGGAGCCTTATCTACTGAGAGATTCTGCAAAATAGTTTTGACATGTCTGGTGTGAATCTTAAGTGAGGGAATTTCAGGCGAATTAAAATTAAGTACAGGGACATCTTGATTTATTTCATCTAAGGTTGAGTTGGTGGAGAAAATATCCGCAAGAAGGTTAGCTTTACCTCTTGGGTCACTTACAAGATTGCCAGTCGGAGATTTTAATGGTGGAATGGATGAAGCAGTAGTGAAGTTGGATTTGAATGAGTTAAGAGTAGACCAAAATATTGTGTTATCATTTGGATTATTTAGAAGTTTATTTGCCTGCTTGTGGAGAAAGTTTGATTTAGTTAGGTTTAATACAGTTTTGGCATGATTTCTGATGTTTCTGATTTTGACTGCATTTGGATACAATAATGAAAGCCCGCCCCTCACGCCTCCATGACTTATTGTCATCATCATAATTATACATTGCCAACAGGGTGCAAATAACAGACAAAATCGCCGTAAAAATAGACTGGAACTTAAACACTGGCGATCGATTTTTTGTTTTGTTTAGCCTAGTTGCTAGTAGTTGAATTTCAGCCAATAAATTTCTTTACCCTAGGTTAGGCCTATATCCATCGACACTGACTGTATAATTTGGGCTAGGCTTAAGTTAGCCCATATTATCCACTCTCCTGACTCCTGAAATTGGCAAGCACGTATGGGTGGGAGGGTGGTTTGGGGGATGGTGGGGGGAAGGTAGAAGGGTAATTGACTCGTGTTACAAATATGGAGCCGATTGGTGAGGTACTTTCGCCACCACGGATTTTCATTTTTGTATGTGATGATCTACGGATAGGCTGGAAGTGGGTGGTGGGAGGAAGTTGGGGTTGTGGTGGGGGGAAGACAGAAGGGTAGGGGACTTGTCACACAAATATGGAACCAATTGGTGCAGTCGTTTCGCCGCCACATATTTTCCTTTTTTTCCTTTGTGATGGCCTGATGCGGCGACCCATGGTCGGCGAGTGGATTGGGGGAGGGGGTTGGGGTGGTGGTAGCAAGACGCCAGAAGGGTAAGGTACACCCAGAAGTGAAAGTCCCTGCATAGGGTTTACCCCCTACTCCTACTACCCCAGAAGCTAGGAACGGGGTGGGCCCTGCACAGTCCACCTTACTATTCCTACCCCAGGCAGAAGGGGCAGGGTGTGCCTGTCTGTCACCCCTTCCTTCCCCTCCCCACCCATGAAGAGAACAAACTACCCCCGCTTCCCCCCCCCCCCCCACGCACAATTACACCCCACCCCAAAGCCAGACAGGAGGTTGACACACACACACACAAACACACACCATTATCAATTTCATAAGTAATGGTATCGTGTTTACCTTCATTAATTTACCCTCTGACGGTTTTGACGCATTTTGATTGTTTATCCTGGCTATAATTAGACGAATAATTACAGCTTAGGAAGGACCAATGTGAAATATTGTCCTAATCTGAATTAAATCGTCTAATAATAGCCATAAAGCAGAAAAGAAGAGTGTCATCGATTCTCAGAGGCTTAATATATGATTTGTTATACATGTATTATCATGCAGAACTTATACACAAAAATACAATAGCTACTCGCTTTACATTTAACAGCATAACAATATGCCATGTTTGCTATTTGGTAGTATTATAAAGCAGTATAATCTAGTAATGAATTATTGTATTTTATGGTGTCTCTGTGTAAAACACCTATTGACAAATATTATCAAGGAAGTGGGTTACTAAATATAGCAAACTGCATAGGCCTACAGTATATATTTCGTGCATAACTCAATACTGTAGAATCACACACACACACACACACACACACACACATATATATATATATATATATATAAAACAGATATGATAACATATATCACTGTAATAAGCAGTAGTAAACAAATGGTAGACATATCTCACGTCGGATATATATATATATATATATATATATATATATATATATATATATATTGAACAATTAATTAACATCGAGACAAACATTTGTGGTAAAGCATTTCCCTCATGAGTTATTGGTATATTTAGAGTAGCTGGTAAACGTGTTTAAACTTTGATACTAAATGCGTCTCTATTCATGGTGTTCTAAAGCTGATTGTCCTGTGTCGACTGCTAAACTATCACCTTTCCTCCCCCGAACTACATACTTGCATAGTTTGAGTCTCGTTTAACCCTTATTGCTTTCTGACATTAGGCTGAGATTAGTATGGATCTTCATATAGAGCTTTTTACCAACTCTTCTGCTACTACTGGAACACCACAGTTAATACAGTTCAGGCCTGCCAACATTATTCAGCATAAATCCTATGACCCTAACTATTCAGTTACACTATTAATCTAATTGATTCTGATTAACTTGCACTAAAGATTAACGTTAATAATAGATGTGTGCTAATGTAGAAGCAATACAAATAATAATTACAAAAGTAAATGACAAATCTGTTGGTATCCCTTGAACCGAGACACCATTTTCAGAGAGAGAGAGAGAGATAGAGAGAGAGAGAGAGAGAGAGAGAGAGATTCTATAGCAGGAATTAGATAAGCATTTTCTTACCGATTACCTTGTATTTAATAGTTGATAAAATATAACTGTCGATTTTAGGTAGGATATATGGTGAATAGCTATTACTGAACATTTATTTCGTATTTGCATACGTATCCATTGAGCATCGGCATGCTTCGAAATAACACTCGTTCCAAGTGAAAACCGATTATGAAAATTATGTATTTAATCATATAGATGACATATACTCGAAAAAGTTCAGTATAATTAAGACAACACTAGAGTGCTAGGTTAATATCGTATCTGTGAGACTGTTTGGGAAGTGATTTTCAATAATTTCACTTATCAGTTGCTACGCGGATATAATGCTCTCCTGATTATGATATATCCGCGAAAAGATAAGTAGATATCTAGTTTGTTATAAAGTTATGACATACCTCGTTGAAGTCTGTAAAACTGTCTTCATAGCATAATGCATACATGCACTGAATTTCGGTGTGAGCATCCTAGGTTCGAATCCCTGGACTGTCACATGTATTTGTTGATTTCATGATTTGAGTTTAGAAGTAAAGTTGGTTGGTGGAAAAAACATATGAAATACCTTTTTGATTGACCCCCCCCCCCCCCCCGCCAAAAAAATTAATGACCCCAGTGAACATGGTAATACTATAAAATGGCAATTAATATACTGTATATATATATATATATGAGAGAGAGAGAGAGAGAGAGAGAGAGAGAGAGAGAGAGAGAGAAATATTCTCGAATATGCACCAAAAAGCCTAACCACGGATCGAGCATTGAATGAATATACCACTTATAATCAATTAAGCAATCCATACAATATGTTTTTTAGTAAGTTCCAACATCTCTTCAGAGGTATTCAAAAATTACAAGATTGCCATTTCAAAGTGCAAATCCATTAATACCAATGCATATTGCGCGGGTGGGAGAATACTATCGATCTATCTATCTATTGCCTGACGCCGTGATCCCCGAAGTGTCGGCCACGGGTGAATACAATAATTTATAAATTAACTAGAAGGGGTGATGGAATTGGAAATTTACGTTATGAATACAAACATGATAGAATACTAATTACGCATAAATCATAAGTGTTTGTGTGTCAAGCTACGGATAGGTGACAGATAGTGTAAATTATCTTAGTTCTGTAAAATCAGATAATTCATTGCAACATTGTTCTGGCATATATAGAATATCTATAGATTACCAATTCCTGACATGGTCTCGGCCTCGTTGCAAGGTTACTTTATTCTGTATCGTGGAAAACAATGGTTGTATCGTGGACAACAATGGTTGTAATCGGCGGTTTCCTCCTGTGCGGGGTTGGGGTAGGGTGTGAGTGGGGGGCCTGCTTGTTTAATCTCTCCATTATAGGGTAGGGGAAGGAAGGGGTGACGGACTGGCACCATCCCGTCCCTTCTGCCTGGGGTAGGAGTAGTAAGGGGGACTGGGCAGGGCCCACCCCGTTCCTACCTTCTGGGGTAGTAGGAGTAGGGGGTAAACCCTATGCAGGGACTTTCACTTCTGGGTGTACATGTGGTAGAAATATGAAAGCTATAGGTGCAGTCGTTTCGCTGCTACGATTTTTTTTCGGCGAGTCCGTATATATACGGACCTGGCACTGGGCGTGACAAGACCCCAGTCCGTATAGGCAATCAGCGGGTGCATCTAGCCATACCCATACTCCACTGCACTTTATTGTCAAAGCTTTCATCACGAAAATGTCCATTGCATATGAAGCTTGTTTTGGGCTTTGCCTCCCACACTCTGGTTCTTTGTATAAACTTCACCCATTTGTTACAATGGTATGGATCACTTGGAAACTTGTGTAGTTCTATGTTTGGTCCAGGGATGTTGCTACACCCGAAAACAGCACGCCTATTCACCATTTTTGCTATACTTGCTGATGTTTACTTCCCAAATGTTTGCGTGGGCGTACGTCACATCCTCACGTGAGTACTAGTTGCAAGGGGTCGCAATTCAATATCTATTTTTGATTTGTTCTCTACTATTGAAGATTAGTTTTGACAAAGGAGTAGTCAGGTTGATTACTGGAGATCTAAACATCTCTTTAAATACATTATAAATTAATTTTAATTTCGGATGCCCCACCACCTTAAACATTAGACACAAATATTAGAATGGTTAAGGCACAATGGGAACTCAATAATTCAGTAATAACAGACACTGTGAAGGAGTAATTCACATAGAGATTTGTCAGGGGAGGCCCCATACGTATATGATAAGGAGTTGCTGGAACTCCTGTTTCATTTGCCTGACTTCCCCCACTGTTTCTATGTGTGCCTCGCCTACACAGAGAGTAATCCAGCTAACTCTCGCAACACCTCCTCCTATTCATTTCACTACACCTAACAAGCAAATCACACTTCTTTCTATAGTATGTTTCTAATAACTATACTTGCCTATTTTTGCTTTCACATATTTTCTTGTCTTTCACTTAATATAATTAATGTTCACGATTTAATGCTTATTATTATTATGTTATGTGTATTTTTATATTTTGACCATGTTTACTCCAGCTTTGATATTTAAGTTCTCCCATGTTCATTCCTTTCATTACTCTTATGTATAATTAAACTAGCCTTTATATGTTTAGTCGCAGTGTTGCTCTTCATTATGTAATTTTGGCTGTATCTTAGTTATAGGCCTGAAGTTGAGAACAGCGATTCTCGAAAAGTGTACAAGATGGTGTTATTATTCATTCCTGCTTTGGTTCTTCTCTTTATTATATATATATATATATATATATATATATATATATATATATATATATATATATATATATATATATATATATATATATATATATATATATAATGAATAAATAAAATTTATTTTGGCTCTCTATTACTCGTTCAATGTTGGAGGGGGGGGGGCATTTGTTATAGACATTTTTGCTCTATGTCCCCATCATTCACAGCGGACGACAATCAGCGAGTATTCATACATATACAGTATAGCCGCTTGTATAGATAAATACAAGTACAAATGGGTTACGAACTTGGGAACAAAAATATATTAGACACGGGGTCATTAGCTGCAAGTCGAAAAAAGCGAGGAAGAAATCCATCTCGTTCGCATTGTCCTCACAGGGCCAGTCAGCAGTTGAACGTGACCTACCAGCATCAAACTGGTGTATGTCAGGCACATAATCGGCCCCGTCAGACCACACAAACGTATAGATATTAGCGTCGGGGAATGGAACGTCGTCTACGTCTGCGCCACCATCAGACAAATCACTGTCATGATCACGGTATAGCAAATCGTCGTAACCCTCCTCACTCGAAGAACGCCCCTTCTCATTTTCTTCACCTCGCTCGGATTAACTGTCACTATCAACACCGCCCCCCCCCCCCCTCCCCACCCACACGCCCGTGTGTCGGCGTCGTCGTCGTATTCCAGGCTGTCACCATCCTGGGAATCAGGAAACAGCAGGGCGTCGTACATGGACGGTGTAAGGGGCTTCATCCGTCTCAATCTCGCAGGTGTCCAGTGGGCAGGGGCAGAAGGGCCGGCAGAAGGGCTGGCAGGGGTGGCGTCGGCAGGGCCAGCAGTGGTGGGTGGGGCAGAGGTAGAGGTCCTAGACGCAGACAGTATTATTGTTGTCCCTGTCGCCTTTGTCGCCTAGCCCTTCCCTTTCTTCCCTTGGGCAGGGGCAGGGGCAGGGGCAGAAGGGCCGGCAGGGCCAGCAGAGGTCCTAGATGGCAATATTATTGTTGTCCCTGTCGCCTTTGTCGCCGTGCCCTTTCCTTTCTTCCCTTGGGCAGGGGCAGGGGCAGAGGCAGCGGCGGCAGGGGCAGGGGCGGCTCGTGGTGGTGGTGGTGGTGGCATGGTGGTAGTGGCAGAAGTACGAGTTGTTTTTCAACCCGTGCCCTTCCCTGTCTTCCCAGTGGCCCACGCAGGTCCTGCAGCCCAAGGGCGGCATCCTGCTTCGGTGGTAGTGGTGGTGGTAGTAGTGGTAGCAGTTGCCTGGGTGGTGGTGGCAGTGTCCCTGAAGGACAGTGACCTTTGTGCACTGCCCTTGCTTGCACGTGTTTTACGTGCTTTACGTGCGGGTTCCTCGTCCTCGGAGCTACTCTCGTCGAAGTAGTGGTAGATATAGGGCTTCTGGCAGCCACTCTCTGCCTTCCACGGCCGCTGACACCACCAGAAGGAGGGCTGGTTGTGTCATCAGGGCACAAGCGTGAGGGACGTGTAGGCTCCATGACAAGTGCGTGTGTACTGCTTGAGCGCGTGCGACCCGAGCGTCTGGGGTGGTGGTATCGAGAGTTGCCAAGTAGCACTACACCCACACCGATTTGTAGTCACCTGGCTGTAAACCCGCGGTTTTGGTACGCATTCAAAAACCAGGATCTTAAGAATCTTCCCGCAGTCGCCCAGTAAAACCTGTTAAGAGTCTCCCCGCAGTTCCCGGGTTAAAGAGTACAATCACAAGTAAATCAATTAATATATTCTTAAACAAGTCCCGAAGATCCTGGCTCAAGATCGCCAATGTTATGTTTATGGGCAAGGTGAAATCACACAAACAATACTCTAAATATGAAATTCAAAACTGATGTCAAAACCCTCTCCAAAATATCCAGGTTCAAGGAAAACTAGATTAAAAATTCTTAGTTTAATTAAAATTAAGTATTATAATGTAACTACAAATCAGTCTCTTCAGGACGAGTTATAAGAATATATAATGCACTAAGATTATCAGAAAGTTTGCAAGTGCAAAAATAAATAACTATATACCTTTACTGAAGCAATGCAAAGTTCTATCTATCTATCTATTGCCTGACGCCGTGATCCCCGAAGGGGTGGCCACGAACGAACCGCCCCCATGCACCTCTGTCCCCAGTCAGTCGACGCCCCTCCCCCCAACCAGCACCGCCTTCGTTCATGTAGTTCCTCACTCCATCCTTCCACCTCATATTCGGTCTACCTCTCCCCCTCTGTCCCTCCACCTCGCTCTCGTACACCCTCTTAGTCATTCTCTCGCTTTCCATACGTTCCATATGGCCGAACCATCTCAAGTTGTTCCTTTTCACACTTTCCAGCACATCTACCTCCACACCACACCTCCTTCTTACTTCCTCATTAGTCTGTCTATCCCTCCATGTAACTCCGCACGCACTCCTTAAGTAATTCATTTCCACTGCTCTCACTCTTGGTCTGAGTCTCTCAACCAACGTCCATGCTTCGCTTCCATAAGTCAGTGTCGGGATTACCACACTGTCATGCAAGGACTTCTTCACTTCCATACTGACCACCCTATTTCTTGTTACTGCTTTTAGCGTTCCTACAACCCTCTTCCCCTGTTGTACCCTCTCCCGCACCTCTTCATCCATAGTCCCATCTTTACTCAACACACTGCCCAGATACTTAAAAGAGTTGACGATCTCCATAGCCTGACCGTTCAGCTTCACCTCACACTCTGTGACTTCACCCCTTTCGAAGACCATAACCTTGCTCTTCCCCGTATTTACCCTCAAATTCCGTTTTTCGCACACTGTTCCAAACTCATTTACCAGACCCTGCAACTCCCATTCATTATCACTCATCAGAACTGTATCATCCGCAAACAGCAGTATAGGTAGCTTCCACTCAATTCCCTCCCTTTTCAGCAATACACCAACATCCACTGCTCTTGATAGTATTTCTTTCATAACTCCATCCATATATACAGTAAACAACCACGGGGACATCACACCCCTGTTTCAAACCAACATTCAGGTCAAAGAACTCGCTCTGCTCACTCTCACACGTACTGCCGCCTTTGCACCCTCATACATGCTCTTCACTGCTTTCAGCAACTTGCCCTCTACTCCGTATATTCTAAGTACTTTCCACAAACCTTCTCTATCCACTCTGTCATAGGCCTTCTCCAAGTCCATAAAGGCAACATACACCTTTTGTTTCTTCTCCAGATACTTCTCCACAACACAATTCAGGGTAAAAATCTGATCTACACATCCTCTTCCCTTCCTAAAACCTCCCTGCTCGTCGCCTATCCAATTTTATTTACAATGCAATCGCCTTTACAATGCAAAGTTAAAATAGCTATATCACATACGAATTAATATTTTCTCAAGATCACTGGAAATGGTTACTATCTGTTTAATAACTTAAGGAAATCCACACAATATTAATAAAAGCAATACAAGTAATTAGTACAACTATTTAGATATGAAATAAGCACTTGATAAAATATTCCTTCTGAAAAATACAATAATAATCTGATCAAATTCACAAACTTGGAAACTAATCACAAATTAATAAGAATAATAATAGGCTATAATATGGGACACACTTATATACTCAACTCCCAAATCACAGAACAGGAATGCAGACTGCTTAAAATCGTTTGAAGGTAGCCAAGAGAGATATTTCACTTCACTAGGTATAAAGGTAACTATTTACAGAGAGAGAGAACAGGCGTGATGAGTCAAGTTGGTCTGAGAGGGAGAACTGCGAGAACTCATATAAAGTATAATATTATGTCACCAGAAAAACTAGAATTTTCTACTGCTCTCGTGAATGGAATGACGTCAGGCTGGGAGAGACAGGCTAAATCCTGACAGGTTTAGAACTCTCGACAATCAAACACACGAGTGGGAAACTCAACTAATATACTAATCTGGCTTATATAAACGATATTAATACTGGATTACATAACACAGTCCCTAGTCCATCTAAAGAACCGCCTCCGACAACTACAATACCTCCAAGACCTACAACCTGATGAAACTGCCAAAGTTAGTCCCAACCATGTCGGCGATCTTGTCATGGTTGCTCAATTACCCGTGCCGTCTAAACTCAAACCGAGATATCAAGGTCCTTTCGAAATCCTAACTGTACCGAATTGTTACCAGGTTACCATTAACTATTTTGGTGAGTCACGCACATACCGAAATAGATATATACGTAGGTTTCAACCCATTGATGAGAATATGATTATTCTTGCAGATCCCAGGGATAAATACACATTGCCTACAACAAATGACCAGAGTTTAGGATCCTCAGAACCATTGACACCTCCCCTTCTTCCACCCCCTTCTCCTCCAACTTTAGCAAAACCAAATCTTGTTAAACCACCAATGCAACCAAAATATAAACCCTGTCAAGCCACACCCACTGCCACTAGTTTTCTCCTCACACACCCCTACTCCTCTATTTCCTACACGAACTCTCTCTGCACCTTCTCAACTGCCCACTCAAACAATCACCAATCTAATTTCCAAACCACCTATTCCCTCACCTGCTCTCAGCTTACCTATTGTTTTCTGAATCACCTGCCCTTTACCTACCACTCTAGCCCTCCATAACATCCCATCTCTAGAATCTCAACCATCCCCTTCACTATTCAAAACGTTGTCAACGTTACCCCCTCCCCCTAAAAAACACTGCAACCCCTTCCCAACTACCTATTCCTCTCACTAAACCTCCTCAACTCCATACCTCTTCTCATAAATCACCTAACCTTTCACTTAAATCTTCCACAAATACCACTGCAAACCCATCTTAACTACCTATTCCTCTCACTAATCCTTATCAACCTCTTCTCATAAATCACCTAAATCTTCCACAAATACCACTGCCACTTCTTCTCGACTCCCTAGACCTATCACTAAACCCCCTCAACCCATTACCTCTTCTCACAATTTACCCACCCTGTCAACTAGATTTTCCAACACTTCTATATCTACCTCTATTTCCCCCTCTCTTTTTCCAACAATGCCGAATGTTACATTAAAGTCACCCTCTTTAATGCAACCTCTTTCTAATCCACCATGTAGAAGATCTGGAAGACGTGTGACCCAACCTAATAGAGGGGCACCGAACTTCAAGCTGACCTACAAGAGGCGGGCCCACCACAAAGACCCCACCTCGCCACATCAAAGGGTCCCCGCCACACCTAGTGCGAGATGAGCTTCTCAACCTGCCTGCTCAACTATGGCCAGGGACATACGCCCCCCTCCCCCCCCCAACTCCACAAATCCCTCCCACCTGGGCAAAGCATACAGCAAGGTCAAGGCAGTAGGACAACACCACCTCCAGCAATCACAACTCCTACTGACCCTGCAGCCACCATGGCAATCAACAGTATCATGGTGTCTTCAGGCCACAACAAAACAGTCATACAGTCTCCTGCCCAGCTACTCCATCTAGCCAGGGCCTCTAGGACTCCTCTCCACTTGGAAATGGCCATTGACACCACCAGCCAAACCGACGTCCCGACAACCCTGTGGTGTCTCCCACTACAAAACCTGACGCCCTCCCTCGCTACCTCCACCATCAGGACCTACAACTTAAGATCTCGAGGTTGAGATTTTGTCTTGGACGAAGGTGGTGAAATGATGGGGTTGAACAGCCTCCCTAAGACCAACACTAGAATTGCCAGTATCCAGGACAGCAAGATAAACCGAAGAAGACAACAACATGAAAAGTGGAGAGAAGATAGAAACCAACTAGCTTCCCAGACTTTAATCCATACTAGCTTAAATGAGTCTACCCCTTCTTCCGGATATGCCCATGCTCTAAATTACAGAGAACTAGGCCAGTCTTCCCTAGAAATGAGTTCGAGCCCGGGCCACTCACAGGAGCCCCAGCTCCTCCAATGGCAGAGGCCGAGACGAAAGCTCACGGCCTATCAAAAGCTCCAGCCTGACTTGCAATACAGTGAGGCTCTGTTTATGCAAGTTAAGCACCAAGGACCTGGCCAATATCGCTACAAATGGGAATCTCAGGACCCCCCATGCAGTACCTCTCAGGAGAACTGGAAATAATGCAGACACAGTGAATACTACAAAAGATCTGGCCGACAGAGTAAGAAAAACCAAATTACCTGATGATCAGACAAACATCCATTACATCACCATAAGGCCCTCTAAAAATAGGGGACCAATATTAAAAGATCAAGAATCTCCATATGTATAAACCTATAACTACCATATATTTTTAGATTAAGAATTACCTTCACTATAACCAAAATAACGATATCCACTTGTCCTTTTTAAATTGAATTACCACAAGTTGAACACGCAAAATAACCTGAACATAGCCTTACCAAAACAGAAGGAAAGTAAGCAACAATACCCTCTACTATTCTCTCCTGGTAAAGCCGGAAGGGAATTCATGTAAGGTATTACCACCTCACCGACGCCCCAGCCAAACACGTCTGCCATTCACTTCCAGTAAAGCTAAAAGAGGATACAACGCAAAGTGTTATAGCTCTACGAACGTCACACCAGGACCCGCCTTCACCTTTCCCTGAGAAAGGCAGTTCCCGTCGACGTCCAGCCCTGCAGAACCACGAGTCCACGTCGATCAGACTTCCGCTAAAGGCTATCTACACTCCTTACCCTAAGTGTCTCTGAGTGTATTACATTGTGGTTATTAATGTAAAGGTAAGGTAAAATATGCGAATATTCCAGTACTAATTAATCTTAGATCTGTGCCCAAGATCTATCTTGAATCTGTGTTAATCCTTCAGAAACTAATATATTGATACGTGACATACTCATATTGATACGTGTTATTTAGAATGAATACTCTCAGATTTTCCTCTATTGTGTCTATTATTCTTTGTATAAGTTAAATCGAAGTTGAAGTGTATAACGTGAATTAATTCCCTTCCTAAATTTTGCATCTACCTAGAACCTACGCGTGATTTTACTTTTAATACTTGTAATCCCATATTCACCCTTCAGGATATATTAGAATAACCCTTTTTCTTACTTCGAAAGTTAAAGAATCCCCTTTATCATTGAATTAATATTGATTAATTATCAAATAATCCAGTCTATACGTTCTTGTGAATAATCTATTTATATTCCATATTCAGGTCATACAAATTCTGTCCACCCCGTCTAGGAATTCCGATTGTTTCAGTGATCGCTTTAACTTATTAATCAATCTCAAATATAGATTAATTGTGTATATCAGTAAAACATTATTATATTGTAATCTTGTATGACTTAGAATACAACACTATTCCGTTCTGTGTTCTTATAGGAACCTGTTAATTTATTCAGAACTCCATGTATGCCATATTTGGTATTCCCTTAGTGCAACTTCGTTGTGTACGCCATTTTATATAGCTATATCTATCAAGCTATTTGTTTACGCTAAATTTACGTGTTCTTTAACCTACTTGGTTACTTTATTTCCATCTTATACTAGATTGTAATTTATTCAGTATAATAATTTGTGAATCTGAATTCCTTGACCCGTGAGATTTAACTTAATTTATTTGTCGAAATTTATTTTCGTACCCGAGTTGTGTGATTATTCACAATAACCCGCCTAGATAATTAAATTAAAAAATTGCTCCCTCCCTCTTCTAAAATAAATCGCTCTACCTAAGTCTCTAATTTTACATTGCAATAAAACAAAAAGTTATTTACCCTCACCGCAGTCTAGCTGATAGACAAGCTAGACCTACCTGTGCTCAACCCACCTGAGTGCGGTATTCTTTTGTTGTCACCCGCGCACCCTACCCTGCGCGGCTGACCGATAAGTCAGAAGTCTTCGTGCCTGAGTCAAACTACTTCACGCGCAGTTAAACTAAGTATTATAGTAGGGGAGCTAGCAAACATTTGTATTACATCTCGAGTACAAAAGGTTTGAGTACTGGAATTTATTGATAGTCTATTGGAGATCCCCAATCGGTGATTCTTAAGTTTTATAATTGGTGCATTTGGTAGTAGGAGCCCCTTATAAATAAGTTCCCATAAGAGTTCTTAAACATGTATTTTTGCTTGATACTGTACATCGTTGTAGAGTTATCTGACTGGTCTCAAATGACTCATCTGAACAAGAGAAACTACTTATGTTCAGACAATGTTTAGCTAATGTTGACAGTTTGACTAGTAAAGGCACCTGTAGTTCAATTTCTTGAGACAAAATTTGCCATTGTTTACCAATTATTAAGAACATAAGAACATAAGAAAATGGGAGTCTGCAGAAAGCCGATTGGCCTAAGCAAGGCAGATCCCTGTCCCACACAACCCCAATTACAAAGCCCAATTATAGGCTCAACACTCTAATACCCTGAGGATCATCTTACCAAACCGGTTAGAGATTAACGCAGGATTACGGGGGTCTGCAGAGCGCTGATTGGCCCAACCCGGCTGATCACCCTTCACACCCAACCCTTCTCGTCCATATGCTTATCCAATTTTTTCTTAAAGCTCCCTATCGTTCTTGATCCCACTATATCACTTGGTAGCCTATTCCACCCATCTACAACTCTGTTACCAAACCAATATTTGCCTATATCTTTTCTGAAACGAAATTTATCTAATTTGAAACCATTGGTACGAGTTCTTTCGCTATCACTGAGCTTTAGTACATTTGTCATGTCCCCTTTGTTAATCCCACTAACCCACTTGAACACCTCTATCATATCCCCTCTAACTCTGCGTCTCTCTAACGAATGTAAACCTAATTTCTTCACTCTTTCTTCATACGGAAAATTTCTAATATTATGGATCATTTTTGTCATTCTACGCTGAATTCTCTCCAATGAATCTATGTCCATTCTGTAATAAGGACACCAAAATTGGACAGCATAATCCATATGGGGTCTCACTAATGACAAGTAAAGTTTTAAGATAACATCAGCAGTTCTGTTACTCACACTCCTAGAGATGAACCCGAGAATCCTGTTTGCCTTATTACGAACGCTTATACACTGTTTTCTAGGCTTCAAATCATTGCTAACAAACACACCTAGATCTTTCTCGCAGTCTGAATTTTCTAATTCTAAATTAGCTAGTTTATATTTAACATTTGTTTGCATCTTCCCTATCTTTAATACCTTGCATTTGTCAATGTTAAACTTCATCTGCCAATTTACTGACCATTCATGTAAGGTATCTAGATCCCTTTGGAGGCACTCTATATCGCTATCTGAATCAATTGATCTCCCCATTTTAGTATCGTCTGCGAATTTACTTATCCTACTAATTATACCTAAATCTAGGTCATTTATGTATATAAGAAACAACAGGGGACCTAATACCGATCCCTGGGGGACACCACTTTTGACTGCTCCCCACTCTGACTTGGTACCATTTATGCTGACTCTCTGTTTCCTACCAATTAGCCATGACCTAATCCATCCCAACAACGACCCTCCTATTCCATGTGCCTCAACCTTTCTCATCAATCTCTCATGAGGGACTCTGTCGAAAGCTTTACTGAAATCTAAATATATAATATCATATGACTTGTCACTATCTACTGCTTCATATACCTCTGAGAAAAAGCTAAGCAAATTAGTAAGGCACGAACGTCCCTGAGTGAATCCATGCTGAGAAGAATTTATTAAGTTAAATTTTACTAAGTGGCTTCTAATTTTCCTAGCAATAATAGACTCTAGCAACTTTCCTATGATTGATGTGAGACTAATGGGACGGTAATTGGATGCTATCGATTTATCACCTTTTTTGAAGATCGGAACTACATTTGCAAGCTTCCAAGCTTCTGGAACTAAACCTGTTTCTAATGACTTGTTAAATATAAATGCTAATGGACTACTTAACTCATCTCTGCATTCTTTTAATACTCTAGCATATACCTCGTCAGGACCAGGCGATTTTTGAGGTTTCAGTCTGTCAATTTCCTTAAGCACATCATTTCTACTTATACTAACTGTACTTAACATATTTTCTATACTATCACTATATACCATATTGACTTCTGGAATCTGTGCCAAATTTTCATTAGTGAAAACGGAAAGAAACTGACTATTTAATGTACTGCACATTTCTAAATCATTTTCTGTTATTTCTCCTATTGAAGTTTTTAGGGGGCCTATTACATCTCTAACTTTAGATTTATATAGTTGGTAAAAAGCTTTAGGGTTATTTTTTGAGTCGCTGGCTATCCTTATTTCATAATTTCTTTTTGCTTTCCTGATTTCCTTTTTGACCTGTCTTGATAGAGTCTGATAGTATATATGTAAATGATTTTCACCTTTCTTTATTTTTCGATATATTCCTTTCTTTTTCCTATAAGATCTATTAGCTTATTAGTCATCCATTTTGGTTGGTTCTGCGTCGATCTAAATCTTCTTTTAGGGATATATTTATTTTGAGCATTGTGGAGTGAAGCAATAAACTGGTTATATGTAGGTGGCAAGTTTAACTCTGGCATATCCTGACTTAATCGCTTAACAATAGGGTCCACCCTTAAGTCTCTTCTTAGCCCACCATAATCGGCTTTTCTGAAATCTGGGATAAGTGTCGTATTCTCTTTAGCATTCCCTGTCCATTGTATATTAAAATAAATAGATTTATGATCGCTATTTCCTAGGTGGTCACCAATCTCTACACTATTTATCATATGTTCATTGTTACTGAAAACTAAATCAAGAATATTAATACCTCTAGTCGGCGTATCTATGAATTGAAATAAAAAACTATCTTGTACTACCTCTATAAACTCTACTGAATCGGAGTCGCCTATTTGGTGCTGCCAATCAATGTTCGGAAAATTAAAATCCCCCATAATGCACACATTGCTAAACCTTGATGCTATTTTAATTTCCTCCCATAACGATTTTCCGCCATTTCTACTCATATTAGGCGGTCTATATATAACTCCAATAACTATGGTCTCACTACCTTCGTTAACCTCTACCCTAACACTTTCATTATCATTATTTAGTCTAATACCTGATTTAATACAGCTTTTTAATGTACTCCTGACAAACACTGCTATACCCCCGCCCCTCCTACTTGTTCGGTCATATTTAAACAAACTATATCCTGGAATATCAAATTCTGCTAAAAAATGCCTAGATTCTGTATTAATCCACGTTTCAGTTAGCGCTATTATGTCTATATTTTCTGTGATAACGAGTGCTCTAAGTTCGTTCATTTTGTTACATAAACTCCTACAATTTGTATAATATACCCTCAACCTATTACTTTTATTTGCAACTAATTTTCTATTGTGTTTAGCTAACTTATTATTTCCTGTTGAACTACTAGCTCTAGACGGAAATTCTACTCTATCAGTATTCTCATCTTTACTATCAGTTACATGTGTAGTGTTATCGATACTACTATTACACATCACTATATCCGCACTATCTTGACTGATTATTTCTATTTTACTCACTGGTTTGTCACATGAAGTACCTGCTCCATATGGAGACAGTATTTTACTTACACACCCAGGTTTTTTTAACGAAACCCCGCAACAATCTTGTCGAGTGAGCTGGCCAAGGTCGAAACTCCTAGTCGAGAGAGATGTACTCCATCCTGGGCATACAGTTCATCCTTACCATAAAAGAGGGACCAGTTATCCAGGAATGGAATAGTATTTGCCTTACAATACTTCTCCAGCCGGCTATTTACACCAATAGCCCTGGAGGACCATTCCTTCCTTACCCCTCTTCTAGGCAGGATACTGTTTACCACAGGAACTCCACCTTTTTCCTTGATCCTCTCCAACATTTCCTGATACTTGGAGAGCAACTCCTCAGTCCTGCATCTCCATATGTCGTTGCTCCCTGCGTTGAGGAAGATGATGGGGTCCTCCCCACTCACTTCCATGACAGCATCTATCTTCTCAGCCACCCTCCCGACTCCGGCACCAGGCACGCAGACAACTTTACCAACCTGAGTGTTTGTTGCCCTGCCAAGGTATCTAACCAATGAATCACCGACAATGAAAACAGACTTAGCTTTTTCCTTTTGTCGGCGTGTAGCAGCAGTTGTTGCAGCTCAAGGCCAAATTTTCATCTTTGAGACACTGAATCTCCTGCTCCACACTCTCCAGTCTCTCTTGCAAAGCAAGACAAAGCTGGAGAGTATGGGAGGAGACAGCAGACTCATCAACAACAGCCATCACAATGAAAGTTCACTAGGACCTCACTAAGGGTAAACAGGTTCACTAGCGGTCACTGGGGACGTCCGCACAGGTCAGGGGTCAGAGAGCAACTGATGAACTACAGGTGCCTGTGCAAGTCAAACAGTCAACATTAGCAAAGCATATTCTGAACATAAATTGTTTCATTTGTCCAGATGAGTCATTTGGGACCAGTCAGATAACTCTACAACGATGTACAGTATCAAGCAAAAATACATGTTTAAGAACTCTTATGGGAAATTATTTATAAGGGGCTCCTACTACCAAATGCACCAATTATAAAACTTAAGAATCACCGATTGGGGATCTCCAATAGACTATCAATAAATTCCAGTACTCAAACCTTTTGTACTCGAGATGTAATACAAATGTTTGCTAGCTCCTGGACTATTACCACGCCTCTCGTATCTTTGTCAAAATACTTCGCGTTAGATACTCGACTCTCATAGATATTATTATCATGGATTTATTCTATGTATACAGTATATGTATCTGTGTACCTTTGCATATTCTATGTATACAGTATATGTATCTGTGTACCTTTGCATATTCTATGTATACAGTATATGTATCTGTGTACCTTTGCATTTTCCCATTTCATTATGTCTGTTTTAATGATAAGTAATGTTTCATTAGAGAGCCCATTGACCTCTATTACCACTGCTTCTACTTACTCACTATTACCTATAGTAGTTGAGTATAATATATTTATATTTATATGCCATTGAATAAAGAAGAGTGTAAATTATCCTGTGTGTTCATTGTATTTATGGTGGCCTAATTGAGTACATAATTATCAAATACACTACGTTAGATGTGTCCCTGTTGAGAAGTATTCAAAATCTAAATATCCACAACTTGGATTAATAATAGATAATACCGAAGCTAGTTGGATTACAACCCGGCATAACACACACATATATATATATATATATATATATATATATACTTTATATACTTTCTACCCTCTCTGGGCTTAATACTAAGAAGGCGTACGGTCCGGACGGTGTTCCTACTGTTGTACTCAAAAACTGTGCTTCTATGCTGACTCCCTGCCTAGGCAAACACTTTCGTCTCTGTCTCCCCTCCAGCGTCTTCCCTTCTTGCTGGAAGTTTGCTCTCATTCAACATGTCCCAAAGAAGGGTGACCCTCCAACTACCGTCGAATTGCTCTCATCTCTTGTATCTCTAAAGTTTTTGAAACTATTCTTGCTTCCAAATTTCTTAATGATTTCTCTTTTCATAATCTACTCTCAGATCGCCTTTATGGCTTCCTCTAGGATCGCTCTACTGGTGAACTTCTTTCATATCCTACCAACTCATGGTCATCCTCCTTTTTGGACCTCGGTGAGACCTTTTCTATTGCGCTACACATATCGAAGTTCTTCGATAGAGTCTGGCACAAATTTGTAATTTCTAAACTACCCTCCTTCGGTATTTATCCCTCCATCTGTGCATTTGTGTCTGATTTCCTTTCCGGCCGTTCCATAGTTGCGGTTGTGGATGGCCATCGCTCACTACCTCATCCTATCAACTCCAGTATTCCTCAAGGCTCTGTCCTATCTCATATTCTCTTACTAATTTTCATAAATGATCTCAACTGTACCTCCAGTCCCATCCATTCATACGCAGATGACTCTACCTTACACTACTCAATTAGTTTTCCAGAACACCCAAGCCAGCAATCCCTCAAAGACAAATGTAATGAACCCATACAACACTTAACTTCTGATCTAGCTTCTATTTCCAATTGGGGCAGAGAAAACCTTGTTGCCTTTAATGCTTCCAAAACCCAATTTCTCCATCCATCTACCCGTCCAGAATTCCCAGCGGACATTCCCTATTCCTCACAATACAAAAATCAGTCCTTCATCTTCTCTCAATATTCTTGGTGTCTCTTTCTCTTCTGCTCTCAGTTGGAAGGACCATATTACCAGTCTTGCTAAAGCAGCCTCCCAGAAGTTGGGTGTGCTCAACCGCCTCAAGTGGTTCTTTACCCCTGCACAGCTTCTTGCTCTGTACAGGGGTACAGTGTGTCCTTGTATTGAGTATTGTTCACATGTGTTGGGAGGATCCTCTCACACCTCACTCCTAGACAAAGTAGAAAGGAAGGCCTTTCGTATCATTAATTCCCGCCCACTCACCAACTCTTTGCAAACTCTCTTTCTTTGCCGCAATGTTGCATCTCTCTTGCTATTCTATCGCTACTACACTAATCAGTGCTCCTCAGAGCTCTCCCAGTGTATACCACCTTCTCTACGTAGGGTACATGGTACCCGTTTTGCAACATAATTCCCCTCTACTCTGTGCAACTCTCCAACCCAAGAGTGAAACGTTATTCTCAAACTTTCTCCTATTCAACAGCTGAACTCTGGAACTCTCTCCCAGAACCAGTCTTTTCCTCATCCTATGACTTAAATTGCTTCAAACTCTGTGTGTCCTGGCATTTTGGCTCGAACGCTCCTTGATTTTGGCCCTGTCACTCTTTCAACTATGGGGGAGGCACTCTCTACAGGCAGTTCTGCCTTTTGTCTCCCTCACTCACAGACAAATAAAAAATAGCCTATATATATATATATATATATATATATGTTTCTAATCTCTCAGTGGGGTTCGAATCGCCGACCGTCAGGACGATAGCCGACGCTTTAATCAACTACACCACGACTGCCGTGGTGTAGTTGATTAAAGCCTTGGCTATCGTCCTGACGGTCAGCGGTTCGAACCCCACTGAGAGATTAGAAACATTTAGTGGCTCACGTGTATTTGTGATATATACTCCATATATATACTAAATTTGTTAGTAAAATTGGTTAGTTACTTACATACTTATAAATATATATATATTATTCTTCAAACAGTGTTTCGGCAGCGGTTTTGTCAACTCTGGCAGTGATAGCGTCACCTGCACTGGCACAGCAACCCCCAGCACAAGGATCCTTTTTAGGAGGTAACATTTTTATCTTTCTGTTTATCTCTCACTCTCTTTAATACACACGTTTTATTGACACAGGCACCCCTAAAGCGTCTTACTATGAGGTAAGGTCTTAGTATATGGCAATTAAATATTTACCTGTAGTATTTTTAGGCCGGAATACTTTGTTTGGTCTGTGTTTTCTGTCCATTTACTTAACACTCTCTCGCTACGTTAAATTATGACACACATACTGGCACTGGCACCCCCAGCATGGGGCCCCTTTCTATGAAGTGAGGTTTCGGTTTGGCTCAGAATCATGTATAAATAATTTCAACCCTTTTCCTGCAATGGCTTCTATAGGGAAGAATATGCCCTGTCGACTATGTTCCTGTTATTATGTTTGTATGTGAATGAAGGAGACAGAAGGCAAAACTGCCTATAACAAGTGTCTCCCCCAAAGTTGAAAGAGTTACATAACCAAAATCAAGGTACGTTAGAGGCAAAATATTTTGACAATCGAAGCTTGAAGAAGTTTAAGTCATATGATGATGGAACGACAGATTGATGGAGAGAGTTCCAAAGCATGCTTGTTAACCCACTGGGAAAGTTGATTCAAGGGATTGTTTGTCTTTGAGGGATTGGGTTGTAGAGTAGGACAGAATGGGGGTGAGAGTGTTTTGAAAAGCCTGCCCCCCCCCCCCCTCCCCCCCTCTCCGTAAGGGAGTGGGCATACACTGAGAAAGCTCTGGAGAACATTGATTATTGTATTAATGGTAGAAGAGTGAGAGATGAAAGAGAGGTATGCAACATTGCGGTGTGTAGAAAAATAATGTATTGAATTAGTGAGAGGAGGTGATTTGATTAGACAAAAGGCTTTTGACACTACCCTTTCGAGAAGTGTGGTATGGGGAGAACCTCCCCTCACATGCAAACAATACTTGATACATGGGCACACTGTATCCCTATAAAGAGTAAGAAGCTGTGTGGGGGTGAAAAACCCACTGAGACGGTTGAGAACACCTAACTTCTGGGAAACCCATTTTGCAAGAGTGGAAATATGATCTTTCCAAGAAAGGTCAAAAGAAAAAAGAAGCACCAAGAATACCGACAGAAGTTGAAGGGTTGATTTGTGTATCATTGAAGAGTAATTGTTAGTCTTCCGGAAGTTCTTGACGGGTAGATAAAAGGAGAAATTGGGTTTTTGAGGCATTGAAAGTAACAAGACCCCAATCGGAAATGGTTTGGCCTCATCACATGAGTTTTAGAGTGATTGCATGCTGAGTCTTTCTGTAAAACTAGTTATATTGTAATATAGAGCCATCAATATATCAATGAGTAGAAGTGGAGGTACAGTTGAGGAGATCATTAATGAATATTAGAAAGAGAACTGGAAGGAGGACAGAACCCTGATGAACACCAAGAACCCTGAGGACGGTGATTTCTGTCCACAAGCTCAGTTATGGAATGACCCAAAAGGAAATTAGAGACAAAGACACAGATGGAGAGATGAAACCGTAGGAGGGTAGTTTGAAGATTAAAGATTAATGCCAGAGTCTATCAAATGTTTTGTATATATTTAATGCAATAGCAAAGGTCTCACTATAATCCGGAAAGAAAGATAATCAAGTTAGTAAGATAAGGAAGAAATACACCAGTAGAGCAGCCCTTAAGAAAACCATACTGGCGCTCTGAAAGTAGATAATGGGAAGACAAATGCTTAAGACATTTTGAATTCATACCGTATGTGTTTAAAACACTTTAGAGATGCATGAGATGAGATCAAATGGACGATAGTTACAGTGGTAGTGACAGTAGTAGAGGTAGTGGCAGTGGCAGTGGTACCATCAGAGTGGAAAAGATGAGGGAAAAAGGAGGAAGTAAAATTGTTGGAGAAGTTTTTGGCTAGGTGCCAGAAAGCTTGGGAAGATCTAGAGTTGGAAAGTTCAGAACATATATTATTGATGAGTTTTTGGCAAGTCGAAGAACATATTTTGCTTTATTACAGGCAGAAACATAAAAAGAGAGATATTCTTGAGTGTGTAGGCGATGGTAGTGTTTGTATGCTTCCTCCTTATTGCAGACAGCAGTAGAACACGTGTGAGTAAAACAAGATGTTTTTTAATTAGACTGAGAGCAAAAATAAATAATGGAATGTATTCCTCCATGCCTGAGAGAATTACTTCGGTAATGCGCACATCACACTCAGAGGGTCCTCGGCCACTGAAACAAAAATCATTCCATCTGAAGTGAAAGAAGTACTGCCAAACAGCCTCCCAGTAAGCAGCGTGCCACAAGCATCGCCGGTTGGGCGATCAGCAATATTATGAATAGGGTGTTGGACTAACTGCTCTAGGTTGTTTAGGATAGAACAGATGTAGGTTTGTTCACCAGGTTGCTCAGTCAAATTGGAGGAGAGTCATTGGCAGATGTAACATTTTAATCTCCCAAGATAGAGATTTCTTCAAAAGTTGCGATGAATAAAATGTGCTCCATTTTAGAAGTTAGAAAGTCCAAGATTTTTTGATAGTCGGTAGAATTAGGGGAGTGATATACAGCACAGACAAATTTGGTTTGATAATGACAAGAAAGCTTTAGCCAGAAATTTGAAAATTCAGAAGAATCAAAGTTAGGAACACTAGAGAAAGTAAGATTGTTGTGTACATATATGCAACATCCACCATTGGCTCGCAACTAAGGATAGAGATAGTAGGAGGTTACATAGAGGGTCTGCTGTCAGTAGACTCAGAGTAACCGGGTTTTGATGAGAAAGTGAAGATCAGGCAGGCATGGCAGAGAAGAGGGGGATGTTCCACAGAGTGGAAGTTAGAGGAAAGGCCAAGAATGTTGCAGAAGTTAATAATGAGAGTGTCAGGCTGCGGGCCAAGATATTTTGGTAGGTCGTTGGGAGGTTATCCAGCGTATATTGTGGGGGCATTTATGGTTCGCCCCCCCCCCCCCTTCACCCCCCCCCCTATGAAATCCAAGGCTTGGCCTTGTTTTGTCATCACTATTATTGTAAACTTTGTGTGTATTTGGTGCTCAATATATGTCGCACTAGCACCATATCCATCACCTGAGCGAATTGGGATGACCGCCATTGAAAGAATTGAGTTAAGCTTCTCCCTATAGCAGTCACTATCCCCTCCCTACATTCTCACACCACCAAAGGAAAATTGATAAATTCTTTGCTTGTTTTGTTACTGAAACCTGGGGACCCAACATTACACTTGTGAGCAAAAATATATAATGTTCTCCATCCTTTCCAATTGCGATGACTCAATGATATTACAATTATATTACCATGTTTTGTGTTTACAAGACAATATGAGTAGTTGAAATTAATATGAAATTAAACTTATATACGTACCTGGTATATACCTGTCACAATTACATGGATTTTTTTTTTTTTTTTTTTATCTTCAGCTTTTAACCTTTAAACGGCGAAGCTATGGTAGTTTAAACCCTCCCGCCAATCGAAGGTATTTTGGTCCATTCCCGACTAAAATCGTCATTTTACCCTAAATATCATTATTACTTATTAATATGCGCCTACTTTACGTTTAACCCTTAATTAGCGGCGAGCAACATAAGTCGAGTTAAATAAAGCTGGACTATGTGGCGGCGCTCGACATAGGTCGAGTGGCAATTTCAGCACGTAATGTGGCTGAGAGAGAGAGACAAGTGGTGGCAGGAGACTAGCGAGCGTATGACTGCTCCAGACCACTGCGGCGAACCTACTGACACAAATCTCAGCTCCCTCCTCCCTCTCTCACTCGCTACATACTCAATTATGTACCGAAAGTACCGAATTACCTGCTTTTTGCACTCGCGTTGCACGGTTATTGCAAGAAAACTATCCATCATACAAGGATCGTTATGGTGTCATTCGAAAGCTCTGTTTATGCCCTTTCAGGGATAGGTACTTGTTTTACGTTCTGGGTCTTATTTAGGCATGAAAATGATCACGTAAACAGCCCTATTTTGGCTAAAAACACCCCGCTGTGCGGTACATATAAATAAACCGCATAGGCCGCTCGTAAGGTGTTAATATGAAGATATTAACATGTAACAGCAATAAAACAAGTGGGAATAGTATTTGGGGGTTGAAAAAGTTGTATTATTGCCAACCGATCTTATCAAGAGGGGAGGGCCGGCACGACGTATACCCTCTCGCTCTCACTTCCCGATCGCTACTGACGTCTTGCAAGTGAAGTCTCTGTTGCTAGGATCTCCAACTGCCTCTCCAGTGACCCTGAAACCGCCAGCGGGAAATTCGCGCCAAAAAATACCCGATAAAAGGGGTTATAGGGGAAAAATAGGTGATAATTGATGGGGGGGGGGGGAAAGGAGAGGAAAGGGGGGCAATTGGGAACATGTGGAGGAGTGATAGAGGGTATGGAGGGGAATTATCTCACTTAACCCAGGAACGGCGAGAACACTCTTAACCCCCTCAGACTGAAATAGTTAACTTACTGACGAGGAGACGGACTGCCCGGTATTATCCCCACAACTGTCAAAATCTCACTGAGGGACCGGTAGAAGTCGGAGGAACTTGGGGTTGCCACCATTCGACAGATTCTGTTCTAACTTACCTAACTTACTGAGGCCTAAAGGACGCTAGAGCGTCATATAACTTATTAGAGAGATATTAACCCTTAATTAGCGGCTCACCACATAAGTCGAGTTAAATAAAGCTGGACTATGTGGCGGCGCTCGACATAGGTCGAGTGGCAATTTCAGCACGTAATGTTGCTGAGAGAGAGAGACAAGTGGTGGCAGGAGAGTAGCGAGCGTATGACTGCTCCAGACCACCGCGGCGAACATACTGACACGAATCCCAGCTCCCTCCTCCCTCTCTCACTCGCTATATAAGGAATTGTATCGGGAAAGTGGCTAATTACATGCTTTTTGCACTCGCGTTGCACGGTTATTGCAAGAAAACTAGCCATCATAAAAGGATCGTTATGGTGTCATTTGAAAGCTCTGTTTATGCCCTTTCAGGGATAGATACTTGTTTTACGTTCTGGGTCTTATTTAGGCATGAAAATGATCACGTAAACAGCCCTATTTTGGCTAAAAACACCCCGCTGGGCGGTACATATAAATAAACCGCATAGGCCGCTCTTAAGGTGTTAAGATAAGTTCATATGACGCACTAGCGTCATATGAGTATTTTGGCCAAACCTCCATATGACGCACTAGCGTCATATGAGTCGGAGGGGGTTAAGAGGATTTACTGGGCGATGGCGAGAAAGCTCCTAAGAGGGCAGGCCTAAAAAAACGTTTAAAAGGACCCAGTAGCACTTAAAACAATGTTTTATTTCCCTCCATACCTCATATCATATATCCACATGTGTCAATATCCCCTCCCCCCCCCCCCCCTCCCCTTCAATTATCACCTATTTTTCCTCTTATTACCATCTTTATTGGTGTATTTACCATGCCATTATCTCCAAACCGGTCTAAGCCATTCTCATGTTGCTAGAGAGGGTATAGATGTGAGAAAATGAGGGAGGAGACGTTCAGTGTGGCTGTAGGCTTCAGAGAGGGAGGGTGTACATCGAGGCTGGCTCACAACTCATGACTGGAGCGACCGACTATAATTCGCGATTTTTACCATAAAAACGATATTCCCACTTGTTTTATTGTTGTTACAGGTTACTATCTTCATAGTAAAGATAAAATAGGCACATGTGAATAAGTAATAAAGATATTTATCGTAAAATGTAAATTTTAGGCGGGAAAGATGACTAATATCGTCGCCCAGTTACATGGTGTCCACTATATACAGCTCGCGCTTTATAGGTTAATCACATATTGCTTTATTTTGACATTTTTGTTATGCCTAACCTCTTAAAAAAGTCCCAGCGCCTTTGCCCAGTAAAACCTCGTAAGAGTCTCAGCGCCTTTCCCAGGCTAAAAGACCTCTTCAATTTACATACATCCTTCTTCAACCAATGCACTAAGCACACTGATATGCATATGGAGAACAAACTTGGAACCTCCTGAAAGCATCCGGCAACAATCGGGCGGGTATGTGTAACCAACTCAGCTGGTTGATCCATAATGTATATGTACGTTGGCTGCAATATATTATCCATTTTTAATGTAGAATGTAAATATACATCTGCCACAGGGAAAGGGTTAAACACCAGAGGTGCAGATTCAGTCTTGTGTCATATTGGCGGCATTCCAGGCAGTGCTGTTCTGGGTTGTCTCAGGTTTCCTAATTTTAGATTAGATCACACAACATAAACCCACATCTTTCCATGCCATGGGCAGGGTCATCTTTGAGGAGGTGAATTACAATGTAGCTGAAACTGGTACTGAGGTAAATGAGTTATATGTATAAATGTATGCATGTATATGCTCAGGCCCAATCCCCACTGTTCCTATATATTTTTTTCTTTTTTCTATTATACTCTATTTTATTTTATTTATTTTTTTCTTGGGGGTGGCCGACCCAAGACAGAGCAAGAACAGGGAAAACACAAAACACAAGCCAGAACAACGAACAAACACAGACAAAACACAAAATTCACACACATCTAGGTCACCCAGGAAAACACCCAGAGACCAGGGTCACCAAGGTCGCTCCAGCACTCCCCCAGCCCCCGACAACCCGGAGAGGCTCCGATCTCGGCAGGCAGACATGCAGCGGAGCCAAAGCCACAAGCCCGCCCGCCACCATTCCAGGCGCACCCTTCATATTAATCGTCTCCCCGGGCCAGGCGCCTGATGGACTATTATCTAGTCCAACTTGCGCCCGACCCCTTCCCCCAAATGACCACGTGTTCACTCAACTATTCACAAGCATTCTCCTTTCATTCCTGTTTATTACCACTTCCTTGCCTGATCTATAATCCTTCCTCTATCATCCAAAGCTTGTCTTACACAGTCTCTCCATAAATAATATGTTCATTATATCCGTCATGTGTGACAGATGCAACAATGTGGCAAGAATTCTAGAATACCATGCAATATGTGTTTTTGGTGAATATTTTGTCAGTCATGTGTCGTGGGTACAATATACTGTAGTGTGTCTGGACCCGAAAATATCTTGTTATATGAATTGTATATATTTTATCAGATCGCTGTGAAGGATACAATGGTGTGGAGGGCATCTGCTTACCAACGATACCGTGCCCCACCATTCAAGATGAGCTCTACTCGCTGCCCTTGCCTGAGATTATTAAACGGCACGGTCCTCCATGTGACTATGATTTGTGAGTAGTTTACTAGTAGTATTATTTTCATCTATCTATGCCTGCTGTGGTCTCGGTGGGCGAGGTGGGGGGGGGGGGGGGGGGGGTGGAGTGGTGGCTATGTAATTAAAACCAGCCACTGTTTTGAGTCCCTTTGTCTCTGTGTTCACCTCTTGCTGAGGCTGTGACGGGCGGGTCTTTTCGTACATTGGGATAATTATAAAATACGACTCATATCTAATTTACTCATGTAAACAAATGATCTAGTTACATTCAAGGTGCTGTAAAGAGAGATTGCTCTCAAAAGGAGCAGATATATAATTATGTAATAATAATAATAATAACAGTAGTAGTAAAATAAATGCAAAAACACAAAACAAAACAAAGCATAACTCACAACAATCTAAGTTACCCTCAATAACTGCGCCTACATAAGCTATTAAAGTGAATTATAAAGACAACATTAATAACTGTGTTAGTTATGTGAACTCTCTGGCTGAAGCTTTCCTGTAATTTTCAAATTAAATATTGCTGTGCTGTATATCCCTCTCCTAACTTTACTGACTTCTCCAAATTCTTTGACCATCTAAATTCTTAAATGGAGCACATACTATCAACCTCTCCTTTCTCTGAAATCTCCATCTTGGGACATTTCAGTGGTCACCACTACCAATTACTTCTCTCATTCACTGACCAACCTGTCCATCAAATCCTCCCAGCCGGCGGGGTTTGCGGCATTTTGGCACTGCCAAAGAGGGGGCGCTTTGGCAGTACTTCTTTGACTTCCCATGGAACTATTAGTGAATCTATAGCCAGTCCCGACCACGTTCAAAGTGTGCTAAATGCATTACTGATGTGATGATTTTGGGCATGGAGGTGTACATTCCACTTTCTTTATCTCAATCTAATACATCTTGGTTTATTCATGCTTGTTCTATTGTTGTCTACAAAAAGGAGGAATAATACAAATGGTACCGGAGCATTCAAACTCTAAAATCTTGCCAAATCTGTTCTTCGACTTGCGAAAAAGTGTTGTCATAAGTACATATTGTTCTTATATTCATTAATGATCTTCTCAACTGTAACTTTAGTCCTATCCGCTCATATGCCAATGACTCTACCTTACATTATGCAACAGTATTTCTACAATGCCCCTTCAGGATCCATGCAGTTACTCAAAAATTCATGTGATGAGGATCACCGGTTTTCTGACCTGTCAACTATTACTAAAATAAAGAAATTATGCACCACGCCACCACTGCCAAACAGTTTTCCCGGGCCTCCTACCACACCCCCGAGAAAGGAAGCTGTAACCACCACACCACCAAGATGTGCCAGAGTCGCTGCGATAGCTTTCGCACTCCCTCCAACACCCGGCAAGAATATAAAAGTTACAGTTCATAACCCTGATGCCCTAAAGAAAAGGAAAACCACAAAGGAAAGGAAGACCACCAAAGGGATGCATAAGCATCATACCTCCACACGCCCTTCTTCCTCCAAGCCGCATCACCACTGTGACCGAGAAGCCATTAGGGACTACCCCAAACACCCCAGGAGCTCCCCCCCTGCACATGTGCGTGCCCTTATTAGTCGGAGAAGGGACACCGGGAGGAACTCAAAAAGAGGTATGACTATGACAGGCAAGGTAATGATCTTTACAGTTGGAAAGCTATTAACTATCCTCACTGGAAGATAGATAACAGCTGGAAGATTTGGGTTTAACCCTTAAAGATCGGGGGCGGACTTAAGTCCGCCTCCAATTTGCAGCAAGTTAGGAGCATTATTAAGGCTTTTAAAAGGTTAAAATCGAGTGCAAAGGCCAGGAGCGCAGCGAGCCAGACAGCCGACTCCCAGGGCTTACCGCCACCCATTAACTCATCTTCCCTGTGTTCTCGAGAGGCAGGCAGTGTAGCCAGTAGTGAGCATAGCTGGGAAAAATATGCCGCTATACGCTAAACTCCCATGTTACTGGTACCACTATATGAGAACCACGAGTGCTACGTAGCTCGTTCTGGTCTCATTTTGAAGCTTTTAGCGCCTAGTTTTTTGCTGAATACATTTCTTTTCATGCAGATACTTGACTTATCATTCAGGATATACCCAAATAAGCCCAAAACCCCCCGCTAGACAAGGGTTAATACTGAAATAGATCCCTGACAGCACTGGTGTAAAGCTCTGTTTTAGTCTTATTTAAGATCATGGCTCATCAAAGGAATTTTTGATTAGATCTCACTGGAGGCGACCTAAAATCCGTTCCTCTGCCTTGATACCAGGCTTAACTGTCAATAAAGAATGCTGATTTGTCAAGCGCTTTATTGGTAGTAAACCACCTCTCGCCTTAATAACACCTTACGAGCGGCCTATGCGGTTTATTTATGTGTACCGCACAGCGGGGTGTTTTTAGCCAAAATAGGGCTGTTTACGTGATCATTTTCATGCCTAAATAAGACCCAGAACGTAAAACAAGTACCTATCCCTGAAAGGGCATAAACAGAGCTTTCGAATGACACCATAACGATCCTTGTATGATGGATTGTTTTCTTGCAATAACCGTGCAACGCGAGTGCAAAAAGCAGGTAATTCGGTACTTTCAGTACATAATTGAGTATGTAGCGAGTGAGAGAGGGAGGAGGGAGCTGAGATTTGTGTCAGTAGGTTCGCCGCGGTGGTCTGGAGCAGTCATATGCTCGCTAGTCTCCTGCCACCACTTGTCTCTCTCTCTCAGCCACATTACGTGCTGAAATTGCCACTCGAGTTATGTCGAGCGCCGCCACATAGTCCAGCTTTATTTAACTCGACTTATGTTGCTCGCCGCTAAATAAGGGTTAAAAGTTCACGCACTGGCTGGACTCTACAAAGGCAGGGCTCTGCGAGATACTGTAGCAACATTGCATAACATCACTTTGCAAACAGAGTCCATCCGGTACGGAATCCCAGGTACTTATTCTGGGGTACGTTTATCGGAAAAGGCCCAAAATTACATCATCCAAACAGTCCCTGAAAGACTCTTATAACGGTCAGAATAGTTGTTGTTGTTGTTGTTGTTCCCTAAGCTGCCTGGCCGAACAGCCCCGAGTCCCTGAGAAAGGTCATGGCCACGATCGGGCTTTCCCACAGAGCTCTCATTGAGTGTAGATTGTGTTGTTGGCGTAAGTGGTTGTGTGAAATGCAGTCTTCTATGATGTGTTTAATGGTATGGGGTGCTGTGTTACATCCCGGGCAGGTGTCGACAACGGAGTCATCCAGTCTCTTCTGATAGCTCAGGAGAGCTGGATGGTGTCCGCATCTCAGCCTGGCCAGGTGGACTCTGTCCTCGCGAGGAAGGGAGGATTCGGAAGGATGGATTTCGGGAGGTCGTGCATGCAGCTGCGTGTTGTCTGTGAGTGAGTGGATGGATCGGTGAGAGATATGAGTATGGATGTGCTTCTGGAAGTTGGATCGGGGTGGGCAGGGAGGGAGAGAGGACAATAATTGTGTGTGATACCGTGTGCTGGGTGTTGTTTTGATATTTCTTGGTGTCTGTGGGTGTGTTGCCATGTAGTTTAGTGGGTGGTCTTGGTTCGTGGAGGCTGCTGCCAGGAATTGAGTGCCTCTCATGTCCAGATGGTCTTTGACTTTGAGGATTTTGGTTTCTTGATGTAGGTGATCTGTGGGTGCAGTAGCTGTGCAGCCTGTAATGATCTTCAGGGCTTTGTTTTGAATAGTCTGTAAGGTCTTATGATGTGTTTCAGCTAGGTTAGAAGCCCAGGCTGGGCTTGCGTATTCCATCACTGATCTTATGTATTGTTTATATACTGTGGTGGTAGTTTCTTTGTTGTGTCCAAATTTTGTGTGAGCAAGTGACCTGAGGGCGTTAAGTCTGGGTGTCAGTTTCTTTTTAATGTTTGTGGTGTGCTGTTTGAATGTCATATGAGTATCATATGTTACTCCTAGGATTTTGGGTGTGTGTGTATGTGTTAGGGGTGTGTTGTTTATGGTGAGTTGAGGGATGTATTCGTGTTCTCCTGTCCAACTTGTGAGCAGGGTTGCGGTGGATTTGGCTGGGGCTAGATTAAGTCTGTTTGTAGTGCACCAGTCATGTAGTGTGTTGAGATAGGGTTGAAGGAGATCTGTTGCTCTTTTTGGGTCATGGTGTGTGCATGTGAGTGTTATGTCATCTGCATAGGAGGCTAAGTTTATTTGGGGCGTATTGGGTGTAGTTATATCGTGCATGTACAGATTGAAGAGTGCGGGCGATAGGACGGATCCTTGTGGGACTCCGTTTGGAAAGTTTCTGATTTTAGGACTGACCGGCAAAAGATACGTGTGCACATCTGCCTGCTAGGAAGTTGGCCAGCCACCGTTTTGTGTTGTTGTGCATGTTTGAGTTATAGATTTTGTTTGTTAGGTTGTGGCGGGGGATGGCATCGAAGGCTTTACTAATGTCGAGTGTGGCTAATAGTGATCTGTGTGGTGGTCTAGCTGAATTGATGCCGTCGAAAGCTCTTTGTGTAAGGTCTGTGAGAAGAGTGTTTGTGGAGTGCAGTGGCCTAAAGCCATGTTGTGTTGGAGCTAGGGGTAGGTCAGGTGTAATTAGTTGTAATACTAGGCGTTCCATGACTTTGGAGGGGGAGCAAAGGAGTGTGATGGGGCGGTGCGAGGAGGGTAGCGTGGGGTCTTTGTTGGGTTTGGGGAATGTGATGATGATACCATGCTTCCAAATGTCTGGTATTGTGTTGTGTGAATAGCTGTAGTTTGATATGTTAGTGAGTGCTTGTATGCCTTGTGGTCCCAGGTGTCTGAGGTGTATGTTGCTTATGTTGTCTAGGCCACAGGCGGGTGAGTGCTTGAGATTGTTGATGATATGCTTTGTCTGGTGATTGGTGAAGGGTGTATAGTCAGGGTCTGTGGGGAATTGTCTCTTACGTCGGATGACACGTCGGTCGTCTTTGTGAGGTTTTAGGTGGCTGACATGTGAGAAGTGATTGATGAGAGTGTTTGCTTGTTGTTTACATGAAGGAGTAGAGTCTGTTGTTGTGATTGCAGCATGTGATTGTGTTGTGTTGCTGTTGGAAAGTGTGATGCTGTTTAGTGTTTTGTATAGTTTTTTGGGGTTTGTTTTGTGATCAAGTGTTTGTAGGAAGTTATTCCAATTTAGTTTTTGTTGTTCTTGTATTTTGTTGTTAGTTTGGGTGTTGAGTGCTTGAATTTGTTGTGTGATGTCTTGTGTGTGGGGTGCTGGGGAGTGTTTCAGTATGTCGCGTTGTCTGATGAGGTTTTGAATTTCTGGTGTGAAGTTGGGGTTGTGTCTTTTTCTGTTACCTCTTGGAATGTGTTTCTTGTCAGCGTTTTGGATAGTTTTATTGAGTATGTGTACAGCATTGTTGATGTTAGTGATGGGTGTACTGTTTAGAGTTGTGAAGTGTTGTTCTGTCTCATTTGTGAATGCTTCCCAGTTAGCTCTTTTATAATTGGTGTATGTGTGTTTGTGGCTAGCTGGGGTGAGTCTGGTTTTGGTGGTGATAATGATCGGGAGGTGGTCAGAGCCTAAGGTTCTGACCACCCTCCAGGATGTTGTGGGGGCGAGTTCTGGGGAGCAAAAGGTGATGTCTGGAGATGATGGGTTATAGAGGGCTTGGTGAGGAATATGGGTATGTTGATGGATGTCGTTAAGGATGATGAGGTTATCGGTTTGGTTTTGTAGTACCAGCCCTCTGTCTGTGTCGGGGTTGTCGACAAACCAGGCCGACGTCTTGGCGTTGAAGTCACCACCCAGGATGATGTGTGGGGTGTGTGGGTGTTTGTGATGTGTTGTAAGTGTGGTCTGTATTCATTTGGTACTGTAGGGGATGTTTGGGGAGGGATGTATGTGTTTATGATGGTTATGTTGGAGTTGTTACCAGTGCGTATTTTAATTGACTGTATTTCTGTTGTGTTATCATTTGGGGGGAGGAGTGATTTGGTTTGTACACTGGTTACTATGTATGATATTTCTTTGTGTACCAGGGTGATGAGTCCACCGCCCCCGCCGACAGCCCGGTCTTGTCTGATGGTGGTGAAATTATGAAATGTGGGTGTTTTTTGTGTTGTGCGGAGTTTTGTTTCTTGTAAGATGGCAATGTGTATGTTGTGTTGTTTGATGAAGTGTGAGAGTTCGTGTTTCTTTGTGTTGATGCCATCTATGTTCAGTTGAAGAATGTTAATGTTATGTGCACGATGTATGTTGGGTGCTGCTGCACGAGGATGGGGTGGGGGTGGGGGTGATGGTGGGGGTGGGGGTGAGGGAGGGACTGGGGGTTGGGATGGGTGAGGTGGGGGTGGGGATTGGGGAGCAGGAGATGGGGGTTGGAATGGATTAGGATGGGGTGTGGTGTGTTGAGTTGAGGATGTGGATGGTATGGGAAGGTTAGGTGGGTTAGGGAGGAGAGGTGGACGGGTTTTAGGGGGGGGAGTGGATGATATGGGAAGGTTAGGGGGGTTGGGGAGGAGAGGTGGACGGGTTTTAGGTGAGGGATTTGACTGGGAGAGGGAGGGGCATGAGGAACAGGTCCAGGTGTTTGTGTAGTGTTTCTTGGAGGCAAGTGTTGTGCAGGTGAAGTGGGTCCAGTTCCCGCATGAATTGCAGAGAACTGAACCCTTAGTATGGCGACTCGAAGTGATGGGTTTTGAGCAAGTTGGACATATGTATGTGAACGTGGGTCCTGGGTTGCTCTCAATGTCTCCGGCTAGAAGAAGTCTTCGAGAAATGACAGCCGGAGAGTAATTTCTCGGTGTAGGAAAAACTGTGTGATGTGTGTGTGTGGTGTGAGAGGTGTGGAAATTCCCGGCGCGACCGAAGCCGTTCCAAGGACCCGTGCCCCCAGGAGGGGGGCAGGGGATGGTTGTGACGGTTTGGCTCCCGAAACTGCTCCCCGCGGCCGGCATCCGGTTTTCCTCCACTGGTCGTTGATTTTGTCTTCGGCTGTGGAGGGTCGGCAGCCATCCGCGGTTGGCAGCCTCGGGAGGTGGCCCCACGGCGTAGACGCCGCCACCTCAGGACCGGTCAGAATAGTTAAGTAACGTTGCGTTAAAACTACCTTCTTATGTTAGTTCGATGACATGTTACAGATGCACAGGCATATTGTACATGACATTTAACACACAAAGAGCGGGTGGTAGGGTACTTTACACTGTGCCGCCCAGCGTTTTTTTTTAACCCTAAATAGGGTTGTTTCCGTGCTCATTTTCATGCATAAACAAGACCCAGAGCGTAAAACAAGTATCTATCCCTGAAAGGGCGTAAACAGAGTTTTACCATGACACCCGAACCATCTTTCTACGACCCCTGGTTCTCTTGCAACGATCGTGCAACACGAGTGCAAAAACCCTAAAATAAGGTAATTTCCGTACATAATTCCCTGTGTAGCGAGTGAGAGAGGGAGGAGGAGGGTGGAATACAGCTCAGTACACCCACGGCGGTGGTGGGGAGCGGTCATAAGGTTACTACGCTCGTCCCACCGCTCAGCTCTCTCTCGGAGCAAATTTACGTGCTGAAAATTGCACTCGACATATGTGGAGCACCGCCACATAGTCCACATTTATTTAACTCGACATATGTGGTAGTACGATGAGGATGTGTGTGAAGGTATCTTCTTGATGCGGGAGGGAACAAGAACGAGAGGACACTCTAAGAAAATTTACAAAGTAAGAAATAGGCTTGAGAAGGCAAAGAACTCATTTTGTGATAGAGTGGTAAATGAGTGGAACGCACTGCCCCAGTATGTAGTCAATTCCGAATCAATAAGGGAGTTTGAAAGTAATCTTGATAAAGCATGGGGAAGACAAGATTTGAAGTTTGATTATAAAACAAAAATACAGAATAGTAAAAATGTTGCGTCTGCTACCGCCGCCGCCAACACCGTGAACGACCGCAGCAGTGCAAGTACTGGTACTGAGCTGGATACACAGGCATAGTTTGCCTTTTTCCAGAGGATCTACTGTAAGAAACTGTAAGAATTGACTTCAGACGGTTGAACGGTTTAACCCCCACCAATGCCTACCCTCTTCCCCGCGTGGATGACAGCGTTGACAAGATCGGGCGTGCACGCTATCTGACCAAGGTAGACCTTGTCAAAGGCTACTGGCAGGTGCCGTTGTCAGAGCGGGCGAAGTTGGTGTGTGGGTTTGTGGTGGATGGGGCTACTTACCGTTGCAACGTAATGCCGTACGGATTGAAGAAAGCACCTGCCACGTTTCAAAACCTGATGAACGAATTAGTGGCGGAGATCCCTAACTGCACCGTTTATCTAGATGATGTAATCATATTCGATGATGATTTTGAAAGTCATTGCGAGCACATCGGAGCATTGTTCAGGAAGCTAAGTGAGGCTCGTTTGGTGGTCAATCTGGGCAAATGTGATTTTGTCCGGGCTACTGTGCAGTACTTAGGTTTTGTGGTAGGGTTAGGCCAGGTGTGCCCCCCCCCAAACTAAGATACAAGCTATCAACCAGTTCCCCAGGCCGACCACCAAGCGACAAATCATGAGGTTCTTGGGTATGATCGGATATTATCGGAGATTTATCCGCGGCTACTCCTCGGTGCTGGCTCCTTTGACTGACCTACTTGCAAAGACTAAGAAGTTTGTGTGGGCACCTGAGTGTGAGAAAGCATTCTCCCTGATAAAGCATCTCCTGTGTACTCACCCCATACTCAGGGCCCCAGACTTCTCGCGACCTTTTCAGCTAGCGACAGATGCTAGCGGTGTAGGGGCTGGGGCCGTCTTGTTGCAAACAGACACCGAGGGCGTGGAACACCCAGTAAGCTTCTTCTCGAAGAAATTCAACTCGGCACAAAAGAATTACTCAGTAGTCGAGAAGGAGCTTCTGGCCATTGTGCTGGCGCTCAGGCACTTTGAGGTGTATGTTCCCGCCTATGGCCCAGTCGTGGTGATCTACACTGACCATCACCCTTTGAAGTTCTTAAATCAGTTCCACAACCGGAATATGAGGCTAACCCGATGGTCCTTAGTGTTGCAGGAGTATAACTTAGACATCAGACATATTGCCGGTTGTGACAACGTGATAGCAGACTGTCTGTCAAGGGTGGAGGACCCAGAGTAGCTCACCACAGGTGTGTTGGTTTGAGTTTGGAGGAAAATTAGGCTTGCCCCTGCAGCTGCAAAGCTGCCAAAAACACTATTAAAATAATTACAAAAAAACCCTACATAAAAACTCTTTCTTTTGATAGTATAAAGTGTGCAGTATGTTACAGCAAGAATCTAAGACATTCCGAGTTTTGTACTTAGTAGGCTAGGCTTTGGGAAGCTTGCTCGTTGAGCGTAACATTGTTGAAGTGATACTATTATTTTGGGGAAGTGTTGTGTATTTTTTTGATTTTTTTAATAATGTGTTTTAAGTTTGTGATTGTGCCTTGTTTTCACAACTTGGGGAGTAGCCGGGTGATGCGGGGTTTGTTAGCATTCTGTCTGGTCAGATGTGGCGTTTACCTGAGGTTAAAACGTCTCACATCTTGGGCGGGGTGCTACGCTAGCCAGCTGTTCAGAATGCTCTCGTACTCGCTAGCGCTCGCCAGGGTAGTGAAATGGGCTATGATAGTCGTAGAGCGACCCTCTTTCTTTCATAATTTTTAAGTTGTCACAGACAGTTTAGTATTTGCCTTTATTCTTGTCTGTGACATCAAGAAGTATTTTATACCATTGGTAGTGTTATAAGATACGCAGCGTGTTAGTTGCAATGAGAGAGATAAGGGAGAGCGAGGTGTAGTGCGTGTGCGCGCGCTCCCTTCCCGGCCGGCCCGCTTGTCGGTGAGTGGCTGAACAGGGTCACGTGGGCTTTGTGTCCCTGTGACGTAGTGGCCTGTGGTTGGTTGCAGCTCTCCTAGCCCAGTGGACGGGCTCCTACCCTTCTGACTCCCTCAGAGCACGGCGCTGTGAGGTTGCATCTACATCCCTTTGCATTCTGTTCCCCAATAACCACCTATACTACTGTTTCTCTCTCTGAACTTCTTCTTTTCCATACTTCTATGGTTTGCAGTCAATTACCCATCCCTTCTGGCCACTCGCAAGCGACATTCACTGTCCGCCAGTCGTATTACAATCTCCTGCCCTCAGCTATTATTATGTATTAGTTTAGCAAGGTTTAGAGTCATAGATTTCATACTGTAGGGTGCTTTTCAATATTGCTTGTTCTCCTCCATTATTTAATGCTAGACTGTGGTGGGTATCTGTTGTCGTTGTCAGTGTTGTGTATACGGCTCGCTACAGCCTATACGAGTTCGACGGTGCTGGGTAGCCTGGTGGCCAGCCCTTTTGGATACTTCTTTTGCGAGTGTAGCATTGTGCTGGCAGAGGGCTTTTGCCTACTCCTGCCAGTATATTGCTAGCTCTTTGCATGACTTCTTGAGGAGCGTCAGGGCAAGACCAGGTACGAGAGACCTGGACTTACCAAGATTGCCTCCCGGTCATTAACGTAAGATAGGGAGATATCCTTAAGGGTGGCACTAGGCTAGGAGCACGCTTGGCTCTACCTAGTTTCCCATACCCTGATACCACAGCTAGACTTTATAAATGGAGAAGACAATGCATACTTATTAACTCTTATCACGTGTGCTTTAGTATTATTCACAGTATTGTTTAGCCTAGGTTGTTGCGCAGGGCACAACCGTTGGTGGCTGTTACTTTGTTTAAGGAAGTACTGTTTTTGAGTTGCTGTTATTATTAATGTCACAGAGTTGTTGCATTCTCGTGTTTTCCATTACAGATGTCCTGCTTTTTAGTGTATTTAAGATACACGTTTCATGTCCTGCCTCTTGCATTATTACAGTTCTATATTCTACGAGCATCTTAGAGCATCAGACGTTTGCAGAAGCTTCCAGGTCAGTTTGCTGTAGGACTAGACTTCAAGTGCTTTCATATAGCATTGAAGGATTTTAATGTTGAGTTCAGACTAACATTAAATATAACGTAAGCATCTAATCTTTTATTAAATCTTGTCATAGTTTATTTGAGCTTTGTTAATACTTGAGAGCATTTTATTAACGTAATTACTTCTTGTTGTTTGCAGGCTTTGCCATTGCTGGAAAGCCTTAGTAGAGTACACTTATCCCTTGTTAATTGATACCCCGTTATCTAGTATATTAACTCTAGAGGGTTTATGTGTTTTGTTCACCGGCTTAATAGTTCAAGGGTTTGGAATTAGCGTACCGTTGTTGCATACTTAGCCTATATTGTAGTCCAATACTAAGTGCCCTTGTTTATTCAGTTGTGCCGGTCGTAACATGTTGGTATGCCTATGCCTCCTACCCATGTCATGTAACTACAGAGTGTCCTATTATGAAATCTGCCAGCTATGCCATGCCTTGTGTTTTTGTGAATATTTTACACTTGGCTTCACTTTAGGATTTCGCTCTTACAGTTTTTACATTCTGACTCCACTGTCTCCGGGTTTTGTGTTGGTATGCTTCTGCCCCCTACCCATGTTGTGTAACTACAGTGTGTAATATGGTGACGTCCACCATCTCCTGTGTCTCTTCATCCAATACATTATTTTCTTCCTTTCCTTAAACAGGGGGGGAGGGAGTTCTTTTTGTATGCTTGTACAAAGGCTTTCTCTTTCAATACTTGTATGAACAGTACTGTCTGTTTTGTGTTTAGGATGTAACTCTTAAGGTTTATTACATTTGGACTATACTGTCTGTGGGTTTTTGTATTGGTATGCCTATGCCTCATACCAATGTCGTGTACTTAACCCTCCCGCATTCTTACGACGCGATCGCATCATAACGCCACCCCTCCAAGAGTGGTCGTATGACGCAATCGAGTCATAATGACACCTGTAAGTTAGAAATATTCGCCAAAAATAAGTTTATGACTCGATTTTAACGCAATTTGGACTGGTAAGTTAGGCATCAGTAAGTTACAAAAGGAAGTATCTAGCAACCCCATAGCATCCCTCTCTGAGGATCCCGGGTCTTTGTAAAGTCAGTAGTTTCCCGGCCCGCAGACTGTGAGGCAGAGTCCCGGCCCTTTAAATTCTTGGCTCCCTCCCTCTGGCTCACCATGCCTAGCTATAGGCAGGCAATTATGGATTATTTCATCTACCCAGTGAAAGTGATTAGTGAATAATTTGATTTATATATGTATATAAGATGATACTTGTGACTTTTGGTGACTGAGATGAGTGAATCTTGGTTAACCCCTTGAGTATTGATGCAGTTTTGTCTAGGTATCATTGATGACTTTACACTATTTTTTGCTTGAAAGACAAATATATTTATCAACAAATTCTGCCTACGAAATAAATACATTATAATCACAAAGATGTCACAGGAATGCTTACAGGAAGCTTACAGGAAGTATGGTAAGTACTCTATGGAATTTTAGTTATATTACAGTATATATTATATAATTATATATTATATTATATATACAGTATATAACAGCCCCAAGATCCCGAGCAAGCCCAAGGCCCATAATCGAGTATTTACATTATTATTATGTTTTGTATTTTATTTAAATATTTATTTATTTGATTTATTATTGGTTTTATTTATTTTATTTTATTTATTTCATTTTATTTATGTTTATTTTATTTATTTTATATATATATATATATACTGTATATATATTTGTTTTATTCCTGTTCCCCAGGGTGTCTAGCGGATCAGCCCCAAGGTCCCGAGCAAGCCCAAGGCCCATAATCGAGTATTTATATAATTATTACATTTTTATTTTATATATATTTATTTATTTGATTTATTGTTGTTTTTATTTATTTTGTTATTTATTTAATTTTATTTATATTTATATATATATATATACTGTATATATATAATTATATATATATACCGGTATATATATATATATATATATATATATATATATATATACCCACACACACATACACACATACACACATTTTTGTTACCATTCATTATATTTCGTTTGACACCTTGTATATATATTTATATATTACTTTATTTGTGTGTACAATAGAATTATTTCTGAATTTATTACTTGAAGATAACCTGGCTTTCTTGTTTTGTTTTTTCACTGTCAACCCAGGAGCCATTTTTCTTCTCGTTGGAAAGGGTTGTGGCCCTACCAGGTAAGTAAAATTGACAACCTTCAAGACTGACATGTGTTCTATGAACATTATACAATTATTGGCAAGGATTTTTTTTTATAAAAGTGTTGTATATTGTGGCAAAGATATACAACTGTATAAACATTCTCATATATTGACATAACAAAAACAATGCATGGAAATAATTGCGCATAGCTCGCGAACCAATTACGCAATATTATTTTGGTGTTCACCATTAGAAAGAGCATAATTTTCCGATTACGGTGATATAAACAATTATATACGTATACGAGCAAATAAAGCAACACCGAGGTGGGGAACAGCTCAGAACCCGGCTAGCGTCGGCGGAACGGGGACGAGTGAAGCGTAAATATTCGCATTTTGGCTCTTCATTTCAAATATTCATAAGCTAAAAGTATTTGTCGTAGGAACTTCTAGTTTTTTTATTCTCTTCAGCATTATCTGCCGTATTCATACAGCCTAAATTGAGAACCATAGACATCGTAACAACGAAATAATTCGCAAATGTTATAAACCATATCATGCAAAGTCATACTTTTTTTGTTTTTGGTCACTTCTTGAGAACTATTGTAGATAGACAATTTTTGTTTTCAGATTTGGAAAGAGGAGGAAAAATACTATTATTTGAGCAGATAAAAATAAATGGTCATCACTCACAATTTAGAGATAGGACGGTGTTAAGACAACTGCCCGGGAAAAACTTTTATTCCGGAGTCGTTTACACTTTCATATTGTGATTTTTTTTTTTTTTTTTTTTGTTATAATGTAGTATAGTTATTCCTCTTTCCATTGACATATGATACATCACAATAAACAGCATTCTGGTGGATGAAAATACAGAAAAACACAAGGCTTCGAAAACTCGCCCAGCCTGGTATTTCATGGCAAATTAGAGAATGTCTTACCATAGCTTATATAATTAAGTTGCTGGAGACGAGAGGGTTAAAGAGTGTCTTCGGAGGTCATCCACCTGCTGTGCCGTGCTTTTTGTTACTGTAATTCTTTACAATTGACTTCACCTTTCCCATATTGATGTGCCATTCCAAGGTCGGCATGACCTATTCCTTTACCTGCCTGTGCATTTTAGACCCTAAACTGGATAGTAACTGTATTTTCTTAATATGCACCATACTATTACGCTCTTTTTTCTCAATAAACTAAAATGTTTATTTGTGTCTTTTCTTGGTCCTCTACTTTGCTAAGGTTGGGTTTTTGTGGTTTATTGGATGCCCTACGTTGGAAACGTAGAGACTGCTACTTAATTGTGAGGTTTGGTGACCTCCCTTATAACCAAATAAGGAAAACCTCTTATTTGGTAGCAGTCTCGGAGTATCCAACGACAGAGTATCCCGCCCTCATGCAGTTCCAATGCCCATCCAATCTAAACTGATTACTAGATTAATGGTTAATTTAGATAAGTGGACTGTATATTATTGATATTGAATATGTATTAACCATATAGAAATATATTTACCCTTTGATGAACTCAGCTGGTGATTGGAGGATGGCGGAAAATAGGCTAGATGACTCGAAGTGGTTAGTAAGGTAAACAGCGTATGAAAAGAGGCTACAATAGGCTAGGATAGGCTAGATATTTACGTTAAGTTTGTGCTAATTAACAAAGATGATGATGTAGTGACTATATGGAGTATGAGATGAAAAGTGAAGCGAAAACATCTGGTGAAGTAAAGAAACTATTATATGAAGGCTTAGCGTGTGTAGCTGGGACGGAGGTTGGTTGGAGAGTGAGCGAGCGCTTTATGTTTGTCTCTGTCGTGACATACCGCGCACGCGCATAACATATGGAATATGTATCCCATCTTCCTTACAATGAGATACTTATGAACAATCTTAAATAATACAAATATATATATATATATGGGAATTATAATCCTACAATACTTTCCCATATACAATTATAGAATAATATATTCTACCCAATCATGGAACGTTCGACCAAGGTTATGGAATCGTTCAACTTAAAACTACGGAATGATGCGTAACTAACGCTACATCAACCCAGATTACGTAACATCGAGACTGTTCATACTAGTTTGAGTACACTAAGTATGGACAACCTAGATACTGTTGCATGTACTGGTGCAGGCTCATTTTTTTTTTTTTTTTTTTTAAGAGACAATGAACGGAGGAAGGAAAAACACAGATCAAACAAAATGGTCCATGTGCCTAAAGGCATCCTCCATTCATAATATGTTTGTAACAACTGGATTTAAACATTTGTAGATTGTAAGTTTGTGGAAACCAATTCGAGGGAAGTGAATTCCAAAGAGTAGTAGCTCTGGGGATAAATTAATTCTGATAAGCAGAAGTTCTGCATTGTGGAGGAGAAAGTGTAAATTCATGGGCGCTCTCAGCTGCCCTAGTTCTACGAGGAAAGATGTGGAGAGGCGGCACAATTGAAGCAAGTTCCTCGGAACAATTGCTGTGAAAATATCTGTAGAATAATGCAAGGGATGCAACGTTTCTTCGTATGGATAATGTAGGAAGGTCCTGTGTGATTGCAGGGTTATTGATTAATCTAATAGCTTTATTTTGAATTTTGTCCAACTGCCTCAATGCAACCACTCCACTTCCACCCCATAGAGGTGAACAGTAATCCATCTGAGAACGCACATGACTTTTATATATTACGGCCAACTGCTCGTCAGTGAAGAATTCTCGAACTCTGTACAGGAGTCCCAGTTTTTTAGAGGCATTCTTAGCAATGCTTCTAACATAATGTGTCCAGCTCAAGTTAGTAGTTAATGTTACACCGAGAATGTCAATACTAGGGGAAGTGGGAATATTTACATCATTAAAAAAATATATGGGAGTCAGTGAGATTCTGTCGGTTAGAAAATTGAATGTACTTGGTTTTCTGTGCATTAAAGGAAACTAGATTATTTTGTCCCCATTCATTAATTCTAGAAAGGTCCTGGTTCAGAGAAATTGCAGTGTTTATTTTTTAATTTATAAGATCGGGTTGGGTGAAAGAATTGGTAAATGTGAAGGAACTGTGGAGTATTGAGTCATCTGCGTAGGAATGTATTGGATTATGAGTGGTAGATATGAGATCATTGATATGAATGAGGAACAGAGTTGGGGCCAAAACTGATCCCTGGGGAATACCAGCATTTATTGAGTGAAATTGAGAATAAAGGCCATCTACCATTACACATATTTTTCTGTTATAAAGATAAGAAGAAATTAGTGGAACTAATGATGCAAGGCCGTAGTGTGACATCTACGACAATTAGGATTGATGCCAGACTCTATCAAATGCCTTTGATATATCCAGTGCTATTGGATATATCATAGAAAATGGAGCATGTCTAAGAGGATAGCAGCTAGATTAAATGGGTAACTATAACTTCTTTCTCTCCTTTGCTTTCTTTTCCTTCTGTAGTCGTCTCGGAGTGTGTACAACGTGCTTAGTAGTGAATTGAGGTGCAAATCTAGAGATTATTAGTACTTCGCGTGAGTACCGATAAATCGGCCCGCTGTGGTAGCGGCTGAGATCTTAAGCCCTACGTTGAATACTCCGAGACTGCTACCAAATAAGAGGTTTTCCTTATTTGGTTATAAGGGAGGTCGTCAAACCTCCCATTGAGCCCCCTGACAGAGATGCCGCCCTAGTCACCAACATCTCCGACGAGCCCCTTACCCTGCCCAAAGGCCTCATCATCGGTGATCTTGAAACCTTTGATGATATCCCACCCTCAACTCCTACACCTACTACATCACTCATTCCAGAACAATTAACAACGGCACAACACCAACAATTAAATACACAAAATGGGTCATCTTTTATGAAATGAAGAGCAAAACAATCAAAATGCAAGTTTATAGAAGATCCCTACAGGCCCCCACTTGAAAACAACTCAAAGTATTGGACAACTTCTAGTGAATTGACTGGTTAAAGACTTGGCCCGTGGATAGTCTAGAGAGATACTTTATGCGTTACAAACAGGCTGAATTTAACTCTCTCAGTTATATAATTATGATGCGATCACATCATATGGCGGTTTGGCCCAAAAGTATCATATGACGCAATCTCGTCATATGAACTTAGTGAAATAGCTCAATAATAAGTTTATGATGCGATTTGCATCATATTGAGCTCAGAAGTTTGATCATAATCTGTCGGTTGGTGGCAACCCCAAATTCCTCCAACTTCTAACGATCCCTCAGAGTGTTGTGGGGGAAATACCGGGCGCTCTGCCAGCCCTTAACTTACGGAACTAAATATGGCGGAGAGAGTTAACTAGGACATTCAGTGATGTTACTATTTCCATTATATTAATTTATATAGTTTAGGTGGTACTGTAAGTGGTTATTAAATAATGGATGTTATTCATATACCGGTACTTAATGTTTATTGTTTTACTTTATAATTATTGTTGTTTGGCTTTGCTTTATTTGTTTTTGTATTTTAAATGTATTAAAAACTACAAATATTTTCTTTATTTGCTTTTATTTAGGATTTGTATTTCCTTGTTTTAATATTTAATGATTATTTTTAATATAATAATTATTAGAATAGTCTTTGTATTAGCACATTGTTGTTACTTTTCCATTCAAAATATTTGGCCCCTAAATATTTAAGGAATTAAATTAAAGACGATAATATTGTTGTAAGTAAAATAAAGATATAAGTATATATTATTATAACAATCAAATATATATATTTGTTAACAAAATAAAGACAACAAATAATATAATGAAGACACAGTGAGCAATGATTTGGTAGACTTGTATAAGAACGTCATTGGCTACTAGGGAACAACTCACCAATAAAGGAAACTCCTCTCCCCTGGTGAGCATAGCCAGAGCCTTATAGCAACGTATCAATATATATATATATATATATATATATATATATATATATATATATATATATTCTGACATACGGAGCCCTGCATGTTTATTTAAGAGTTAGAATTAAGAGTTGAAGGAGTGCCAAACTACCCAGGCGGCGAAGCAGACCAGCGAGCGAACCAGCGAGTGGGAAACCAGCTCGTCCGCATACCAGCAAACAAGCCTTCACACCTGCGTGCGTCATAGGGGACCCTGCAAACTACTTCGATGACCCGACGCTATGACGATGATTCGACGCCAGGAGACTCCAGTGGACCACGCACCTCTTACGCAACTCGAGGAGATGTGATTGGGGCGCGCACCATCACCCGCCTCCTGATTCGTTCCTACACCATCATTGTTTAGTATATAAGACCCGAGTAGTGGGCATTCAAATCAGTCTCATTTGGATTTGGGAAGGTGAACTTGCAGCTGGAGGAAGACGGGGTGAAGTATTATAATGGGGTTGTGACTGTCAGTCAGATTATATAAGTGTGTGTTAAGTATGTTCGGTGTAAACACTTACGTTATGTTGGTTAGTGCGATATGTGATTGGGAATTAACGTTAACGCTACTATTATGTACTTAACTATTTGATTGGGAATTAACGTTAACACTACTATTATGTACTTAACTATTTGATTGGGAATTAACGTTAACGCTACTATTATGTACTTAACTATTTTAGTTGACTGACTTGTGGACTAAAGCAACTCTTTAAGTAATTGGGTTATGATGAAAGTAATACTATTGTTTTATATTAATACTTACGAGTTCTTTCATTTTCTTTTAATTAAGCTTACATTGCTTAACGGTGCTTAGTACGGTGATGCTATTGTCTCTTATTAGTAATATCGCCTTAGACTAACATGGCTGTTTTAATGTTACTTCTAGTGATTTCCTAAGCTGAAGAAAATTCTTTTAGCTTCAAAATATTATTTTTGCTTTTCATATTATTTGAGTGAGACCTGAATCGAATCTATGAAGCGATCCTGTAACTTAATTTACTCATAATCAAACCTCAATGTTACGTGGTTAAGAAATACATTTAACTAATTATTAAATATATATCTAACTTTTTATGTGACTTTGATATTAATCCTGATGATAATAATAATATAATACTATTAACGTAAGACAAGAACCAAGAATAATAACTACATTAAATATAAAAGGACATAATTTTAAGAAAACTAGCTATTCATTTAAAAAAGGGTAGGAGACAGAAATATTCTTACCTCAATATTTATCTTTCAAGACTTTTTATAGAATTAATAGTCCTTCTTTAGATATAACTTCTTCGGTTCATAACCATAGCCTACTAAGCTTCGGTTAAAATAATAATTCTTTATAAATACTAAATGACTTTAATTAGTTTTAGTATTTTTCACAATTAAAGAGTATCAGTCAATAAAGGATACCAATTCCTAAGATCCAAAAGGAAAGGAAGCAACAACAGGAAAATAATTGTATTAGATTTTACTTGTGCTTTGCCTTCAGCTGACTGATACCTTAATATATATCTCTGTGCTATCTAGATTCATCAAGTTAACCACTTGAGGATCAAGATACGTAACAATATATATATTTATATGTATATTTGCATATACAGGTATATGTGCATATAGTATAGCCTATAGATAGATAGATATTTCAGTATATATAATATTTGTGTGTTTTTTTCCTGCAGGGAAGGCAACAAGCTGTTGTGTTGTCCTAAGAATTCCACAGAACCTGGTGAGCTACAGTTCATAGTTTGTTTTAACTTATGATTTGCTTTATCAATATATCCCCAATACAAGTCGATTACATTCAGCTTAGTCCACTGTAGAAACGTATATAGTTTGAGGTACACTTCATTTTCTACATAATGTTCTTGCAAATCCCAGACGAATATGTTAGTCAAAGAGAAACATGTTGGAACCTGACAGTGTTTCATTGAATATTAATCCCCATAATATTATCCAATATTTAATGTCATTAATCATTTTAAGGGTTGTCTACAATTAAGTGATCAATAGGAGTGATACATTTTTTGTTCTATGTTAATGAGGGAGACAAAAGGCAAAACTGCCTGCAGCGAGAGCCTCCCACAGATTTAAAAGAGTGACAGGGCCAAAATCAAGGGACGTTCGAGTTAAAATGCCTGGACACACAGAGTTTGAAGCAATTTAAGTCTTAGGAATAGGGAAAGACTGATTCTGGGAGAGAGTTTCAGAGCTTAGCAGTTGAATAGAAGAAAGTCTGAGAATAGTGTTTCACTCTTGGGTTGGAGAGTTGCACAGAGTAGGGGTGGAATTGTGTTGCAAGGTGAGGTGGTATACACTGGGAAAGCACTGAGGAACACTGATTATTGTAGTAGCGATAGAATTGCGAGAGAGATGCAACATTGCGGCAAAAAGAGAGAGAGATTGCAGAGAGTTGGTGAGTTGACGGGAGTTAATGATACAAAAGGCTTTCCTTTCTACTTTGTCTAGGCGTGCGGTGTGAGAGGATCCTCTCCACACATGTGAATGATACTCAATACAAGGACGTACTGTGCCCCTGTACAGAGCAAGAAGCTGTGCAGGATTAAAGAACCCCTTGAGGCGGTTGAACACACCAAGTTTCTGGGAGGCTGCCTTAACAAGACTGGTAATATGGTCCTTCCATGTGAGAGCAGAAGAAAAAGAGACACCGAAAATATTGAGAGAAGATGAAGCATTGATTTTTGTATTGTTGAAGAATATGGGATAGTCCTCTGGAAGTTCCTGACGGGTACTAAGATGGATAAATTGGGTCTTGGAAGCATTAAATGCAACAAGGTTTTCTCTACCCCAATTGCAAATAGTAGCTAGATCAGAAGATAAGTGTTCTATGGCTTCATTACGTTTGTTTTTGAGAGACTGCTGGCTGGGGCTATCTGGAAAACTAAGTGAGTGGTGTAAGGTAGAGTCGTCTGCATATGAATGGATGGGACTGGAGGTAGAGTTAAGAAAATCATTTATGAAAATTAGAAAGAGAATAGGTAATAGGACAGAACCCTGAGGAACACCGGAGTTGATAGGATGATGAGGTGAACGTTGGCCATCCACAACCGCAGCTATGGAACGGCCGGAAAGGAAATTAGAGACAAAGGCACAGATGGAGGAATAGAAACCGAAGGAGGGTAGTTTGGAAATTAAAGATTTGCGCCAGATTCTATCGAAGGCCTTCGATATGTCTAGTGCAACAGAAAAAGTCTCGCCAAAGTCCCGAAAGTTGGATGACCAAGACTTAGTAAGATATGAAAAAAGATCACCAGTCGAGCGACCCTTAAGGAAGCCATACTGGCAATCTGAGCAGATTACGAGATGAGAAATGCTTAAGATATTTGGAAGCAAGAATAGTTTCAAAAACTTTAGAGATACAAGAGATGAGAGCAATTGGAAGATAGTTGGAGGGTTGAAAGCGGTCACCCTTCTTTAGGACAGGTTTTATGACAGCAAACTTCCAGCAAGAAGTGAAGACGTTAAAGGAGAGACAGAGACGAAAGAGTTTGCCTAGGCAGGGGGTCAGCACGGAAGCTCAGTTTTTGAGTACAACAGGAGGAACACCGTCCGGACCGTACGCCTTCTTAGTATTAAGCCCATAGAGGGTAGAAAGTACATCTTGAGAAGAGATTAGGATATTAGGCATAAGTAGGAGAGATGGGGGTTGTGAGGGAGGAATAGCACCGCAATCATCGAAGGTGGAGTTTCTAGCAAAATTTGGAATGAAGAGTTCTGCTTTGTCAGAGGAAGAATTGGTGGTTGTGCCATCAGCGTGGAAAATGGGAGGGAAAGACGAGGAAGATAAATTGTTGGAGAGGTTTTTGGCTAGATGCCAGAAAGCTTGGGAAGAGCTAGAGTTGGATAGTTCAGTGCATTTATTATTGACGAAAGAGTGCTTGGCAAGTCGAAGAACAGATTTGGCTTGATTCCGGGCATAAACATAGGAAGAATGAGATTCTTGAGTTTTAAGCCGTCGGTACCGTTTGAATGCTTCCTCCTTGTTGTGGACAGCAGTAGAACAAGCGTGAGTAAACCCAAGATTTTTTTGCATTAGACTGAGAGAAATAAAATGGAATGTACTCTTCCATGCCCAAGAGGATTACCTCGGCAATGCGTTCAACACCCTCCGAGGGTTCCTGGCCACGGAAGTATAAGTCATTCCATGGGAAATCAAAGAAGTACTGCCGGAGAGCCTCCCAGTCGGCAGCGCCAAAGTGCCACAAGCGTCGCTGGCTGGGAGGATCAGGTGGCTGTATTGAAGAAATAGGACAGGTGACGGAGATAAGTTTATGGTCGGAGGAGCCCAAAGGAGAGAAAAGATTGATAGTATAAGAAGAAGGGTTAGAAGTCAGAAATAAGTCAAGAATGTTGGACCGATCACCGAAGCGATCCGGGATACGGGTGGGTTGCTGGACCAGCTGCTCTATGTCATTTATGATAGAAAAGACATAGGCTTGTTCACCAGGTTGGTCAGTAGTGTGAGAGGAGAGCCATTGGCGGTGGTGAACATTGAAATCTCCTAAGATGGAGATTTCAGAGAAGGGAGAGATGGATAGAATGTGTTCCACTTTAGAGTTTACCTAGTCAAAGAATTTGGGAAAGTCGCTAGAGTTAGGGGAAAGATAGACAGCACAGAAATATTTAGCATGAGAATGACAGGGTATTTTGAGCCATAAAGATGAGAATTCAGAGGAGTCAATATCCGCCTTTGGCTTAGAGCCTTTGACACTAGGATAGAGAAAGTAGGAGGATACAGAGAAGGGGCTGCTGGAAGTTGTCTCAGACATATTTTACATTCCACTGTTGTTTGCATAAGTTGTAAAACACCAAATGGAAGCGTAAGATGAAGCAACATCCTTTTTAACCTTTGATTTGCATAGGTAACCCATTACTATTTATATAACTTAATAACATTCAATCAAATAATTTACACTAAAACACAATAAAAGATACTTTTGACCGGAATTGTTATACAGTAGCATTATACAGAGCATTATGCAGTATAACATATAATTATATATACTGTATATATATATTATTATTATTTTTTTGTCTATGTTATTGAGGGAGGCAAAAGGCAGAACTGCCTATAGCGAGTGCCTCCCCCATAGTTGAAAGAGTGACAGGGCCAAAATCAAGGGACGTTCGAGCCAAAACGCCTGGACACACAGAGTTTGAAGCAATTTAAGTCATAGGAAGAAGGAAAGACTGATTCTGGGAGAGAGTTCCAGAGCTCAGCTGTTGAGCAGAAGAAAGTTTGAGAGTAACATTTCACTCTTGGGTTGGAGAGTTGCACAGAGTAAGGGTGGGATTGAGTTGCAAGACGGGTACCACGTGCCCTACGTAAAGGAGGTGGTATACACTGGGAAAGCTCTGAGGAACACTGATTATTATAGTAGCGATAGAATAGCGAGAGAGATGCAACATTGCGGTGGAGAGAGAGAGAGATTGCAGAGAGTTGGTGAGTGGATGGGAGTTAATGATACGAAAGGCCTTCCTTTCAACTTTGTCTAGGAGAGCGGTGTGAGAGGAACCTCCCCACACATGTGAACAATACTCAATACAAGGATGCACTATGCCCCTGTACAGAGCATCAAGCTGTGCAGGGGAGAAGAACCCCCTAAGGCGGTTGAGCACACCCAGCTTCTGGGAGGCTGCCTTAGCAAGACTGGTAATATGGTCTTTCCAACTGAGAGCAGAAGAAAAAGAGACACCAAGAATATTGAGAGAAGATGAAGGATTGATTTTTGTATTGTTGAAGAATAAGGGATAGGACGCTGGGAGTTCCTTACGGGTAGATAGATGGAGAAATAGGGTTTTGGAAGCATTAAAGGTAACAAGGTTTTCTCTGCCCCAATTGGAGATAGTATTTAGATCAGAATTTAAGAGTTCTATGGCTTCATTACGTTTGTCATTGAGGGATTGCTGGCTGGGGCGTTCTGAAAAACTAATGGAGTAGTGTAAGGTTGAGTAGTCTGCGTATGAATGGATGGGAATTGAGGTACAGTTGAGGAGAAAATTTTTAAAAATTAGAAAGAGAATAGGAGATAGTACAGAGCCCTACAGAACACCGGAGTTTATAGGGTGAGGAAGTGAACAATGGCCGTCCAAAACCGCGGCTATGGAACGGTCGGAAAGGAAATTAGAGACAAAGGCAAAGATGGAGGGATAGAAACTGAAGGAGGGTAGTTAACACCTAACGAGCGGCCTAGGTGGCAATTTATATGTACCGTCCAGCGGGGTGTTTTTACCATAAATAGGGTTGTTTACATGATCATTTTCATGCCTAAAAAAGACCCAGAGCGTAACACAAGTATCTATTCCTGAAAGAGCATAAACAGAGCTTTCCAAAGACACCCCAACCATCCTTGTACGACTGCTAGTTTTCTTGCAATGATCGTGCAACACGAGTGCAAAAACCATGTAATTAGGTAGTTTCCCTACATAATTCCCTGTGTAGCGAGTGCGTGAGGGGGGGGGAGGGGGGGATTCATGTCAGTAGGTCCGCCGCGGTGGTCTGGAGCAGTCATACGCTTGCTACTCTCCTGCCACCACTTATCTCTCTCTCTCAGCAACATTACGTGCGGAAAATGGCACACGACATAAGTTGTGAACCGCCACTTAGTCCAAATTTCTTTCACACGACATAAGTTGCGCGCCGCTAATAAAGGGTTAAGAAATTAAAGATTTGTGCCAGACTCTATCGAAGGCTTTCGATATGTCTAGTGCAATAGAAAAAGTCTCACCGAAGTCACGAAAGGAGGATGACCAAGAGTTAGTAAGATATGAAAGAAGATCACCAGTAGAGCGACCCTTAAGGAAGCCATAATGGCGATCTGAGAGCAGATTATGGGAAGAGAAATGCTTAAGAAATTTCGAAGCAATAATAGTTTGAAAAACTTTAGAAAGACAAGAGATGAGAGCAATTGGACGATAGTTGGAGGGTTGAGAGCGGTCACCCTTCTTTGGGACAGGTTGAATGTGAGCAAATTTCCAGCATGAAGGGAAGACGTTAGAGCATAGACAGAGACGAAAGAGTTTGCCTAGGCAGGGAGTCAGCACGGAAGCACAGTTTTTGAGAACAACAGGAGGAACACCGTCCGGACCATACGCCTTATTAGTATTAAGCCCAGAGAGGGTAGAAAGTACACCTTTAGAAGAGATTAGGATATTAGGCATAAGTAAGAGAGAGGAGGGTGGAGAGGGAGGAATAGCACCGGAATCATCCTAGGTGGAGTTTCTAGCAAAAGTTTGAGCGAACAGTTTTGCTTTGTCAGAGGAAGAAGTGATGGTTGTGCCATCAGAGTGTAAAAGGGGAGGGAAAGACGAGGAAGATAAATTGTTGGAGAGGTTTTTGGCTAGATGCCAGAAAGCTTGGGAAGAGCTAGAGTTGGATAGTTTAGTGCATTTATTATTGATGAAAGAGTGTTTGGCAAGTCAAAGAACAGACTTGGCTTGACTCCGGACAGAAACATAGGAAGAATGCGAGTCTTTTAAGGCGTCGGTACCGTTTGAATGTTTCCTCCTTATTGCGGACAGCAGTAGAACAGGCGTGAGTAAACCAAGATTTTTTAGCATTAGTCTAGGAGAAAGAGAATGGAATGTATGCTTCCATGCCCGATAGGATTACATCGGTAATGCGTTCAGTACTCTCCGAGGGTCCCCGGCCAAGAAAGCAGAAATTATTCCATGGGAAATCAAAGAAATACTGCCGGAGAGCCTCCCAGTCGGCAGTGCCGAAGTGCCACAAGCGCCGCCGGCTAGGAGGATCGGGTGGCCGTACTGGAGAGATAGGACAGGTGACAGAGATAAGTTTATGGTCGGAGGAGCCCAAAGGAGAGAAAAGATCAACAGTATAAGAAGAAGGGTTAGAAGTTAGAAACAAGTCAAGAATGTTGGGCCGATCTCTGATGCGATCCGGGATACGGGTGGGTTGCTGAACTAACTGCTCTAGGTCATTTAGGATAGAAAAGATGTAGGCTTGTTCACCAGCGGGGTCAGTATATATATATATATATATATATATATATATATATATATATATATATATATATATATATATATATATATATACCGGTATATACATACGTCAATCGTAATAAAGATGTTTATAATATTGAGGGTCGAATTTCGAAAACAAAATAAATTCGAAAGTAACAGTAATCAGACATGTATTATTGTATAAAATCTTATGCAGGAGAAGCATAATTGATTATTCCACGCAAAAAGGCATTGCTCACGGACACCTTTTAACCACTCCCCTTCTGTCACACTACTTATCACCTAGGTCACTTTCCTTCCCCGAATATATTTAGTTATGTGTATGTGTGTGGAGAAAGGGGGAAGGGGGTGAGTAACTATATATGGGTATATGTGTATGTGAGTAAGTACATGTGTGTGTGTGTGTGTTCTTTCAATCTAGTAAGCTATCGTAGTAGCACTTTATATTCATTCATGATAAATATTTTGATTATACCCTGCCCTGTTAGCTTCTAAACCTTTATCACCCAACCCAAATGGCAGGTCCGGTAGACGGTAAACAGACAGAATGATAGGCCTACAGCTTTCCCTCGCTACTTTAACTTTTAATACTAAAGTTATTGGATAATATAAGAACGTATTAAATTTGATTTGTTACTGACAAAGTTAGTAGTTAACTTAATAGTAAATGCTAAAATCATAACAGTATAACATATATATAAACATACAAAATATAAGCACACTTTCTAAGTATGCTGTTATTAACACCTCCCTATCGGCTGGTTTTGTAATACTACTACCTGCCAAGCGGTCAGATTTACCCTAAACGAGCTTCATTCCATGGTATTTTTCATGCATAAAGAAGAGCCAGAGCGTAATACAATTATGTATCCGTGAAAGGGCGATAATTAAGCTTTCCAATGACATCTGAACCATTCTTGTACGACCACGGGTTCTCTTGTAACTATGTTGCAATACGAAAGGAAAAAACCTAAAATACAGTAATTTCCTCAGTTTTAACCCTGTATCGCGGGACCAGGGAGGTGTAGACATGTGGTGGTGGTATCAGCGGCCATACGAGGTCCACGCTGAGCGGTCGGAGCCCGTCTGCTGTCCTCCCACCGCGTGGACTCTCTCTCAGAGCCGATAATGTGCTCAAAATCGCATTGGACTTAAGGCGGGACCCGCTCTTTAGGCCTTGGTTCTCTAACAGACTTAAGGCGGGACCCGCTAATTAAGGGTTAAGGAGAATGCCCATACATAGTTGTGTTTCTTTAACCATCCTGTACGAGCGCCGAACATCGTTTGTCAGCATAAAAGTTATACGCTAGTAATTGCGACGAATATCGCTCATCACTTTATCTTGAGCTGTGTTCTCTAATAATAGCAAGTGCCCAATCATCAGGCAGCTGTTCCCATCTTCAGAAGTCAGTTATCCCCCAACTTCCGTGAGTAATGCGTCATGTCACACCACATACACATCGTTTTAGCAAAAATGGCTGGTATTGAGGGTTACGTAAATTGCAAAATCCTCCGTTATAGAATGAGTTATTAAAAATAATGATTTATCGTTTTATATTTTATCATAAATTCTATTCACTATTTCACTATTCAACAATGCATTTCTTCAGTAAGTTATGTTTATAATTAGAATATTGCTTGCAACTTAGGAAGGATCTCAACGAATGTCATAATTGTTTAACCCCTACTGTACCATAGGGTACTAGCATAAATGTACTCCCCAGTCCCAAGCAATGTGGCCAAAATGGCTTCAGAGGCAAGACATAACAACCTCCCATCTCAAAAGATGGAGGAATACTGCCTCTCCCAGTATGTGGGGGCTTGGCTATAAGCTGAGAAGTGTTGCCAAGGTCTTAACCCGTACAGCCCCAGCGACGCGTCTGACGCGTCGGCGATGTATGTAACGCACAGCCCTAGAGACGCGCCTGGTGCGTCACCCTAATTGCGCCGGCCGTAACCTCAGGTGTAGCCACTCAAGAGGGCTCAGATTTGTATGGGAACTGTGTACGTATCCCACGCAACCGTGCCGATGGTTGAAAACTCTCAAAGTCCACGTGCGTGCGCGTGAGCGCGCAATAACCTGGTTTTGGGGGGTAATTGCCTTCAATTTTTTACTCTTGTAAAATACGTTTTCGGGGGCTCTGTAGGACCATTTTTTAAGCTTTTTGAGCGGTTTTTGTGTTTTTTCCTTCATTCCTAACCCATTCGCTATTGTTTCTGGAATAAAATCATTTTTTGAAAACCGGCCGGGTTCTGGTGAACAAACATTACAAAACTAGCCGGGGCTGGACGGGTTAAAGCAGTGCTCAAATGTTGTGGTACCAGGTACTGCCTGATACTGGGAGTTACAAGGATCGCATATTACTGACAGCGGGTAGTGAATTATCTACTGACGGCTCTGCCGTCGCTGGTACTGACCGGGTTAACTCCCACAGGTCCTTTCGAAGCATAATAAAAGTGTCTTATCATAGCCAGAATTAACTCATAAGCTGCGCAGCTATGGTATTTGAAAGTGCCCGCCATGCGAAGGTATTTGATACATTCCTTACAAAAATCGTCCATTTACCATATACAGTATATAATTAATACTTATCCATATGTGCCTATTTTATTTTTAATATCAACATATGAACATTGAAAAGCAATTAAACAAGTAGTAACAGCAATTGGCTGGTGAAAATTGTATATTTTAGCCCCAAGGTTGTAATCTGACATTGACCGGCGAGAGAAAAACACCCTTCAGGTCAGGTGAAGGTATCGAGTGATAAGCCTTGACAACGGCACCTCGTATCTACATTTTACTTTTCCTATTTTTCTGAAGAGTGTAGAGAGGGGAGAAGGGGTGTTGGAGAGAGTGGAAGCTGTTAGAGTGGCTTTGTTATGTGTGTTATTAGTCTGTATACGTCGTCGAGGTGTCCCCAGACTGGGTGCAAGCATGTGAAACATGGTAGGACGTACTACAACACCCAATAAATGTCCGCCTGGGCTGGGATCTAACTCAGGTCAAGCAGATTCACACGCGAGTGTGCTCACCACTCGACCGCCGCGGCTCTTGTGTCTAGCATGGTACTGAGACTCAATGGGAGGTCTCAGACTGGCTTAGAGGGTCGAAGATACACTCCTCCATCCTCCCCCCTCTCCCCCACTCGTCGAAAAATATCGGGAATAATAGGGAAAATACCGGATAATTGAGGAGAATAAAGGAAATCAAGCAACAACAGAACTAGTGACCCCTTTATGCTGCTTGTCCTCCAAAACAATGAGGATCTAGTCTCCAAACAGTGGTTTAGAGTGGGTAAGGGAACATTGGAATGGTAACTACTGCCCTGGAGTTTATGTCTATGGCAAGATTAGGATGTTAGTAAGGGACAGAGGGGTTAGTAGCACAACACAGTTATATGTGATCTTTCATATATCTGGGAAAACAAAAGAGTAACGTTTAGTAATATACTGTATATACTCAATAATCCTTAATGAATCTGAAGGGGGAATATAATATAGTTATTCATTTACGAACGCAGTCAGTTGCAGGTTTTAGGCAAGATATTTGTCTACGGGAAGTTTAACACCCTGGAGAGGATGCGCTTTTTTGGGTGTACGATTTAGGTAACCCTGTCCGAAAGTGGCACACCGCACTAAAATATTCGCCAAAAATCAGGTAATATAGATAGATTTTTGTTTTAATTGTATCATAAAATATAAGGAATGCTTAATCTTATGTCAAGTGGAATTGAAAATCAGAGTGATTAATATATTTTAAATTATTATTTTGGAAAATAACATACAAAAATTAGTAACTTTACTAAAAAATAAAATAAATAAATACTCAAGTATCCCTGAGGTGGCTGAAACTCTGGTGACTTATAGGGGGATCATGTAGGTGTGCTGTTCTGAAGTTCTGGCTTCCTGGGTCCTATAGAGCGCGCGAACTGAATCAAGAATAACAAAGGGTTAATTTTGAAACTAAACAAAACATTTCGGTTTTATAAAAATTCATTAGGGTGTCGAAATATTTCTGGATTTAGCTGAAATTTGGCATGAATAGTGGACAATTATCCTAGAAGATATGGAACACCTACAAATTTAAATCGGAAACACTAGGTAGCAATACCATTGCATTATGTACATTGAACTTTGAGACAGGTAAATTTTTCGGCAAAAAATTGAGAGAAACAATTAATTTCTCAACAACTTATCAATGAATAAACCTAAAACACACCAAGGATATTCCTACAAACCCTATGAACAAAATTAGTATGAATATGGGGTGTTTGCAGATATCATATGCATACAACATTGAAAGGGTTAACATTATCTGCGAAAATGGTAAGTAAATGAGTTGCAGGTAATCAGTAAAAAATCAATCCAGAACATGTTGTGACGCTTCTGCATAGTAGCCACGTGCGGGCATGCGCGCGCGTCGGCTGCCCAGCCGTTTAGAAACCGGCTGGCGGCAGCCAGCCGGCAGGCTTTTCCTTAGTATATATCCTACGACAACGTAACTAATGTCTGGGATATTCTTATGTTGTTTCACAGATTGAAGCTGCCCTTATTCTTAACCAACGCATCTTAGTATATTTTATTCTCGATAGTTGATTGTTTCATTATAATATATAAGATGTAAGTCTAGTGAGAGTGGGAGGAGACGAGCGGGAGAGAGAGACCGGCTGGGGGACTTTGCTTCGCGCGGAGAGTCCAGCTTGGGACGAGCCTGATGTTGCCACGTGCATTTGATCGCAACGTTAGGCTTAGTTTCGACTCACGCACGGGGTAGAGGATTTTGACCCGGCAACTGTGTTGAGTGTTGCCAAGCATGGGATGTATTTTGCATGCCTAGGGTGGGGTCCAGACAGATTCAAGACTCAGAGCTCACCTCACTGTCGTACCCTTCGGACCCCTTTGATATCTATCCCTCTCATCCCCACTTAGAAACTTTCTCTCTTACTTTGTATACCTTCCTTCCACTACTTCACCAATCTATTTAATTATCCCATCCCCTTGATAGACCTTATATCTATTATTGTATTAACGACGAGCTCTCAGATAATTAGATAGGATTTTGGGCCTTATGCAGAGATGTAATTGTTAATGAGACCTAGGAAGCTTTTTGTTGTCTCATATTTGGTGGTTTCATGCTTGCTAGTGTGTTCTTGTGTCAGGTTAGCAGGGGCTAGACCGGAGAGGAGGTTTTTTGCGATCCTTTAAGTAAAGTCTCCTGGTGCGAGTCCTGTGGACCCGCACGACTTTACTAGGATACCCGTGGGAGTCTGGGGGCATTTTCTTGTCTGTGTCCCTGTGTGTCTAGCGTTGTGTTGTGTGAGGGCCCTTGCCTAGTCCACTCAGCACTGCGCTAGCACGTCTTGCTTTTGTTTTAGGGTCGCCAGGAGAGAGTCAGATACTTGCGATCTGAGTCTCTCAAGAGAGCACCCTTTCAATTAGAGTAATTTGGCGCACAGACTTGGAAACGTCCCTAGGCTAGAGCAGATGGCTCAGCCCGGGTATCCGAAGCCTATATCCTTCCAGCTAGACCTCTGCCACCTGGCAGATTAACAGCTAGGGGTTTATCATCTCTGTATGCTTGTTATTGTGCCACAGTTTACCGTTTTTGTGAGCATTGTATGTCAGGGTGTGGCTTAGAGACTCTGTCCGAGCAGGCTTGCCTGACTAAGAGTGAGAAGCACACCTGTATGTGGTTATGTTGCGAGTTGCTGCCTTTATTTAATTATACCAATGCCATTATACACTGTATGGCCTATCACTAGTATTTATTCCTGCTTATGAGTTAAGAGTTCTCTGAATCCGTAACGTACTTTCTTTGCTAAGCATCAGATCCTACCGTAGCCGCATGCAGTTTAGAGACCCGCATCTTGTCTACCTGTACGATGTTTTGAGGACTGTTTGCTTTCACCTTCTTTCACGCAGGGGTGATTAGTTGTATTAATTAACGTAACGTTAAATGTACTTTCTTCTAGTTTGTTATTAAATTGTTTCTGCAATTTAATTCCGTTATCTATCTTTTCCTTGAAGCTTTAAGTCAACTTAATTGTGTGATCTTTTATATAGCCTGCTTGACTATCAGCTGTCTATAGTGCGTGCACCCTGTAACCGAGTCATAGGATACCTTGTTGTCCAGGCAGGACTCTTGACGGTTTAGGGTGGTTTGTTGCCTGGGTTTATAGATAAGGGTTGGATCTAGCGTTTTCCGTTGTTGCTTGTTGCCGCATACCTAGTCCAATAGAAAGAGCCCAGTGTTTATATATCCCAGGACGTAACAAATGGCGACCTTGCATAGGATTTACTGAACAGAGGAATATAGTGGTCATTTGTTTTGAGATTCCTTATGATTAGAGGAATACAGTGGACATAGAGTTTTTTTTTTTTTGGAGCAACCAATATAACACATTGAAGACTTTAAATAACATTAGTATATACATACTTGCATAGGAGATAAGGCACATTCTATAACCGTGATAATTACTGCAGTACACAAGCATGTCTAATACATCAGAACACAGTGATGGGTCAGGTCACGATACGGGCTCGGAGGGAGAAAGACCTGTGGAGTGGCTAGTCGATAGCGAGGAGGGTGCTAGAAGATTTTTAGAGGTGCCCCTTACCGCTGACAGGGTGTTGAAGCTGAATAAGTATGGCTTAAAGTGTGTGGCAGGTCTTCAGGGTCACCAGGGTTTAAGTGGCATGAGGAAAGATCAGCTGAGGACTTTGATATTGGGTTTAGAAGGGAGAGACCTGGGTGGAGAGGCGACTGGGAGCCCCGGTCCCCAGCCCCCCCTCCACTCTACCCCCGTATCAAACGTCAGGGTGCCTGAATTTAGTACATACTCCCAAGTTGATGGTCAATGGCAGCGTGGAATTCAATCACAGGGACCCTCTCCATTAAATGCACCTTCCCCTCCTCAAGGGTTGACTCCAGATTTGTTGTTTCGGCTTGAGATGGCCAAGGTTGAGGTTGCTAGAGCTCAGGTTGAGGCTACCGAAAAACAGGCTAGTGTGCAGGCTGAGGCTGCAGAGAGAACAGCTATACGAGAGGCTGAACTGCAGGCAGAGTCTACTAGGTATCGGGCTGACAGGGAGATGGAGAGATCTCGAGTGGAGGTAACAGGGCGAAATATTGGGGGAGGTAACAGACATCGGGACCAATCATTGTCGCACCTGCTTAAACTAGTTCCTGTGTTCGATGAATTAGGTGTGTCTGAGTTTTTTATGCGATTTGAGAAGAAGTGTCAGGAACACCAGTGGCCTCAGGAAAAGTGGGCAGCATTAGTTTCATCAAGACTCCTAGGAAAGGGGCTAAAAGTGTATGATGCACTACCTTTAGAGTCCTGTGTAGTTTATGATGAGCTAAAGAAGGCTGTGCTACGGGCCTATGAGTTACAACCAGAAACTTACCGCTTGAAGTTTCGGGGTGTTACTAAGGGCAAGGATAGTACCTTCCTAGAACACGCCCGGGACTTGTCTAATGCACTACAACATTGGCTGCGTTCTGAGAGGGCAGCTACTTTTGAGGAGTTGAGTGAGCTGGTTCTCTTGGAGCAGTTCTTTAAGTGCACAGGCGGGGACTTAACATTAAATATAAAGGAAACAAATCCTAGAACTCTCCAGGAGGCAGCAGAAATGGCTGACCGCCGACTGTCATTAATTCGAGGGTGCGAAGCAGCAGCTAGGAGTGAGTCGGATGCAAAGGATCGTACCCCTCCCCCTCCCAAGAATTTTGATACACATAATTTTTTTTTTTTTTTTTTTTTAAGAGACAATGAACGGAGGAAGGAAAAACACAGATAAAACAAAAAGGTCCATGTGCCTAAAGGCATCCTCCATTCATAAAATGTTTGTAACAACTGGATTTAAACATTTGTAGATTGTAAGTTTGTGGAAACCAATTCGAGGGAAGTGAATTCCAAAGAGTAGTAGCTCTGGGGATAAATGAATTCTGATAAGCAGAAGTTCTGCATTGTGGAGGAGAAAGTGTAAATTCATGGGCGCTCTCAGCTGCCCTAGTTCTACGGGGAAAGATGTTGAGAGGCGGCACAATTGAAGCAAGTTCCTCGGAACAATTGCTGTGAAAATATCTGTAGAATAATGCAAGGGATGCAACGTTTCTTCGTATGGATAATGTAGGAAGGTCCTGTGTGATTGCAGGGTTATTGATATAATCTAATAGCTTTATTTTGAATTTTGTCCAACTGCCTCAATGCAACCACTCCACTTCCACCCCACAGAGGTGAACAGTAATCCATCTGAGAACGCACATGACTTTTATATATCACGGCCAACTGCTCGTCAGTGAAGAATTCTCGAACTCTGTACAGGAGTCCCAGTTTTTTAGAGGCATTCTTAGCAATGCTTCTAACATAATGTGTCCAGCTCAAGTTAGTAGTTAATGTTACACCGAGAATGTCAATACTAGGGGAAGTGGGAATATTTACATCATTAAAAAATATATGGAAGTCAGTGAGATTCTGTCGGTTAGAAAATTGAATGTACTTGGTTTTCTGTGCATTAAAGGAAACTAGATTCTTTTGTCCCCATCCATTAATTCTAGAAAGGTCCTGGTTCAGAGAAATTGCAGTGTTTATTTTTGAATTTATAAGATCGGGTTGGGTGAAAGAATTGGTAAATGTGAAGGAACTGTGGAGTGTTGAGTCATCTGCGTAGGAATGTATTGGATTATGAGTGGTAGATATGAGATCATTGATATGAATGAGGAACAGAATTGGGGCCAAAACTGATCCCTGGGGAACACCAGCATTTATTGAGTGAAATTGAGAATAAAGGCCATCTACCATTACACATATTTTTCTGTTATGAAGATAAGAAGAAATTAGTGGAACTAATGATGCAAGGCCGTAGTGTGACATCTTCGACAATAAGGATTGATGCCAGACTCTATCAAATGCCTTTGATATATCCAGTGCTATTGTATGTGTTTCACCATGTTGGTCTGTAGCTTGGTTGATTTGATGCGTAAGAAGGCAAAGCATGTCTGCAGTTGATCGACATCGTCTAAAACCATATTGCCTATCACTGATTAATTTGTTCTCAAGATGCTTAATTATGTGATTATTTAATATAATTTCAAAGACTTTACCAAGAGTGGAAGTTATAGCTATTGGTCTGTAGTTTGATGAATCTAAAGAGGCACCTTTTTTAGGAACTGGATGGATGTTTGCTTCTTTCCAGGGTACTGGGAAGCATGAGGTATGAGTACACAGACGGAAAAATTTTGCCAATACAGGAGCGAGCACCAAGGAGCAATTCTTAAGTACTATTGGAGGAATTTCATCTGGACCAGGAGCCTTATCTACCGAGAGATTCTGCAAAATAGTTTTGACATGTCTGGTGTGGATCTTAAGTGAGGGAATTTCAGGCGAATTAAAATTAAGTACAGGGACATCTTGATTTATTTCATCTAAGGTTGAGTTGGTGGAGAAAATATCCGCAAGAAGGTTAGCTTTACCTCGTGGGTCACTTACAAACCATGTAGCACTGACAATAAAACTGAACATAAACCAAATACCGTCCTGTATAAGAAGTCTAATGGTACCTCCCACTCCCAAGGGAAACCAAAGAGTAAAGAGTGCTTTGCATGTCACAAGGAGGGTCACTTTGCAAATGCTTGTCCGAACAAGCCACCGAACAAGGTTGTGTCATTGGCCCGCAGCACAGGGGTGTCGCCTATATCTTCTGAGTTTGCCAAGGGTAGTTCGTCAGAGGTTGGGACACAGCCTGTGTTCAAGAGTCCGGAAGGCTCGAACCCTGTCCGCGACGTCTTTGGGGGTCATAGAGGGCATGGTTTTGTGAGGTGGGCTGGCGAAAGGCGAGGAGTTAAGCTATTGCATGATACTGGGGCTTCTCAGACCTTGTTAAAGAACTTTACTGGTAGGCCGATTAACGCTGCTCGGGTGGTGGTAGTTCAGGGGATCAATGCTACGAAGTCCTACCCGCTGGTGCGGATGGAGCTGGAGGTGGGTGGTGTGGCGAAGGAGCTGCATGTCGGAATTGTAGAGAACTTGCCTGTTGGGGGCGTCGTCCTCCTCCTCGGCAACTACTTTGCGGTGCCTGCTTTTAAGGTTTCACCCTTGGTCGTTGCCGAGAAGGCGGCCGACGTAAGTAGGGAGGAACAGGAGTGGGTTGAGAAGTGTAGCGTACAAACCATGGCGTGTGTTGTGACGCGTTCTCAGACATCCGGAGCCTTGCAGCCACCACCTCAGTCTATCAAACCGCGGAGGAAAGGTCACAAGAAAACGGGAAGTGTTGGTCAATTGGAGAGTTTTGAGCCAGCAGTGTTTCTTGGTGACTCATTATTGGCACCTATGTTAGAGTCTGGAGAGGCCCCGGGGCCTGTCACCGCTAGTGCAGGTGCAGGGCAGGAAGAGACTCTGCGACAGCATCGTTATGTGCAGCGTGAGGAAAGCATGGCTCAGCGGGACATTGGAGGTGGAAATAAATTATTTAAGATCACCTGCTGATATATGTTCCTTGCAGCTGGAAGATCCTGAAGTCAGGGCGTGTGGTAATGGTGCTATCGAACTGGAGAGCGATGGGGATGCGCAGCCTGGTGATTTTTTCTTGTCCGAGGGGATCTTGTATCGGAGACATCAGGATCCCAAGAAAAAGTGGGATGGCGGGTGAGGATTAGTGGACCAGTTAGTAGTACCGAGGGTGTGCCGTGAGAGCTTATTGAGATTAGCTCATGATGTGCCTTTGGCAGGGCACCTGGGGGCACGTAAGACGGAGGCAGCTCTGAGCAAGCTTTTCTGGTGGCCTGGGTTAAAGGCGAGTGTCGTGTCATGGGTGTCACAGTGTCACACTTGTCAAGTTGTTGGGAAACCCAACCAGGTCATCCCGAGAGCCCCGTTACAACCCATCCCTGTCATTGGGCCGCCCTTCAGCAAAGTAGTTATCGATATGGTTGGCCCATTGCCCCCCACTAGTGCCGGCAATACATTTGTACTAACTGTAATAGATGTAGCAACACGGTATCCAGATGCTTACCCCATGCGCAACGGGATGGCTAAGACTGTTGTCAAAAACCTACTTGTCTATTTCTCTCGTTATGGCTACCCTCAGGAGATCCAGTCTGATCAGGGATCCAATTTTACTTCTGCTCTGTTTAAGCAGACCATGCAGCAACATGGAATAGTGTCTGTGGTGTCATCTGCCTACCATCCCGAGAGTCAGGGAGTTTTGGAAAGGTGGCACTCGACTCTCAAGAGTATGTTGCGGTGTTATTGCATAGAAAATGGGAAGGACTGGGATCTAGGTCTCCCATACGTTTTATTTGCTGCGAGAGAAGTACCTGGGGAGAGCTTGGGATTTAGCCCGAACGAGTTGGTTTTTGGACACAGGGTCAGGGGGCCCCTCCACATAGTCAAGGAGATCTGGGAGGGAGTCACAAAGCCATGCTCGCTTCTAAAGTATGTAGTTGAAAGCCGTGAGAGAATGCTAAAGAGCTTGGAGGTAGCAGGTCGGAACCTTAAGAGTTCACAAGCTCAGATGAAGGACAGATACGACCAGAAGGTGAAGCTGAGGGAGTTTTAAGTAGATCAGGAGGTACTGATACTACTGCCTCTGGTGGGACACCCCTTGTCTGCCAAGTATTCTGGTCCGTATCGGGTTGTAAGGAAGGTTTCTGATCTCGACTATTTAGTAGCTACTCCTGATCGTAAGAAAAAGAACCAACTTTGCCATGTAAATCTGATGAAAGAGTATGTGAGGCGCCCCTCCGAGCCTCTCACTGTCCCGGTGTTGAACTGCAGCGATCGTGGTGGAGAAGGAGGAAGGGACAGTCAAGCTGTGGGGGAGGATAATTGGGATTGTCATGTTTCCGCGGATCAGTGGGCGGGGAATTCTAGACAAGTGGCTCACGAGTTGATATTGCACCTGCCTGAGCAACAGCGTGTAGCTGTGTAGCACTTGTTTGATTCAAACCCAGCTGTTTTCGCGGAGCATCCTGGCCTCACTACTCAAGCGGTGCACGATGTCGATGTTGGGGACCACCCGCCCTTTAAATCAGTGCCATACCGTGTTCCCTCTATTAAATTACCAGCACTTAGGAAAGAGCTGGATTATATGCTGAAACGTGGGCTGATTTCTGAGGGTGCAGTAAGGTGGACTTCCCCAGTCACACTGCAGCCCAAACCAGATGGCAAGGTGCGGTTTTGTATAGATTTCCGCAGGTTGAATGGTTTAACCCCCACAAATGCCTACCCTCTCCCTCGCGTGGACGACAGTGTGGATAAGATAGGAAAAGCCAAGTTCCTCACTAAGATAGACCTTGTTAAGGGTTATTGGCAAGTGCCCTTGGCTGAGTGAGCGCGAGAGGTGTGTGGGTTTGTGGTGGACGGTGCCACATATCGTTACCATGTTATGCCATACGGGCTGAAAAATGCCCCTGCAACGTTTCAGAAATTAATGAACGACATTGTAGCCGACATTCCCAACTGTACGGTGTACCTAGATGATGTCATAATATACGACGATGATTTTAACAGTCACTGTGCTCACATCGGACAGCTTTTTAATAAACTGAATGAAGCAGGTTTGGTGGTAAACCTGGGTAAGTGCGATTTTGTCAAAGCCACAGTTTTGTACCTGGGGTTCGAGGTGGGGATGGGTCAGGTGTGCCCTCCACAGACAAAGATCAAAGCCATCAATCAGTTTCCCCAGCCTACGACTAAGAAACAAATCACGCGGTTTCTAGGTATGATAAGCTATTATCGTCGCTTCATCAAAGGCTATTCGACTGTACTTGCACCTTTAACTGACTTATTAGCTAAGGACAAGAAGTTCCGGTGGTCTCCTGAGTGTGCAGAGGCGTTTTCCTTGGTGAAACACCTGTTATGTACCCACCCCATACTCAGGGCCCCGGACTTCAGCAGACCTTTTCAGCTGGCGACTGATGCCAGTGGCGTAGGGGCTGGGGCTGTCTTGTTACAGACAGATGATGAAGGTATCGAACATCCAGTGAGTTTTTACAGTAAAAAATTCAATAGTGCACAAAGGAATTACTCTGTAATTGAAAAAGAACTCCTGGCGATAGTGCTGGCGCTCAGGCACTTCGATGTATATGTTCCTGCTTTCGGACCAGTCGTAGTGGTTTATACCAATCATCACCCTCTGAAATTCTTGAATCAGTTTCATAACCGGAATATGAGGCTGACCAGGTGGTCACTCATATTTCAGGAGTATAATCTGGACATACGCCATATTGCCGGTTCTGATAACGTGATAGCGGATTGTCTATCAAGGGTGGATGATGTTGGTTAGACTGCCACAGGATTGAGGGTTGAGTGTGGAGGAAAATAGGCTGTCACTGTAGTTCAGCCGAAAAAAACAAATTAAAAAAGCAAAAACTTTATAAAAACTCTTTATTTTTATAACGTGTAGAATTTTGTATAAGATGTTGTAGCAGTATCTAAGTTGAATGTTTTCGCTTATTGTCGCTAAGTTAGTTGAACTTGCTCGGTGGAGCGCAACAGTCTTTATTTTTTTATATATAGTGCCTTGTGTCGCAACAGTGTGTGGTACTATGAGAAGCTTTCTGTTAGATATGAAGAACTTAGTCAAGGGTCTTATATCTTGGGGGAGGTGTGACGCTTCTGCATAGTAGCCACGTGCGGGCATGCGCGCGCGTCGGCTGCCCAGCCGTTTAGAAACCGGCTGGCGGCAGCCGGCCGGCAGGCTTTTCCTTAGTATATATCCTACGACAACGTAACTAATGTCTGGGATATTCTTATGTTGTTTCATAGCTTGAAGCTGCCCTTATTCTTACCCAACGCATCTTAGTATATTTTATTCTCGATAGTTGATTGTTTCATTATAATATATAAGATGTAAGTCTAGTGAGAGTGGGAGGAGACGAGCGGGAGAGAGAGACCGGCTGGGGGACGTTGCTTCGGGCGGAGAGTCCAGCTTGGGACGAGCCTGATGTTGCCACGTGTATTTGATCGCAACGTTAGGCTTAGTTTCGACTCACGCACGGGGTAGAGGATTTTTACCCGGCAACTGTGTTGAGTGTTGCCAAGCATGGGATGTATTTTGCATGCCTAGGGTGGGGTCCAGACAGATTCAAGACTCAGAGCTCACCTCACTGTCGTACCCTTCGGACCCCCTTGATATCTATCCCTCTCAACCCCACTTAGAAACTTTCTCTCTTACTTTGTATACCTTCCTTCCACTACTTCACTAATCTATTTAATGATCACATCCCCTTGATAGACCTTATATCTATTATTGTATTAACGACGAGCTCTCAGATAATTAGATAGGATTTTGGGCCTTATGCAGAGATGTAATTGTTAATGAGACCTAGGAAGCTTTTTGTTGTCTCATATTTGGTGGTTTCATGCTTGCTAGTGTGTTCTTGTGTCAGGTTAGCAGGGGCTAGACCGGAGAGGAGGTTTTTTGCGATCCATTAAGTAAAGTCTGCTGGTGTGAGTCCTGTGGACCCGCACGACTTTACTAGGATACCCGTGGGAGTCTGGGGGCATTTTCTTGTCTGTGTCCCTGTGTGTCTAGCGTTGTGTTGTGTGAGGGCCCTTGCCTAGTCCACTCAGCACTGCGCTAGCACGTCTTGCTTTTGTTTTAGGGGCGCCAGGAGAGAGTCAGATACTTGCGATCTGAGTCTCTCAAGAGAGCACCCTTTCAATTAGAGTAATTTGGCGCACAGACTTGGGAACGTCCCTAGGCTAGAGCAGGTCGCTCAGCCCGGGTATCCGAAGCCTATATCCTTCCAGCTAGACCTCTGCCACCTGGCAGATTAACAGCTAGGGGTTTATCATCTCTGTATGCTTGTTATTGTGCCACAGTTTACCGTTTTTGTGAGCATTGTGAGTCAGGGTGTGGCTTAGAGACTCTGTCCGAGCAGGCTTGCCTGACTAAGAGTGAGAAGCACACCTGTATGTGGTTATGTTGCGAGTTGCTGCCTTTATTTAATTATACCTATGCCATTATACACTGTATGGCCTATCACTAGTATTTATTCCTGCTTAAGAGTTAAGAGTTCTCTGAATCCGTAACGTACTTTCTTTGCTAAGCATCAGATCCTACAGTAGCCGCATGCAGTTTAGAGACCCGCATCTTGTCTACCTGTACAATGTTTTGAGGACTGTTTGCTTTCACCTTCTTTCACGCAGGGGTGATTAGTTGTATTAATTAACGTAACGTTAAATGTACTTTCTTCTAGTTTGTTATTAAATTGTTTCTGCAATTTAATTCCGTTATCTATCTTTTCTTTGAAGCTTTAAGTCAACTTAATTGTGTGATCTTTTATATAGCCTGCTTGACTATCAGCTGTCTATAGTGCGTGCACCCTGTAACCGAGTCATAGGATACCTTGTTGTCCAGGCAGGACTCTTGACGGTTTAGGGTGGTTTGTTGCCTGGGTTTATAGATGAGGGTTGGATCTAGCGTTTTCCGTTGTTGCTTGTTGCCGCATACCTAGTCCAATAGAAAGAGCCCAGTGTTTATATATCCCAGGACGTAACAATGTGAAAAGGGTAAGTAAATGAGTAGCAGGCACATGAGATAAAACAGGTAAGTAATGGGTAAACAAAATTCATCAGGAACATGTAAAAAATTTAAGTTTATGACTAACATGGAAGTGAGGCAGGACAGGTAAGTAAATATAATAATTATCAGTGGCAGTATGTGGCATCACAGATCATGTCTGGCTGTCAGTACATGGAGCGATATCATTTGGCTAAGTTATGTAAAAGTTTCAAATTCCTGTCTATAAAATATCACCGTATATTCCACTATATGTAAAATGTTCACTAAATATGATTTGTCACCTACCAGGATAAGTGGGTCAAAAACGGTACAGAAAAAAGTCACAGTCAGTGAACCGAGCAGCACACCACCACCTTGCACTGTGGCTGGGCTAAGACTGAGCTATGGCTGGCTGCTCCTAGAATCTCAGCCTCCTATTGGCTCAGATGGTCACATGACAAGCAAAAATGTAAAATGGCGCCTATGACCGTGCCGTAAATGACCCAGCGAATCCCCCTCAGGGTTAAAAGAATCAACGGTGCTGCAGTCTATAACGTCTCGGGGAAGCTCATTCCACAAGTTGACAACTCGATTGAAGAAGAAATTCTTGGATTTGTGTGAGTTAAAAGATTTACCAATAATTTTGCAACCTCTTCCCCGCGTGTAATTTAGATTAGTCGATAGTGAAGTACTTACTACTATTCATATTGTCGATGACTTTGATGATTTTGAACACTTTAATTCTATCTATCTATCTATTGCCTGACGCCGTGATCCCTGAAGGGGTGGCCACGAACGAACCGCCCTCCTGCACCTCTGTCCCCAGTTAGTCGACGCTCCTCCTCCCAACCAGCACCGCCTTCATCCATATACTTCCTCACTCCATCCTTCCACCTCTCCTTCGGTGCACCTCTCCCTCTCTGTCTTTCCACCTTGCTCTCGTACACCCTCTTAGTCATTCCCTCGCTTTCCATACGTTCCATATGGCCGAACCATCTCAAGTTGTTCCTTCTCACACTTTCCAGCACATCTACCTCCACACCACACCTCCTTCTTACTTCCTCATTTGTCTGACTATCCCTCCATGTAACTACGCACGCACTTCTCAAGTAACTAATTTCCACCGCTCTCACTCTTGGTCTGAGTCTCTTCCTGAACGTCCAACTTTCGCTTCCGTAAGTTAGTGTCGGGATTACCACACTGTCATGCAAGGGCTTCTTCACTTCCATACTGACCACGCTATTTCTTGTTACTGCTTTCAACATTCCTACAACCCTCTTCCCCTGTTGTACCCTCTCCCACTTGAACTAAGTCGCCTCTAGTACCAATCCCTGGGGTACCCCGCTTCTTACATTGGTCCATTTATATGCCTTACCGTTTATGATTACTCTTTGCTTTCTGTCGCTGAGCCAATTTTCTATCCATTTCAACAAACTTGATTGTATTCCATGCACTTTTAGTTTTAGTAGTAAATGTTTGTGTGGAACTTTGTCAAAGGCGTTTTGAAACTCAAGGTATATAATATCTACAGCTTTACTCTCATCATAGAGGTTGAGGATATCGTGGAAGATATCTAAGAGGTTTGTTAACACCTAACGAGCGGCCTAGGCGGTAAATAATATGTAGCCACGAGCGGGGTGTTTTTACCCAAAATAGGGTTGTTTACGTGATCATTTTCATGCCTAAATAAGACTCAGAGCGTAAAACAAGTATCTATCCCTGAAAGGGCATAAACAGAGCTTTCCAATGACACCACAACGATCCTTGTATGACCGCTAGTTTTCTTGCAACAACCGCACAACACGAGTGCAAAAACCATGTAATTCGGTACTTTCCCCACACAATTCACTATGTAGCGAGTGTGAGAGAGTGGAGGAGGGTGGAATTCATGTCAGTTGGTCCACCGCAGTGGTCTGGAGCAGTCATACGCTCGCTACTCTCCTGCCACCACTTGTCTCTCTCTCTCAGCAACATTACGTGCTGAAAATGCCACACGACTTATGTTGTGAGCCGCCACATAGTCCAAATTTCTTTCACTCGACATATGATGCGCGCCGCCAGTTAAGGTTTAAGCAGGAAGGTTTGTTACGAAAGCCAGCCGTGTTGAGTATCTTTAAGTATGTTATTTTCTATATTATTTGACAGAAGCTACGAACAAACAACAAAGATATATACAGGAATACATACTCCAATATACAGTAGAATATATATATATATTATTTTGAAGAGGATAGGGCTCTTTTGGTTCAGGGGGGTGGGGGCCATGTGTGCTGCTGGATCGAGATCTACGGAAGGGAAAAACATGCTGGTGGATGAATGTGAATGGTGAAAGGGGAAGGGGTGGGTGGAGCGAGGGGGAATGGCTAATTCTGCCGTCAGAATTACCTGCACAAGGGGAGTTGGTTGCGTTGATCGGCAGTAGCACTCAGTGGTTCAAGGGAATATTGGATTGGGTCACATAATACACATTGCCAAGGGGGTCGTTGTAGTTTGAGGTGTTAAGGAAAATTAAGCCCCGGCTTTCTAGGTTTAGCTAGGCTTTGTTAGCAGTTAGCACTTCTTAACCAAGACATCCGTCAAAAAGGCGGGCAGTGAGGTTAGGGTGGGGTGGGTGTTTGTCGGGAGTATGGCTATAATATTTAAGGATAATATTTAAGGCATCCTTGCCAGTGTCGCCCTTCCTGTGGAAGGGCAAGGTCTTGGTGATTTTGAAGATCTGGAAGGGGTCTCAGTTAACCCCAAGAGGATGACTTGGGTAATTTGGAGAGTGCATAGCTGTGCCTTGTTGCATTCATAGAAGTCGAGGGAGAGGCAATAAATCTATCCCCCATGTCGAGTAGTATGAGTGGCACACCCAGGATGGGTGTGGAAATCGTCTGACGCAAGGTCAGTATCATGGTGGTACTCTGCAGGTTAACCTCTGGCCCAGTCATTAGCAAGAAGGCAGGTTGGGAAACTCCTCTGATGTAGGCAAAAGTGGAGGATGGAAGGCTGAAAGGAAGCGTAAATTGGAAGGAGGGAAAGGGGGGAGGGGAAGGCCTGTAGACGGCAGGACAGAAGCCAAGAGGGGTTGTAAAGGGGATGGAGGGAGAACGGAGGTGGGAGGACTGACCATGGAGGCAGGAAAATTAAGGGCATCAATGGTTCAGCAGGAAAGGGGGGAGCAAGGAAGGTGGGGCTAGTGCGGGAAGCAAGTGGGCATTTGATTTTGATAAAACATGGTGGGGTAAATCTATTTTTATTAAGCGGGGAAACATGCTCGGTGTCGCACCAACCTTCGTTGCTAACTTACACCTTAACCCTTCTTTAGCGGGGCCCGACTTAAGTCCGTATCGAAAAATTTGGACTATGTGGCGGGGCCCGACTTAAGTCTGTGTGCAATTTTGGCGCAATATTGGCTCTGAGAGAGAGACAAGCGATGGGAGGAGCATAGGGCGGCTCATGACCGTTCGGCACGGACCTCGCGCGACAACTGACACTTTCACAACACACATCCACCCTCTGTCCCTCACCACACACGTAATTATGTAACGAAATGACCGTATTTTACCGTTTTTGCCCTTCGGTTGCACGATCGTTGCAAGACAACCAGTGATCGTAGAAGGATAGTTCAGGTGTCATTGGAAAGCTCAATTAACGCCCTTTCAGGGATACATACTTGTATTACGCTCTGGCTCTTGTTTATGCATGAAAAAGAGCACGGAAACAACGCCATTTATGGTAAAAAAAAAAAACGCTGTGCGGTACATAGAAAGTTACCGCCTAGCCACTCTTAGGGTGTTAACAACAATGTATTTATTATTCATAGCTAAAGTTATGGACGTCTATGGGATGTAAATACCACGTCTAGATTATAGGGTTGTATGAACGTCCATGACATTGTTACAAATGCACAGAATATACCTTTCGAATTGGTGAACACTTAGTATAGCAAGGGAATGTTTCTATTATTTTCAATGACTCCATGAATGCGCATGGAACGCTTCTACACTCTTCACGGAGTACACACTTCAAGAATACACGTGGCACATTGTCATAGATTCTTACACTCGCATATAGCAAGAACACTCAAAGGGGTGAGGGGGGGGGGAGGTCTCGATCGCACAATCACATGAACATAAGGTTAACATCATTATTTATCTTAACTCAATGTGAGACCTCTTTAACCAACATGAACACTCAGAGGGCGATGGTACAGATACTTGAATGGACACAAGGGGAATGGGAAATAATATACTGGTTTACCTGATACAAACTTTCTTGAATTAACCCCCTGAAGATCAGAACCGTAAATTGAGTGGTTTTGAGATTTGTCTAAAGTAGACAACCACACAAATGGTATAGCTAAGAATTGGATAAACTTTCGAGACTTTGGTACACAAACAGAAACGACGCTATCCATGTGAAAATAGTTGCTATGACTAGTTTTTGTTGTGGTAAAGTGAATGAAACCATTGGCAACACTGGTGTCAGTCAGGCTGGCTCACACGCTAGGCAGAGAGGCAACGTTCTCACTTTTGTGGTGGCAGGCAGATGGCGAGGTACTGTCTCCCAACTCTTTAACCCGTTGAGACCCAGCGTCGCACGTGTTGCGTCGGCAGTCTTTGATCACCAACTCCCAGCGACGCATCACGTGCGTCCGACATATACAAAACACTTACGTGGCTCGTAAGGTAGGAAATGGCGGGAGAATAGGAGGGGGAGGTACCGTAGTGTGTGTGGGAGCCGGGCCAGTAGGTGTGAGCGGGCCGGGACAGCCGCGCGGCTGGTGGTGGTGGGCTTAGTGGGGATAGTTTACACCCCTAGTTCACCGCCACTTTGAACCTTCATTACTCCGGTCGTATGCCAGCTAGAGGCTTGAGATTTATGTGAGATACTCCTTAGGATGTATGCCGTACAATGCCATACTCAGTTTTTACCCTAGTGCTCCCGGGCGGGTGGTCATGCGGGGGAGACGAACTATTGAACCCCCCCCCCCCCCCCCCCCGCCCCCCAAATGACCGAAATGATTTTTTTTTAAGTTTGTGTTCATTTCTCACCATTCTCTTCCATTTTGGCTCAACAAATTTTTTTGAGGCTCCCCCCCCCCCCCCCCCCCCACCCCCCACCCCAAAAATGTCAGAGGTGAATTTTTTTTTTTTTTTTTCATTTCTCATCCTTGTCTTCCATTTTAGCAAACAAAAAAAATAAGTGAAAATGGCTTGGGACTGGGGTGAACAAAATATTATAACTAGCCGGGGCTCAACGGGTTAAACTGGCCTGCTGTAGAGCATTCGCGAGTGATGTAGTATTATAAAAACAATATACCTGTATAATCACACATAATTCATTATAAGAGAAGTTAATATTTTTCGAATTTACATATTAGTAATAACGTTCACTAGTTACATTTACCGCTAACCATATATACAGTATATAGACAAATAATTCATATATATAAAACATTTCGCCTAGGAAGTTGGCTATAATTTTATTCTTTTTACCATGCATTGCCCTATACAATGATCTCTAAAACATGGTTATATACTTCACAAGATGAGTGTATAATTGTGCATAAGGTAAGCACATATTTACTGAACAAAACTGTCATTATTCAATATCCACCTAAAAAATACGAAGGATGATGGACAATTTCTGAATTGGATTTTTGGAAAATTAGTAAAAAATACTTGTACTTCCATATACAAAAATACTATTGTCATAACTGAAAATCTGATATTACGGAGATGCAGAATATCGTGGGTTTTCCTATTGTACTCCTCTAGATTAGCATTTTCTCTATCATATTGAATTATAATTAATTGCAGTACACACAATTATTGGAGGCGAAAATCGTTCAGGAATAAATATGGTTTAGTACGCCCCCATATTGAAAACCATGAGTATAAGCATCAGTATTTTAATCATATTAAAAACTATCGATGAAAAACAAATTATTTGTATTATTTCATATAAAATAATGAATTACTCAGCATTCAACGAGATTGTGAGAGTTTGAACGCCGAACGCCTCTCATTTCATTGACCCATCTTAAATTAAAGAACATGGTGCAGTTCGTTCAGCACCCTACTTGTATCCCTGATCACCTGCGTATTCTGTAAATCTTCTCTCTCTGTTGCGCTCCTCCGATCATAACCTTGTCTCTGCTACTTGTCCTATCTCTCCGGTGTGACCATCTAACCCTCCCAGCCAGCGGCGATTGTGGCCATTTCGCACTGTCAATTGGGAGGCTTTTAAGCAGTACTTCTTTGACTTCCCTTGAAAAGTATTTGCTTCCATGGCCGGGGACCCTAGGAATAAGCTGAATGCATAACCATTGTGATAATTTTGGGCATTGAGGCATATATTCCATTTTCTTTCGCTCAATCTGATGCAAGCAAATCTTGGTTTACTCACGCTTGTTCTACTGCTGTCCGCAATAAGGAGGAAGTATACAAACGCTACTGACGCCTTCAAACTCATGTATCCGAAAATCTTTATGTTTTTGCCTATAATAGTGCCAACTCTGTTCTTATACTTCCCAAAAACTTTGTCATTAATAACAAATGTAATACAATTTCAATGTCTAGCTCTTCCCAAACTTTCTGTCATTTAACCAATAACCTCTCCAACAATTTTACCTCCCTGTCTTGTCCTCCTCTTTTCCTCTCCGATGGCACCATTCACTTCTTCCTCTGACAAAGCTGAACTCTTTACTGAAACTTTTGCTAAACACTCACACTACTCAACTAGTATTCTACAGCACCCCCCAATGTAATCACTCCAAACTTCTGTGATGAGGCCATAACACACCTATCTTCTGATCTATCTACTATTTCCAATTGGGACAGAAACAATCTTGTTACATTCAATGCTTTCAAAACCCAATGTTTCTATCAATCTACCTGTCACCATCTTCCATGCAACTATCCCTTACTCTTCAACAACTCATAAATCAACCCATCGTCTTCTCTCAATATTCTTGGTGTCTCTTTTTCATCTGATCTTTCTAGGAAATACCATATCACCACTCTGGTTAAAAGCAGCTTCCCAAAAATTAGATGTCCTCAACCGTCTCTGTGGGTTCTTTACCCCCGCACATCTTCTTTCTCTGTACAGGGGAAGAGTGCATTTATGTATTGAGCACTGTTCACAAGTGTGGGGAGGTGCCGCCCTTTTCAAAAGCATACTGTCTCATCAACTCACCTCATCTTTCATTTCCATACAATCTCTGACTACACACCGTAATGTTGCATGTCTCTCACTCTTCTACCACGATTACAATAATCGGTGTTCTTCAGAGCTCTCTCAGCGTATACCTCCTCCCTTATGGAAAATAGGTGGCAACCACCTTTGTTAACACACTCCCACCCATAATCTGTCTAACTCTCTAATCCAAAACCGATTTACAAGTAATCTCCGGAACCGTCTCCCTCAATCTTTATTTCCCTCATTCTATGATTTAAGCTGCTTCAAGCTCTGTGTGCCAACATTTTGACTCTAACTGAGATGACGGGGCTTGGTCATCAAAAGCCAAAGCCAGCTAAGCACCTGCTCCCGTCTTCAATTAGCAACTCACTCGACTCGTGCCGTATTGCTAACATAAGAAGTTAACCGCTACAAACCAAGCCCTCAACCACCCAGGACCAACCTCAACACCGATTGAAGAGCAAATTAGAGAACGCTCAGCCAACGATCGCCCAAGACCTACCCAGCCCAGTGTTAAATTACAGCGAGGAGATGTTTGTGCCAATTCCCCACCAACCCCCTTAGTACCCCCCTATCAAAGTTTGTAAACATATTCCAAATGCAATTAGCAAGGCTAGCAAACCAACCAAATTCCCTTACCAGCCTTCCTCACTAACCACCACCATACAACCTTCAAATTACCTAAACCTTCCCCACACAATAAATTCCTGTTACGCACCCCAACAGGCCATGCCGGGGGTTAAGCCTCTTAGTAATAAACACAAAATGTCATCCCAGATCAAGAAGAATCCTTCCCATAATTTTAGTGCAACTACAAGCTTCACAGTAAATCAAAAACATCTTCCTATCATGCCCCTACTACCCCGAGAGACAGGCCCCTTAACCCCATCCCAAAAAGGGTTACTACCTGCCCGAAACAAGGGAAAGGTAGGCAAAGTTAGGGTAAGGCTACAGGAGTGTACCTCTTCTCCCAAGAAGGACATGCAGATCTGAAACCCCCTTAATTTAGGATTGAATCTATCCTTGTTGGACATGCCAGTTCGTTCAACTAAAAATAATAAATACGAGTAACTAAAAGAAGAGAAACAAGTGCATAAACTAAGAAGAAAGAAAGAAGGAGCGTGAGTTACCTGGAGTGTGTGAAACTCGAGCCCCTGTGATCAACTGAAGGACAACTACTGCTGTGACCACGTGTTCGACAGACTAGAGTGTGTAAAACTATCGTCGAGCCCCTGTGAACAAGTGAAGGACAACTACCACCGTGACCACGTGTTTGCCAGTCTCTCTACCAGGCTTCCATCCTTCTCCTAAACCTTTAAGTGCTCTTTGTTCAGTAATAGTAACAATGATTTCAACTACGGTTATCTTGATATGTTGAGGTTCACGTTAACGTAAATATTGGAGATTATCTATTCTTCACTTCTCCTAGTTACCCGTCGCTCGATTTAGAGAGAACATTTGGCCGGGAATAAATACATGCATATTGCATATATACACGTCAAAACCAGTGAACACTTATTCAGATCTTGTTTTTTGTAATATCATCATTAGGGTACGTAAATCATAGATAAGTTGTTCACAGAGTGTTTTCTCAATCAGTCTCTTAATTTGACTATTATTATTCTCACGTTATATGAAGTCTAAACTCATTTGTGTATTTTGTTGAGTTATTCCAACTCTACAGTATGTTATTCCACTCGCATTAACTTATCATCCGACTAGAAATCTCAGTCACGTATACATGACTATATTTTATCTTTGACCCGTTCATGAATTTATATTCATAATTATTACTCTTTGAGTTATTTGAGTTTAATCTCCTGTCTAAGTTGAATTAACTTGTTGTTTATTCAAGAATCAAATAGTGTCTTATTTTACATACTTTCAGTGCCGCATGTATGCTATCGCAGTAACTAATAATTACTCTAGGCGGAAACTTACCTAGTATTTCCCCGTTTTCAATCAAGACTCTATTTTTTGTATTTGAGACTGAACATCTCTGTGTATGATTATGTATTTGTTCTAATAGTAACATCTTGATTATTTACTTGTTCTAATAATAACTTATTGTATTTATATGTTTTAACTAGTATCACCATTATTCTAGTGAGCATATAATATTTGTATCACTTACTCTATATTTAATCGTCAGCTTTATCAATAAGGACCGATCTATTTATTATTCCATTTCCTACTGATTTGTACCCTAGCTATTAAATTAAGGAAATAAAACTTGTGAAACTTGACTGTGATTTTGTGTCCATTGATTATCATTGTGTGAAATTATAAAGCTGAAGTTCGTTATCTCCCAGTGAGAGAGTTATAGATTGACGTAGTTTCTTGAGGTGGAAAACGCAATCACTATAAAGCACGTTAAATTATAGCATCGTATAACACTGGCGGTAGCGTAGTCTCACCTCGGAATAACTGCTTTGATTTATAAAATTCGCTATATATAACCAATAACACAAACATTATGGCGGGAAAATTGCTCGAAATTATTCCTTTTAACCCTTGTCTAGTGGGGGGTTTTGGGCTTATTTGGGCATATTCAGACCATCCTGCATGATAAATCAAGTATCTGCATGAAAAAAAAAAAATTTAGCAAAAAACTAGGCGCTAAAAGCTTCCAAATGAGACCAGAACGAGCTACGTAGCACTCGTTGTTCTCATACAGTGATACCAGTAACATGGGAGTTTAGCATATAGCGGCATATTTTTCCCAGCTATGCTCACTACTGGCTACACTGCCGGCCTCTCGAGAACACAGGGAACATGAGTTAATGGGAGGCGGTAAGGCCTGGGAGTCGGTTGTCTGGCTCGCTGCGCTCCCGGCCATTTGCACTCGATTTTAACCCTTTAAAAGTCTTAATAATGCTCCTAACTTGCTACAAATTGGAACCGGACTTAAGTCCGACCCCGATCTTTAACCCTTGTCTAGCGGGGGGTTTTGGGCTTATTTGGGCATATTCAGGCCCTCCTGCATGATAAATCAAGTATCTTCATGAAAAAAAAAAAAAATTTAGTAAAAAAACTAGGCGCTAAAAGCTTCAAAATGAGACCAGAACGAGCTACGTAACACTCGTGGTTCTCATACAGTGATACCAGTAACATGGGAGTTTAGCGTATAGCGGCATATTTTTCCCAGCTATGCTCACTACTGGCTACACTGCCGGCCTCTCGAGAACACAGGGAACATGAGTTAATGGGCGGCGGTAAGCCCTGGAGTCGGCTATCTGGCCCGCTGTGCTCCCGGCTATTTGCACTCGATTTTAACCCTTTAAAAGCCTTAATAATGCTCCTAACTTGCTGCAAATTGGAACCGGACTTTAGTCCGACCCCGATCTTTAAGGGTTAAGGGTTAAAGCAAGAAGATCACGACATTGCTACGTATCTTGAAGTAGTCAAGCCAGTGCTTGATATTGTGTTCAAAGACGATTATACCTTTAAAATCCACACAGTTGTTATGAAGTTGGGCCGGCATTTGTCCCTCGTTTCAGGTTATGTGTGTGATACCCCAAAATTGACCTGGGCTCAATTTGAAAAGTATACCAAGGGAGCCATTAACCCCTCTCTCGGTAAAATTATTGCCAACCAGCAATTCCAGTGTATAGTTTTCAGGGAATCTAGACCACACCATCAGCCAACTGAATCAGCTGGTGGTCACAGCGTTTCCAGAAGACACTGCAATCACCAGAAAAGAGAGTGTGTTCAACGCCTTACTTCGGGTATTGCCTACGTCAGTGTGAAATAATTTTGTTATCATCAAGCCCAAGGGCTATGACGAGGACTTACCTATTATCCGGCGTATCTTAGCATTGCAAAAGAGCCAGGAGAAAGACAAGATCGCCGCCATTAGCCGTGCCACTACCCATCCTCAAACTTCTTCAGCACCTTCTTCATCAACATCATATCCCCGTCCAGCAGAAAAGATGGAAGATTGGGCAAGAATTCGACCCTCAGATTGGAAACCTTGCAGCCCAAAATGCCCTGTCTTGTCTCTAAACAAATAATTCACTGATTTGGTGAAACGTCGTCCTAAGCTACCTCAATTCTGGGGACAGATACCTTGGCTCAAACCACGACGAGGTGCCACCATCACTGAAGACGAGACGACAGGGATAGATGACACCCCTAAAGAAGGATTACCAGTAGAAATAGTGGATATCGAGGACACTTAGGACATTCAAGATAACCTGGATTTTTAATCCGCTCCGCCCACCTATCGCCAAACTGGTTGGGGCTCGTGATAGGAAAAACTCAGAAACAGGAAAAAAACCCATTTATAATCACCTTACAATTCAATGTATTAAAGCTAGTGTCACATGTGGCAGATTATAGCATTAACTAATTGCCTCATGAGAGTTAAGTTTAAGCATTAGAATATCTAGAACTTTATTGGCAGAGTTAACCCATATGATGTATTTTGCTCTGTCACCATTATTATTTGTTATTCCTCTTATTATCCGTTTACCCTTTTGTCCTGCCAGCTCCCCCCTTCGTTATTACCGCCAGGCTGGCATCTCCTGTGGCCGCGTGCTGTGGTAGGAATGTCTATATCCAACATTTACTACTTTATTTATTGTTGTATTTTCGCACTGCTTTGAACCATCTTATACTGTATATATAGTTCCATTCCCTGTTTAGTTAGGAGTGTGATTGTTGTATACTTGATGTATGTTTAGCTTTAATGAAGGCTAGTCATGTTGTGCTAGTTATTCCATGTTGCACGTCTTGGCAACCTTCAGCAGTTTAGCGAGTTTGGGCTCGTCCCTGTGACTCCCTTTCTTCGTCATTCTTTGAGCGAGCTTTGCCGGGGTATGACCTGCGTCGTTTGGGCCTCTGTGCCAGCAGGCTACCAGATTAAGCATTACCGTAAATGTAAATGTCTCAGGGAATCACAGGGTAGCATTGTAGATCAGACTAGCTGATGCTAGACCAACACCATTTGCCATTTACTTTAAGGTATTATTATATCCTATTGGTGCAAGTAATTTATGTTAAAGCAGGCTCCTTGTGGAGGCTATTTAGGTTAAGTCTGCAGCAGTCCTCAGGCATGTGGCTTTAGGTGTTCGGTCCTGACAGTGGTAGGATATATCAACTTCCTGCATTTTCCCATAGACAAAATACACACACTACACATACTGTACATACCCCCATAAACATTTACCCTTGATTATTGCACTGCAGGTTCGAACCTACTGCCTAGCTCAAGCCTTGTTGGGCAGCACTTACTTTATGTGCCTTGTAGTAGGGGAGCCCACTGGAGTTCATTTACACTTTAGGGAACGAAAGGTTTGATGGTTTTAAACTGTTGCTACTAATAGGTGAATGAAAAAAAATCAATTTCTTAAGTGTAGCATTCCTGGGGTTTAGAGGGGGCAGACCCCTAAACCCCCCCAAAATGAAGCCTTCATTTACACTTTGGAGAAGAAGGCTGAAATTAACATGGATTAATACCATTATACTACCAGATTGAAATATGCAACTTAAGAAAACACCAATTCTGGGGTTTCCATTTAAGAAGGGTTCATGTGGAGGGTTCACGAGGGTTTCAATTACACTTTGGAGAACAAAATTGAAATTCATACTAGTGGATGCCTTTACATAACTTATCCTAAATACATAACTTAAGAAAAGATATTCCCTTGCATTTTTGCTTAAGAAGGGCCAGGAAGATTCTAAATAGGTCACAATGTTTACACTTTGGAAAACAATGCTGAATTTCACATTGTTCATCCCTTCTGTATCACTAATTAGAAATATGCAACTTAAGAAACAATATTTTGTGGGGTTTTAATTTAAGAAGGATCGGAAGGGGTCTCAATTACACTTTGGAGAAAAAGTTGAAAACCGTTGTGTCCAAAGTTCATTACTTAAATAAACATATTCACTGGTATTTTTGCTTTCTTCGTAGGTACGGTGTGATGATTTTTAATCAAAGGCACTTTTTTCTGATGATCGGCCCCACTTCAAAATGGCAAGCCCAGATGATGATATCGGTGCGCTACATCACTCAGGTTGTATTCTTTTATTTTGATTCCGAATTGATTATATTATTATATTAGAATTGACATCAATTACCAATTTGTTTTAATCATGACAAGTCTACAATGTCGCTTTTGTCCTTCCTTTTCAGCATGTGCCCAGCAGCCATTGCCCTCCAGATGTATGTATTATAAATGTTCTGCCCATTAAAGACAAGTTTCTACCCTGGCAGCCTGACAAATAGGCTGTAGTGACACATGCTGCCGAAGCTATGAAATCTAGAAAGAACTTCCAAACATCAAAGTACAGAGCAGTTATTGATACATTACCAAGTGACCCAGGAGAGGATAATGGTTACCACAGCAAATGTTACAAGAACTTTACTGCAATTCAACCTGTGTTTAGGCCTATTCATGACAAATTAGAACAAGAAATGAAGGTTTTGCGCTCTGTATCATCATCACTGCGGATGATACAGTTCTGATGAGTGATAATGAATGGGAGTTGCAGGGTCTGGTAAATGAGTTTGGAACAGTGTGCGAAAAACGGAATTTGAAGGTAAATACGGTGAAGAGCAAGGTTATGGTCTTCGAAAGGGGTGAAGTCACAGAGTGTGAGGTGAAGCTGAACGGTCAGGCTATGGAGATCGTCAACTCTTTTAAGTATCTGGGCAGTGTGTTGAGTAAAGATGGGACTATGGATGAAGAGGTGCGGGAGACGGTACAACAGGGGAAGAGGGTTGTAGGAACGCTAAAAGCAGTAACAAGAAATAGGGTGGTCAGTATGGAAGTGAAGAAGTCCTTGCATGACAGTGTGGTAATCCCGACACTGACTTACGGAAGCGAAGCATGGACGTTGGTTGAGAGACTCAGACCAAGAGTGAGAGCAGTGGAAATGAATTACTTAAGGAGTGCGTGCGGAGTTACATGGAGGGATAGACAGACTAATGAGGAAGTAAGAAGGAGGTGTGGTGTGGAGGTAGATGTGCTGGAAAGTGTGAAAAGGAACAACTTGAGATGGTTCGGCCATATGGAACGTATGGAAAGCGAAAGAATGACTAAGAGTGTGTACGAGAGCGAGGTGGAGGGGGAGAGGTAGACCGAATATGAGGTGGAAGGATGGAGTGAGGAACTACATGAACGAAGGCGGTGCTGGTTGGGGGGAGGGGCGTCGACTGACTGGGGACAGAGGTGCATGGGGGCGGTTCGTTCGTGGCCACCCCTTCGGGGATCACGGCGTCAGGCAATAGATAGATAGATAGATCATCATCATCATCCGCAGCTGTTCGGCAAACTAGCAATGAATCTAGTAGTACCCATAGTGTCTACTGATATATGTTTGTTTTGTGACAAGAAGGTAAAAACACGCCCAGATGGAACCAAAGAGCTCACAGGAAAACTACTAACTAAGCCTGCAGAAGACATGATTAGAGAGATAGCACATACAATACCCTCAAACGCACACATACTAGTTAAAATTAGTTGAGTTGACCTAATCGCTAAAGAAGCCCAGTTTCACCACAGTTGCTGATCCTTACATATACGCAAGAAAGATAGGGCACGAGGATTTGATCTATCATTAATTTCTGAGGAACCTGTTATGGCTAGATTCCCCATTGACTGTATTTATTCATATGTCAAAACCAACATCATTGATCACCAAAGACCCGTACGTCTTACATCTTTTTATGAAGAATATATTGACCTCTGTACTGAACTTGAAGTAGTCCCAACAGTAAGTACAGCACAATATCTGGGGGATCTTTTGACCAACAAATTTAAGGTCACACTGTCTTGTATTGCATTCTTCAGAGTGCTGCCGACAAGGTGAGATTGTCCACAGCACAGAGATTGAGTACGATTCCATCAAGATGGTGTATGACTTTGAGTCATCTCCCGAGGGTCAGGTTACAAAAGCTGCCTTACAGCTCAGACATGCCCTAAAGGCTGTAACGAAGGAGCCACTCCCAGATCCACTGACTGTTGGAGCTTTGAACCGTGGTGAGGGAGAACCTCCTGAACTTTTCAAGACTTTCTTTCAGACACTACTTTGAGGACACATGACTGGACAATATTCAGAATCAGTCTTGCGCCGCTCTGATTCATTGAGCCAGGACGTACTCTTTTTGGTCAAGAAAGGTAACCTGAAACCAAGAAAGCATATCTTGATAGGTTAGTCATTGATGTCCCTTACTGGCAGTAAGAAGATTCTTACAGTTCTGAACTAAATGGGACACTCTCTTAACTACCATACTGTTGAAGAAATTGAGACCGACATTGCCTATGCGGACAAACAGTTGAACTGTCCAGATGGTACGGTTCCTGGAGTACCGTGTGGACTTATGTTAGGCATGCAGAGAACCGATTGTTTTGGAAGATGGTCCTTGTTAGTTTGATCATTGAACCCAGTACACATGGGAATGCAATCCATTCCCAGGGCATGCATAACCATCCACAAGAAGTCCAACTTATGTGACGGAATAGAGAGATCCATGTCACTGCGGAAGTCCTTGTTGTTATAGGAAAAGTCATTCATTTGTGGCTTTTTCTTGTAGGGTGGCAGGTATTTGTCTAGGAAATCCAAATTTCTCCTCCTATTCTTATCAACTATCTTTGCCAAGGGCATGTCTTTCTCATGGTCATCTTCATCTTGCCTAACTCTATGTGGTGAGGGTTCTGTAGGGGACCACCTGCTCTGTGTCTGATGCAATATGCCCAATGTGTCGTGCAAGGCGTCGGACCCTGATAGTGTTTGTGTTAATTCGTAGTAATTGTCAAAGGCCAGTCCACATGGTACTCCAGGAACCGTACCAGCTGCACAATTCAACTGTCTGTCCAAAATAGCATAGGCAACGTCGGTTCTCCCTCACCACGGTTCAAAGCTCCAACAGTCAGTGGATCTGGGAGTGGCTCCTTCCTTACAGCCTTTAGGGCATGTCTGAGCTGTAAGGCAGCTTTTGTAACCTGACCCTCGGGAGATGACTCAAAGTCATACACGATCTTGATGGAATCGTACTCAATCTCTGTGCTGTGGACAATCTCACCTTGTCGGCAGCACTCTGAAAAATGCAATACAAGACAGTGTGACCTTAAATTTGTTGGTCAAAAGATCCCCCAGATATTGTGCTGTACTTACTGTTGGGACTACTTCAAGTTTAGTACAGAGGTCAATATATTCTTCATAAAAGGATGTAAGACATTCGAGTCTTTGGTGATCAATGATGTTGGTTTTGACACATGAATAAATACAGTCAAGAGGGATCTTAGCCATAACAGGTTCCTCAGAAATTAGTGGTAGATCAAATCCTCGTGCCCTATCTTTCTTGCGTATATGTAAGGATCAGCAACTGTGGTGAAACTGAGCTTCTTTAGCGATTAAGTCAACTCCACTAATTTTGACTAGTATATACGTGTGCATTTGAGGGTACTGTATGTGCTATCTCTCTAATCTTGTCTGCTGCAGGCTTAGTTAGTAGTTTTCCTGTGAGCTCTTTGGTTCCATCTGGGCGTGTTTTTACCTTCTTGTCACAAAACAAACATATATCAGGGAAAATACCCACAGTAGACACTGTGGGTACAACTAGATTCATTGCTAGTAGGCCGAACAGCTGCGGATGATGATGATACAGAGCGCAAAACCTTCATTTCTTGTTCTAATTTGTTATGAATAGGCCTAGACACAGATTGAATTGCAGTAAAGTTCTTGTAACATTTGCTGTGGTAACCATCATCCTCTCCTGGGTCACTTGGTAATGTATCAATAACTGCTCTGTACTTTGATGTTTTGAAGTTCTTTCTAGATTTCATAGCTTCGGCAGCATGTGTCACTACAGCCCATTTGTCAGGCTGCCAGGGTAGAAACTTGTCTTTAATGGGCAGAACATTTATAATACATACATCTGGAGGGCAATGGCTGCTGGGCACATGCTGAAAAGGAAGGACAAAAGCGACATTGTAGACTTGTCATAATTCAAACAAATTGGTAATTGATGTCAATTCTAATATAATAATATAATCAATTTGGGAATCAAAATAAAAGAATACAAGCTGAGTGATGTAGCGCACCGATATCATCATCTGGGCTTTCCATTTTGAAGTGGTGCCGATCATCAGAAAAAAGTGCCCTTGATTAAAAATCATCACACCGTACCTACGAAGAAAGCAAAAATTACAGTGAATATGTTTATTTAAGTAAGTAATGAACTTTGGACACAACGGTTTTCAACTTTGTTCTCCAAAGTGTAATTGAGACTCCTTTCGATCCTTCTTAAATGAAAACCCACACAAAATATTGTTTCTTAAGTTGCATATTTCTAATTAGTGATACAGAAGGGGTGAACAATGTGAAATTCAGCATTGTTTTCCAAAGTGTAAACATGACCTATTTAGAATCTTCCTGGCCCTTCTTAAGCAAAAATGCCAGGGAATATCTTTTCTTAAGTTATGTATTTAAGATAAGTTATGTAAGGGCATCTACTAGTATAAGTTTCAATTGTGTTCTCCAAAGTGTAATTGAAACCCTCGTGAACCCTCCACAAGAACCCTTCTTAAATGGAAACCCCAGAATTTGTGTTTTCTTAAGTTGCATATTTCAATCTGGTAGTATAATGGTATTAATCCATGTTAATTTCAGCCTTGTTCTCCAAAGTGTAAATGAAGGTTTCATTTTTGGGGGGTTTAGGGGTCTGCCCCCTCTAAACCCCAGGAATGCTACACTTAAGAAATGGATTTTTTTCATTCACCTATTAGTAGCAACAGTTTAAAACCATCAAACCTTTCGTTCCCAAAAGTGTAAATGAACTCCAGTGGGCTCCCTAACTATTGTCTTTTCGTGAGCTGCCGGATTCGCTGTAGATTACTCTAATTGCTCCATATAGTAACTAATTAAATATTATCTTTTATTGCACAACCATTTAACTTTGTCTGTCTATCTATCTATCTATCTATATGCTCAGGCCCAATCCCCATTTTGGGGGTAGCCGGCTCAAGACAGAGCAAGAACAGGGAAAACACAAAAACAACATAAAACAACAAATAAACACAGAAAAAAAGCACAAACTCACACACATCCAGGTCACCCAGGAGAAGACCCAGAGACCAGGGTCACCAAGGTCGCTCCAGCACTCCCCTGGCCCCCGACCACCCGGAGAGGTTCCGATCTCGGCAGGCAGACAGGCAGCGGAGCCAAAGCCACAAGCCCTCCCACCACACTTCCAGGCGCACCCTTCATATTAATCGTCTCCCCGGGCCAGGCGCCTGATGGACTATTATCTAGTCCAACTTGCGCCCGACACCTTACTCCAAATGACCACGTGTTCACTCAACTATTCACAAGCATTCTCCATTCACTCCTGTCCACCACCACTTCCCATGCCTGATCTATAGTCATTCCTCTATCATCCAAAGCCTTACACAGTCTCTCCATCTCAATGGGGGTCTTCCTGCCCTTCTATCTCCCCTTGTACCTGACTCACATATTCTCTTTGTAAGCCTTTCATCTCCCATTCGTTCAGTATGACCATACCAGCTCAGCACCCTTCTGTCCCCTCTGGCTGACAAATGTTCCTGCTGCCCCACTCTCCTACGTATCTCTTCATTCCTCAATCTGTCTCTACGAGTAACTCCACACATACCCCTCAAGCAGCTCATCTCCATCACATCCAGCCCTCTTTTCTCCTTCTTCTTCAGAGCCCAGGTCTCAGCCCCATACATCACTGATGGCACAACAATTCCTTGATACAGTGCACTTTTTACTTTCACTCCGAGATTTCTCGTCCTCCACATACTTCCCATTGCTCCGAAAACCTTCCTTCCTTCACACACTCTCTGTTTTACCTCCACTTCCACACCTCCACTCCTGCTTATCGTTCCTCCTAGATATTTAAAACACTCTACTTGTTCCAATATTTCCCCATCCAGCCTCACATCTAGATTCACCCTATGCTCTCCCCTATTACACACCATTACTTTACTTTTATTGACGTTCACCTTCAGTTTCCTCCTTCCACAAACCACACCAAACTCTTTGACTACCCGCTGCAGTTTCTCATCAGAATCCGCCACCAATGCTGTGTCATCAGTGAACAGCAACTGATTCAACTCCCAATCTCTACCATTCTTTCCTACTAAACCCAATCCTCTTCCCATAGTTCTCCTTTTCACCTCCCTCACCACACCATCCATAAACATATTAAACAGCCATGGTGACATTACACAACCCTGTCGCAAACCTACCTTTACCTCAAACCATTCACTCAACTCACCATTTCCTACTCTCACACTTCCGAAAACTTTGTACTTTCATTATATCATGTTTTATAGTTAGGCTATCATCTTCAGTGTTGTAATCTTTGCAAAGCAGAGGGTGTGGTGCTTTTCAGTCAATAGCACATTTGGGAGGAGCTTTGCAATTAATACAAAACTGAAGTGATTCATTGGTTTATTATTGAGAGAAGCCTTTTATGCAAACAGCTAACCTTTTGTATCACTCTTTGGAAGGGGATCGAGCTTGGGAATTTTTCTGAATAATATCCCGTTGTTGATTGTCATAGGACGGCTCAACGTATTGTTAGGCTTAGTATAGGCTATGATTCAGGGCATTGGGTAATAGTAGCATTATCTTATATTAACCAGCAGACACCCCACTGCAGTATAATTCTTGTGTTGGGTTAGTAATTATTTATTTTTGGGGCAGTTAAGAGTTTTCCGTTCTTTTCTTGCTCTTGATTGAGTGTAGTAATCCAATCATATGTCGACAGTCAGGTTGCACCTTTATGACTGTAGAGAGCCTGGGATATCATCTGTTGCGTTCCGTTGCCTCAGTGCTCTGGTCTGTTCACGGCTGGCTAGTTTTGCTCGCGTTAAGGAGACGAAGGTGCACAGTTATAGCCTACGGGTTTAGTCTCCGAGCAAGTGTAGTATAGTTTAGTAGAGGCTACTAAACCAGAAAGCCCCGAGTCGTAACACTAGACTTTTGATCGACACGGGAGCTTCCCGTTCGTGTCTATTTTCAATATTCATTGCTAAGAACCAGGCCACTTTTGGGCCTCTCCAAACCTCATCCATCGTCTTAATTGACAATGGCATAATCCCAAATAGCGGACAAACCACTCCCCTTTACATAGCTACCAACATACCGGATCACGGTCATCACCATCCATTCATGATCTTTCCATTCAAAAAATCAAATTACGATAGATATCTAGGCTTTGATTTGCTTACCTTCTTATGTGCCACCATCGATTGTGTCCAACGCGTGATCTAATTTGCCTCTAAAGAGAGAGAAAAAAATATATACATCAGCAAGCCTAACGTAACTACTTCTGTTCGCTGCGAACCTAACGTAACATATCCCGTTCACCCCATCAAAGCAACTCGGGCTATCATATCCATATCTGTTACACTACCCCCTCACCATGAACAGTGGATTTTTATCTTGCCCACCATGTCAGGTGATTTAATCATCACACCGAACCTCCAAAGGCCCTTTGATAGAGACTGCCCTACCACACCAGCCATTATGCCTGATAAGTTAAATCACATCAACATTGCTAACATATCTGAACACCTCCTTACTTTGCCAAAAGGATTAGCTATAGGATATATAGGAGAGCTAGGAAACCATGATGAAGAATTGTCGCTACCTGATGATAAAGAATCTGCCCCCCCCCCCCCCCCCCCGTCTTCCTAAATTCCCCGAAATCCCTTCCCAATCAACCAACTAACAAAGACATGACCTACAAGACTTGATGACTTCGTTTCAAGATATCTTCGCCACATCCAGCCGCGACGTAGTAAAAACTCAACTGCTTCACCATCCAATTCACACAGTATTCGTCAATCAGTTCGACGGAAAAAAGCCATTCAGCGCCAAGAAGAGAATAATCAAGTGCAAAAAATGTTAGACACAAGAGTCATTAGGCTATCCACCAGTCCTTGGTTTTCCCCTGTAGTTCTGGTAAGAAAAAAAGATGGATACACCAGATTCTGCATTGATTATCGGCAAATGAATGACGTCACCATCAAAGATGCAACACCTTCACCCGGCATTGATGACTCTTTAGACTACTTTCCAGGAGCCAGATGGTTCACCACCTTAGACCTCCAAGCAGGATATTGGCAAGTACCCGTGGTCCAGGAGCATCAACAGAAAACGGCTTTCTGCACCAGCCAGGGTAGACTGTACGAGTTCACCGTATTGCCATTCGGATTATGTAATGGACCAGCGACCTTCTCACGTCTCATGGAATCCGTGTTACAGAGACTAACTTGAGAGATATGTTTAGCTTACCTTGACGACATCATCGTTTTCGGAAAAACTTGGGCTGAACATTTACAATGTTTACGCCAAGTATTCCAACAAATTTGGGATGCCAACCTAAAACTCAAGCCCTCCAAGTGCACCATGGCACAAAAAGAAGTACAATTCCTTGGCCACATCATCTCAGATAAAGGCATTTCCCCAGGCCCAGCCAAACTCAAAGCAATAAGTGCCATCATCCCACCGCTGCCACGAATGAAATGCTGGGTGCAAAGGGAATTTAACCCTCCCGAAAACTCCCCAGGTTTTTAGATGCCTGGAGCGGGGTTCGGACCCTGGTTAGTGACCTCAGTAGGTCAACCCTCGCGCTAACCCATTGTACTACTACGGATGTACATTTGAATAGCAACCTTAGTTCTCCTTGAAAGAACCAGGTAATAGTCTTGTGGTGATTCATGTTGTGAGTTTCTTAGACTTCACCACCAACGACTATTTTATGCTATCCCAGACGTCAACTTGGGTAGTTTTGTGGTTACATGATTTTGGCGGGTACTGGGTATTACATAGCATCCTTCTTTAACAAGGCTAGACCCTAGCCTCTTTTAAGGTCGTAAGGTATCGTAGCTATATCACCTCAGCAATCTCAATTTTCTTAGGGTCCTCGTGATGGGTGCTCTATCTAGCTACCAGATCACGTTCCGTGACTGCCACCAATGAAATGCTGGGTGCAAAGGGAATTTAACCCTCCCGAAAACTCCCCAGGTTTTGAGATGCCTGGCGCGGGGTTTGAACTCTGGTTAGTGACCTCAGTAGGTCAACCAGACCTGAGTGTTAACCTACTGTACTACCACAGACGTACAATAAAATAGCAACCTTTAGTTCTCCTTGAAAGAACCAGGTGATAGTCTCGTGGTGATTCACATGGTGGGTTTCTTAGACTTCGCCACCATACACTATTTTATGCTATCTCAGACGTCAACTACGTCTACAAGCCTTCAACACCCTCAAAGACCTACTTGTAGCTGCACCAGTTGTCTCTTTTCCAGATTATACCCAACCTTTTCATATCTACACAGACGTGTCATTGTTCGGAATTGGGGCCGTATTAGCACAAACCAGAGACGGAAGAGAACACATCATTTTGTGTGCTAGCAGAACCCTCAACCCAGCAGAAATTAACTATCCTGTCACTAAGCGAGAGTGCTTAGGAATCATCTGGGCACTCTAACACTTTAAAGCGTACCTAGCCAGAGTCAAAATCACCATAATCACAGGCCACCACGCCGTTCAATGGCTTAGAAAGTCAGACACAAAAAAATGCTTTAACAGTCAGATGTAGAGAATCCCTAGAGGAAATAACTTCGAAATAGCCTACCGACCTGGGAAGCTACACACCAACGCCGACGCCCTCTCCAGACTGCCCCTTCAAAACGACACCCATACTGCTACAGTACCCCAACAAACCACTGCTGCAGTATGCGCCATTCAACATCAAGACTCAACCAACCAAGATCAACAACATCTACTTCAACAATTCCAACTTCAACAAAAACCAGATTGGATACCAAGGCATATTTTTTCCCAATTGCAAATAAAAAGGAGACAACCTCTCCACCTCAGAAGGAAAGATCGTCATCAACCCTACCACCGCTCTAGCTACAATGCAATCCCTACATTCCCATAATGGCATCCATTTAGTGCAAAGAAAATTTGTCACCACCTTCCAAGAAGTTTACTGGACACCTTCAACCTACATAACTGCAAAAAAAGTAACAGAAGCATGCCGATCCAGTGCACTTTGATAAGATAAGACAAGGATTCCAGTACCCTCAAGAAAGCTCATCACCTCCGAACCCTGGCAACTGCTCGCCGTTGATATCATGGGACCTATGGAAGGTGTCAAAGGGTTTAAGTACATCATTAGCTTTCTGGATCCTTACTCCAAATATGTAATAGCTTGCCCCGCCAAAGAGCACACCACATTCGCAGTAGCCGAAGCAATGTTACAACATGTGTTCCCATACTTTGGATTACCTCAGGCTATTCACTCTGACAAAGCCCCCGAGTTCACCGGGCATGTCTGGACACAAATATCTCAAATGTTCCGATTTAAGATCAGCCATTCTTCCCCCTACTGGCCCCAAGGAAATTCTATTTGCAAGAGAAGCCACTGCAAGTCAGAACCAGGTTGCAACAAATTAACACAACCGACTGGCCCAGCCAAGTTCGAATTGTGCAATGGAGAATAAACACCTGCCCTCCCCAAGACGGAATCACCCCCATGAACGGATTTTCGGAGAACCCCCTTACGACATCTGTCTGTACCATACGAGCCCCCGTCCAATTTAAATCAGTCGCTCGTCCATCTAAGAAACAGAATGAGGCAACTACAATACCTACAGGATCTTCAACCTGACAATACACCAAAAATCAACACACACCATGTCGGCGACCTTTTTATGGTAGCACAGCTTACCGTTCCCTCCAAGCTCAAGCCACCCTCAGTTCCCCCCATCACCCCTATATCCCCTACTATACCCACTACACCTATTCCCAACCTTGAACGCTCTCACCCTAGCCCTCGACCTATTCCAACTCCTACCCCAAACTTTCCAAACCACTCTACCACTCCTCCTCCACCCACTCGAGCCTTCTCAGCTCCTCCCGGCTTTATCACTATCCCTCACACTCAACCTCTATCCACCATTACTGAAAATGCATCGGTCATCAATACACCCATGCAGACAACCCCACCTTCAAGCAAACATCTAATCACAACTCAAACCTCTTCAATCACCACACCCTCCACCAATGCCGAACCTCCCATTTTTACTCCATCACCTAGCACTCAACCAACCTCTCCATCTCTTCCCCTCATCTCTGTTCCAGATAACTCTCCACCTAACCCGACAACCTCAAACGTAACTTCTACCCTACACAAATCTCCTCAAAAACCCTCCACCTCCTCCTAATATTTCTTCTTCTTCTCTCTCCAAAACTAACCCTACTCTTCCTTCCCCGTTACAACTACCTCCTAAACAAATAACCTCCCCAACCCCACACCCTACCACCTCTAAACTTCAACAACCCCGTTTTCGCTCTTCCCCAGCTCTAACCCCATCTCCTATTCCTAATTTACAGCAAAAGTGTAGTAAGTGATGCAGACCTTTCATCCAAACCAAGTCTGACCGACGTGTCATCCAGACCAAAAGATGATCCCGTCATCGCCAAGCCGAAGCCAAGGAAAAAAAAATCCAAACCTGCCCCTGCCAAACCTGCCACCACCAGCCCTGTTACTGCCACACCTGCCGAAATCGTACCTGTCAGCCCTCAACCTGTCATCCCCGCACCTGCTGATCCTCCACCTGTCATCAACGCACCTGCTTATACTCCACCTGTCATCAACGCACCTGCTGATCCTCCACCTGTCCAGTCTACACCTGCCATCCACACCCCTGTTCCTGAAAACTATCCCCCTAACACATCTTCAAATACACCTATCTCACCCTCACAAGACCCACCCTGCAACAAAACACACATACCAGAAACTGACCTGGACACTTCTAAGCTCCTCCCACCACCCCCCAATACCACAAGTGACCATGGCCCTCCTCACCCACTCACTCAAACCACTGACCCAGCTCCAACAACACCTACCAAAATGAGAATGAACAGCCTCTTTCTCAAAGTCAACTACCAAGATATACCCATCAACACCCCAGCTCAGCTACTCGACCTCCTCCAACACTCTCAAATCCCCCTCCATCTCACCGTGTTCCGGGATATGGAAGCCCCTAGTAATATTCTGGCCAGAGTCTAGTATTATTTCTTGCAGAACCTCACACCATATGTCCGCAGTGAAACTTACAAAACTTACCTACTGCAAGCCCGAGGTTGGGAGTTTTTTTTTGCAATGCGATGGCGAGATGACGGGGCATGGCCATCAAAAGCCAAAGCCAGCTAAGCACCTGCTCCCGTCTTCAATTAGCAACTCACTCAACTCATGCCGAATTGCTAACATAAGAAGTCAACCACTACAAACCAAGCCCTCCACCACCCAGGCCCAACCTCAACACCGAGTGAAGAACAAATTAGAAAACGCTCAGCCAACGTTCGACCAAGACCTATGCAGCCCAGTGTTAAATTACAGTGAGATGTTTATGCAAACTCCCCACCAACCCTCTCAGTACCCCCCTATCGAAGTTTGTAATCATATTCCAAATGCAATTAGCCAGGCTAGCAAACAAACCAAATTCCCTTACCAGCCTTCCTCACTAACCACCACCATACAACCTTCAAATTACCTAAACCTTCCCCACACAATAAATTCCTGTTACGCACCCCAACAGGCCATGCCGGGGGTTAAGCCTCTTAATCATAAATATAAAATCTCAACCCAGATGAAGAAGCATCCTTCCCATAATTTTAAGTGCAACTACAAGCTTCGCAGTAAATAAATAATCTCTTCCTACCATGCCCCTACTACCCCGAGAGATAAGCCCCTTAACTCCATCCTAAAAAGAGTTACTACCTCACCTGCCCGAAACAAGGGAAAGGTAGGCAAAGTTAGGGTAAGGCTACAGGAGTGTACCTCTTCTCTCAAAAAGGACTTGCAGATCTGAAACCCCCTTAATGTAGGATTGAATCTAGCCTTGTTGGACATGCCAGTTCGTTCAACTAAAAAGAATAAATAGGAGTGACTAAAAGAAGAGAAACAAGTGCATACACTAAGAAGAAAGAAAGAAGGAGCGTGAGTTACCTGGAGTGTGTGAAACTCTCGTCGAGCCCCTGTGATCAACCAAAGGACAACTACCGCTGTGACCACGTTTTCGACAGACTACAGTGTGTGAAACTCTTGTCGAGCCCCTGTGATCAACCGAAGGAGAACTACTGCTGTGACCACGTGTTCGACAGACTAGAGTGTGTGAAACCCTTGTCGAGCCCCTGTGATCAACCGAAGGAGAACTACCGCCGTGACCATGTGTTCGCCAGACTCTACCAGGCTTCTATCCTTCTCCGAAACCTTCAAGGACGGAGGTCCGCTTTAGGGACCATTATATCCCAAATGTTGAATAAATAGCAAAACCTTGCTAGAATATGTTTAATATGTTGGCAACTCTGTCGTGAAGACATTTCATCATTTGGTAGAGTACTGCATTAGTTATCAATATTTATATAAATTTTAAGCAGGAGGATAATTTACAAAATACTAAATTTTATGTTCATTTCCTACAGATTATGATAATTTAATAAAACAAAAATAACTAGAGTGTAGCTGAATGTGTTGGCAACACTGTAGTGAAGAAATGGCATCATTTGGTAAAGAAGTGCAATGGTAACCAATATTATATTTAATTTAACCCTTCCTACCCGGGCTGCCTTAGGTAAGGACAGCGCGGCAGAAGGGCCGCTACCCGGTATGCCTTACCTAAGGCATTTGCTTTAACCCTTATTTAGCGGGGTCGGACTTAAGTCCGATACGAGAAAATTGGACTGAATGGCGGGGTCGGACTTAAGTCCGTGGGCGTATTCCCACCCTAATTTAGGTGGAAAGCGAAACTTGGTGGTCAGGCGGTGTACTACAAGGGCCCACCCACACGTCCCCACTGCGTGACCGTGACTAAGTGACCCTCAAGCAGCCATAATGGAAGGTCAAGATTTGCCCGTGTTCGATTCGGTGGCCGCCATCCCTAGTGCATCGCGGCACCCTACTAACCACGCCCGGCTTACCACCCAGGAACTAGATATCATGCTGAACTCTTCAGAACTTTCTAATAAGCTGTTGGATGAAAGCGTCGAAGGTCTGGGTGAGAGTTTTGGTAGTGTGGATGACTCGGAAGACGAAAATAACCCGATCATAGGCTTTCACCCCAAGCATAATTTGCGTGGGGTGAATGTTGTGGTTGATATTGGACAGACCCTTGAGCAAATTGGAGACGTTCCTGACGAAGAACGTACTGGTGTGCGTGTTGGTAAGTACAATTTATATTTTATAATTGCTTGAAAATGTGATTGCAAGCATTTTATCACCTTACGAGCGGCTGGTGGAGTATATTTCACTGTGCCGCCCAGCGTTTTTTTTTTTTTTACCCTAAATGGGGTGGTTCCGTGCTCTTTTTCATGCATAAACAAGACCCAGAGCGTAATACAAGTATGTATCATGAAAGTGCGTAAATTGAGCTTTCCAATGACACCCGAACCATCCTTTTACGATCACTGGTTGTCTTTCAACGATTGTAAAACACGAGTGCAAAAACCCTAAAATACGGTAATTTCCTTATATAATTCCCTGTGTGGCGAGCGGTCTTGAGGTAATTTATGCTCCTAATCACCGCTCCGCTCTCTCTCAGAGCACATTACGTCCTCAAAATTGCACTCTACAAGAAATTTCCTTTGCATTTTATAGCGTATTATTTGCAGGCGTTCGGTAAATTTCTTACGGTAATACAAACAACGAAAGATTGAATATTTGTGCTTGGCATTATATGATTGTGGGGAACAGATGTAGGCCTACCGTACATATTATGTTTTCATATATTATATGATACATGTGTAACATTTTTATATTATCACGACTCTCTCTCTCTCTCTCTCTGTCTCACTCTCTTTGTTTGTACTCCTTTGTACTCTCTTTGTCTGATGTAGGCCAGGGCACGCCCCTAACTAATCTCTTCCCTCCCAGGGGAAATCACACCTAGCAGATGTTTTTGACCTCCCCTCTCTCTCTGTCTGTCTCTTCCTCTCTGGGTCTACCTATACTGCATGTGACATTGAAATTGCTTGAGAGTTTGATTGCAAGCATTTTATAGCGTATTATTTGCAGGCGTTCGGTAAATTTCTCACGATAACCAGGGTGTATGGTACATTTCTCACGATAATACAAGCAACAACGAAGCTTGGCGAAGATTGTGGTCTACAATATACCTTTTTATAATTGCATGTGACCTTGTAATTGCTTGAAAGTTTGATTGCAAGTATTTTATAGCGTATTATTTTCAGGCGTTCAATAAATTTGATAAATATATCAAAATAAGTCCTGTGGGACTATGAAATAGCTATTATTGGACAAGGAAAATATTTTGTTCATCCCTCCACTGGAACATCAACAACATTGTCAACAACGTATCGCCGTCGGCAATCGTAAGATTCAGAGTCGTAAAGATTCCAGGACGAGCTCAATAGAAAATGAATGAATGAAATGAATGAGTGTGCAGTACTGCCAATACGTATAGCGACTTCCGCTAGATCTAGAGACCTTTACTTCGATCTAGCAGCAATGACTTACACTAGCGGTTTTGTTTTGAAATTTCAGAACAATTTCGAAGTGATATTATATGGATTTTGCCAATTCATATTTCTAGTGGTATTTATCATGTCTTACATCTAACAATATATGCTAGCGGATTTAACTTCAATTGGTAACCCTCCCGCTCGAGTCGCCTCCAAGAAAATCAATAATGGTGGCACTTTAGTAAACAGGTGATAAACAAAACCGCATGCGGATCGGTTTGGTGTATCGGTATTATGGTAAGTTGGCTACCTACTATTGTTTATACGATATAGTAAGTAATGATAAGTAAATTACTATATATTATATATAAAACAAAAACAAAATTCCTGCAAAGCAAGCGAAACAGAGAGATAGAGAGAGAATGCAGAAACTGAACTGAAGAAAGCGTGAAACAGATATAATAATACAGAAATAATACAAGCAAATAAATGAAATAGAGGGATTAGTTAGAGAAAATAATAATGAGAAATACATAATACGGATGAGGAAGAGGGAAAGCGAGCGAGCCAGAGAGAGAGAGAGAGAGAGAGAGAGAGAGAGAGACTGGAGGAGTGAGAGAGATTAGAGAAAATAGAGAGATTGCAAGCATTTTATAGCGTATTATTTGCAGGCGTTCAGTAAATTTCTTACGGTAATACAAACAATGAAAGATTGAATATTTGTGCTTGGCATTATATGATTGTGGGGAACAGATGTAGGCCTACCGTATATATTATTTTTTCATATATATGATACATATGTAACATTGTTATATTATCACGACACTCTCTCTCTCTCTTGTCTCTTCCTCTCTGGGTCTACCTATAGACTACATATATAATTGCATGTGACCTTGAAATTGCTTGAGAGTTTGATTGCAAGCATTTTATAGCGTATTATTTGCAGGCGTTCAGTAAATTTCTTACGGTAATACAAACAACCAAACAACGAAAGATTGAATATTTGTGCTGCACATCCCTCATACGAAATACCATTCCCACCGTATAGAGAGAATACAGAAACTGAACTGAAGAAAGAGTGAAAAAGATATAATAATATTATTTTTATTAATCTCACCACCACACCCCCAATGAAATTAATTAAAGTATATATAATCCACCGGGATTCGAACCCGGGTTATCACACACATATTGTTGCCACCTTAACCATTACACCACCAGGACGGTTAAAGGTTTATGCACACGCCTACGACTTATTATCCATTCTCGAATACTGGATATTAATCTAATCATGTTCATATTCCCAACCGCACTATGGTAGCCTACTGTTTAAGTGAGAGGAAAGAATATTCATGGGGCACAGATCATATAGACCGGCCTCTCGAAGAAATATCCCTAACGAAATATTACAAGCAAATAAATGAAATAGAGGGATTAGTTAGAGAAAATAATAATGAGAAATACATATACGGATGAGGAAGAGGGAAAGCGAGCACAAGAGAGGGAAAGCGAGTGAGCCAGAGAGACAGACAGACAGGAGAAGTGAGAGAGATTAGAGAAAATAATAATGAGAATTACATATACGGATGAGGAAGAGAGAGAGAGACAGAGCGCGCGAGAGAGGGAAAGCGAGCGAGCCAGAGAGAGAGAGAGACAGACAGACAGACAGGAGTGAGAGAGAGAGACAGAAAGAAAGAGAGAGAGAGAGAGAGAGAGAGAATACAGAAATAAGGAGAAATAAGAGAAAAATAAGACCGATTACCTAAGGAATAGTAGACGCGCGAGAGGCCGAAGTCAGGCCAAAGCGAACGCAACCGAACGCGCCCGGGAAATAGACCAAAAAGTACCTCCTCTTCCTCACCTCTTCCCACCCTCCACACTCATTCATAACATCCATTCATAGACTTATATGGGGAGACGAAGAGTTGCTCTTTCCAAAAATGATCGTTTCGTTCGCATTGGAGCCATAGTAACGGCGCTAGGGCGAATTAAATTGAGCGAATATTTCGGGATTATGCCAGCTGAGCGGTACAGTGTAAAATACCTTACCACCCGCTAAATAAGGGTTAAAGCGTGCTTAAAATTTCGCGCGGGCACATTTTACTTTGCGTGGGCGATCGTAGCGCCACCAAGCCTCAACTACCACGCTTATCAGTTCCTACGTTGCCGCCATTGAGAGCTACAGCAAAAAAATGAATTCCGACGCGTCCGATACTGTGCAATCTCCTGCGCGTCCCAGTGCTACCCCGCTTGCAACATCTACGCCTCTGCCAACCGAGAATAAAAAGAAACTAAGGAAAGTGAAACGTTTGCTAAGTGCGGGTGCAATACACCGTGAACTTTTCAACCCGGATTTGAGCAGTGGTGAAAACTCTGTGGACAAAAACCTCTATATTCAGAGTAGAAGTGGGAGCGAAATTGACGATTTTGTGGGATTTGGTGCTGATGACAATGTTGATTTATTTGAGGGGGGTGATAGTAGTGATGATCCTGATGTGGAAGTGGTGGAGGAAGGTGCTATTGAAGTACCAAGTGTGCTGGAGCCAACCCCTTCGCCTAGTTTCGTAGGTCAGGGTAGGCCTAGGCCTAGCCCTAGCCCTACGCCAGGACCTTCCCCTTTGCCTGCCCGTACGCCCTTGAAAGTGGGTAAATACTTCTATAAACAGTCTTTAGTGAAAAGTGCAGCCAAGAAAGCACGCAGGGAAGCAGAAAAAGTGAGGGAAGGCGTAGATAGTGAGAGTGACGCCGACCCAGGCCTAGCAACCACCCGCATTCCTTTGTCCCGACGCCTTGACCCGGGACGCCGGGAGGGCCACCCACAGCCCTCGGCTTCATCTGTCCCTCAGAATGACCAAAGGGCCTCTACAAGTGCATCATTGGCCTCCCACAGTGTGCCACCACAGGCACCGCATCGTAGGTAATTATTTCCGGCAGAAAAGTCCACGGCTAGCCGCAAAAGGAGCCCAACTCCCGAGGCCGAGGCTCCCATTGCTCGACCTCCCGCAGCCCCACACCGCCGACGCCCGGCCTATTCTTCACCAGAGTTGTCTCCTGAAGAGGCTGCTGACGACCCCAACATTGCCCCAGATGACCTGATGTCGCCTGAGGAAGAGGAAAACGAAGAGGAAGAGGAAGAGGAAGTCCCGACAAGAAGAGTCAAAGGGCGAGGTCGTGGACGTGGTCAGCCTGTCGACGCCGCTGCCCCTGGGCCTGGGCCTGGGCGTGGGCGTACAGGGCGTCCGCCTGGGCGTCCGCATGGCCAAGGGCGTGTGCCAGGGCATCCAGGGCGTGTGCCTGCTGCAGCTGCACGTCCTCGTCCTCGAGCTGCTGACATGTTTGTGTGGTCAGATGGGGCGGATTTTGTGCCAGATTTTCCTGCCTTTGACGAGGTACAACAGGGTTCCGGGGTGTCACCAGCATATCCCTATGGCCCAAATGCCACCCCCAGTGAACTTTTTTGTGGCTTCTACGACAATGAAGTCATGGAATACCTTGTCAAAGAGACAAATAACCACCAGGCTATCTGTTCAAATTTTCTTGGGAGGAAGACCAGTGCCAAGATGGTGGCATGGAGAGCTCTCACTGTGGCAGAATTATATGTGTTCTTGGCACTCACAATGCTGATGACACACATAAAGAAGCACGTTCTGGTCGACTACTGGATAAATGGCGACCTCACAACGACTCCAGCATTTGGCAAATTCATGTCAAGGGATAGGTACTTCGACATCCTCTCATATTTCCACCTGACAAAAAACATGCATGTCCACGAGCCCGACACACTTTGGAAGATCAGGCAACTGTATGACATGATACGTCATCGGTTTTCCACCTACCTGATTCCATTTCACCAGCTGTCTCTGGTCCTGTTCCGTGGTAGGCTGCACTTCCGACAGTATATCCCGTCAAAGAAACACCGCTTCGGCATCAAGCTCTTCGTCCTCTGCGACTGCAAGACGGGATATGTGCTCGACTTTATAGTCTACAGCGGCAAGGGTGGTGAGGTGCAGATTGACCCCCTCATTGGGTTTGGCGGTGCTGTGGTAAAGAGGATGATGGAGTGGTACTTCCATGATAACCACGTCCTCTATACCGACAATTATTACACGTCGCCTATCCTCGCCAAGTACCTCCATGACCGCAAGACCGGAATTGTCGGCACAGTGAAGGGGAAGAGGAAGGGCATGCCAGCCTACCCAACCAAAACTAAGAAGACGGACATCTTCCATAAGAAGAGTGGCCCCATCCTCTCCATCCACTGGCATGAACAGCGCAAGGTCAACCTCCTTACCACATGCCACAAAGCAGAGATGGTCCCCACAGGGAAGCTGGACCGAAAAATGAAGAAACCTATCACGAAACCAGCTGCTGTTCTGGACTATAACCTGAACATGCGCCTCGTCGACAAGTCCGACATGCAGATGGGCTTCATAGACTGCCTGCGAACATCTTGCAGGTGGTACAAGAAGTTTGTCCTGCATACAGTAGATATGTCTGTCCTCAACGCGTACAACATCTACCGTTTGAGGAGTCCAGTCATCAAGTACAAGAGCCTGCGGACCTTCCAAAAGCAGCTGATACATGAGCTCCTGGTAAAACATGCGGGTACACCAGGGAGGCCACTACAAGGACCAGGCATGATGGACAGAACAGGGTGTGCCGAGTTCTTCAGAAAGCACCAGCTCGTCGCCCTTCCTTTCCAGGGTCCTAACAGCAGAATAAGAATGCAGAAGAGGTGCTATGTGTGCACCCGCACAACTCGACGACCAAGCAAACCCACAAAAACCACTTGGCAATGCCTCGAGTGTCAGGTGGGACTGTGTACTGGCACCTGCTTCAATGATTTCCACGCTATGACAAACTATTGAAGTGTAAGTGACAGTGATAGTGACACTCAATAATAATAATAATAATATAACTAGGTATAAGTGAAAGAGACACAGAAGTAATAATAAGTGCCTTTAGAACAATATGAACAAGTGAAAGTGACACTAAAATATATATTCCTAACAATAAAGAAATGAAAATGACACTATCAATTACCATAGTCCAGTATAAATAATCATAACTACTATAATAATGACTATAAAATTAAGTCTAAGTGAAAGAGACACACATAAGAAATAATAAGTGCCTTCAGAACAATATGACCAAGTGAAAGTGACACTAAAATATATATTCCTAACAATAATTAAGTGAAAATTACACTATCAATTACCATAGTCCAGTATAAATAATCATAACTACTATAATAATAACAATAAAACTAAGTATAATTGACAGACACAAATTACTTCAGAAAAATAAATTTATTGAGTGAAAATAACATAATAACAATAATATATGGCATAATAAACAATAAAACACTAAAAAATCGCTTCCCGCCATAATTCAAGGTAGAGCGACGAGTCAAAACGTTCGTCGTAGCCTGGGCCGCGGTTGAGCGTTCGGACGCGGCGAGGTAAATACGCGGAAAAAGTTACCTCCACTTCCATCACCATAACTCCGGAACTACTTGAGCTAGAAGGCTCTACTCAACGCCATTCTACGCGGCAAGGTAAGGCGCCCATTTTGATTAATGTAGGTAGTATATTAACACCTTACGAGCGGCCTATGCGGTTTATTTATGTGTACCGCCCAGCGGGGTGTTTTTAGCCAAAATAGGGCTGTTTACGTGATCATTTTCATGCCTAAATAAGACCCAGAACGTAAAACAAGTATCTATCCCTGAAAGGGCATAAACAGAGCTTTCGAATGACACCATAACGATCCTTGTATGATGGATAGTTTTCTTGCAATAACCGTGCAACGCGAGTGCAAAAAGCAGGTAATTCGGTACTTTCGGTACATAATTGAGTATGTAGCGAGTGAGGGAGGGAGGAGGGAGCTGAGATTTGTGTCAGTAGGTTCGCCGCGGTGGTCTGGAGCAGTCATACGCTCGCTAGTCTCCTGCCACCACTTGTCTCTCTCTCTCAGCCACATTACGTGCTGAAATTGCCACTCGAGTTATGTCGAGCGCCGCCACATAGTCCAGCTTTATTTAACTCGACTTATGTGGTGAGCCGCTTTTTAAGGGTTAAGCGAGATTAGCCTTAGTTTACTTTTGTTGTGTTTTCAGCCAAATCGCCCGGATACAGCGTCCGTCCTTAAGAAAGGCTGCCCGGGTAGGAACGGTTAAGCAGGAAAATAACAAAACCATTGTTCTAACTTTGATGCCCAGTTTCCAGAGACTTTATTTTGCAAATTCAATGTTTTTCAAATTTGCAATTCTTGCTCAATTTGAATTATTGTTTTTGTTATTGTCTAGCTTACTTTTTTTCTAAAAACTGCAGCACCTATGGGTCTGTAATTAACATATTTTACTTATGTGTATGTAAAATGTATGTAAGTGTAAAAATGCAGTGAAGTGATTTTGTTAGAAGAGCAGACCCAACCGTTGGACCTAAAGCAGTAAAAGTGCCAGAGTTTTACAAGCATGCCTCATACTTATCTCAAATAAAATATCAAGGCATAACTCTCAATAGCAAATTACTAGATGTGAGATGAAAATTTTACAAATTTAGTGCAATAGTTCTATGTAAATATTATATATTTTTTTAAATTATTCATATAATTCAATTAAAATTGACCAGTATTATCACCATGGGGCAAGCAACTATCAGTGAAAATGTCAGCCTCCTAGCCTAATTAGGGAAAAAGTTATCCCTAAAGCGGACCTCCATCCTTAAGTGCGTTAACGTAAATATTGAAGATTATCTATTCTTCACTTCTCCTAGTTACCCGTCGCTCGATTTAGAGAGAACATTTGGCCGGGAATAAATAGATGCATATTGCATATATATACGTCAAAACCAGTGAACACTTATTCAGATCTTGTTTTTTGTAATATCATCATTAGGGTACGTAAATCATAGATAAGTTGTTCACAGAGTGTTTTCTCAATCAGTCTCTTAATTTGACTATTATTATTCTCACATTATATGAAGTCTAAACTCATTTGTGTATTATGTTGAGTTATTCCAACTCTACAGTATGTTATTCCACTCGCATTAACTTATCATCCGACTAGAAATCTCAGTCACACATACAAGACTAAAGTTTATCTTTGACCCGTTCATGGATTTATATTCATAATTATTACTCTTTGAGTTATTCAAGTTTAATCTGTCTAAGTTGAATTAACTTGTATATTCAAGAATCAAATAGTGTCTTATTTTACATACTTTCAGTGCCGCGTGTTTGTGTATGCTATCGCAGTAACTAATATTTACTCTAGGCGGAAACTTACATCGCATTTCCCCGTTTTCTGTCAAGACACTATTTGTTGTATTTGAGACTTAACATCTCTGTGTATGATTATGTATTTGTTCTAATTGTAACATCTTGATTATTTACTTGCTCTAATAATAACTTATTGTATTTATATTTTTTAACTAGTATCACCATTATTCTAGTGAGCATATAATATTTGTATCACTTACTCTATATTTGATTGTCAGCCTTATCAATACCTTATCAACCGATCTATTTATTATTCAATTATCTACTGATTTGTACACTAGCTATTTACCCGTGGAGCCCCGGCTAGTTTTGTATTGTTTGTTCACCAGAACCCGGCCGGTTTTCAAAAAATTGTTTTATTCCAGAAACAATAGCGAATGGGTTAGGAATGATGGAAAAACCACGAAAAACCGCTCAAAAAGCTTAAAGAATGGTCCTACAGAGCCCCCGAAAACGTATTTTACAAGAGTAAAAAATTGAAGGCAATTACCCCAAAAAAAACAGGTTATTGCGCGCTCACGCACACGCACGTGGACTTTGAGAGTTTTCAACCATCGGCACGGTTCCGTGGGATACGTACACAGTTCCCATACAAATCTGAGCCCTCTTGAGTGACTACACCTGAGGTTACGGTCGGAGCAATTAGGGTGACTCGTCAGACGCGTCGCTGGGGCTGTGCGTTACATACATCGCCGACGCGCCAGACGCGTCGCTGGTGCTGGACGGGTTAAGGAAATAAAACTTGTGAAACTTGACTGTGTATTTTGTGTCCATTGATTATCATTGTGTGAAATTATAAAGCTGAAGTTCGTTATCTCCCAGTGAGAAAGTTATTGAATGACGTAGTTTCCCAAGGTGGAAAACGCAATTACTATAAAGCACGTTAAATGATTGCGTCGCATATCAACATATCTTGAATGTGGCTCCCTCTCACTATTTCAACTTCGTTACAGGCAGCATTGCCCTTTTAAATGTTAGATGAACTTGCACAACATAAACCCACATATTTCCAAGGCCATGATCAGGGTCAGCTTCAGGAGGGTTAAATACAGTATATCTGAAACTGGAGCTGAGGTACAGTTGGCCAACTTAGTCCTACGCAATAATGTTGTGGTTTGTGGAGGTGTCTGGCATTGCATCCGCAGTAAACAACGTAGTTTTAGGAATGAATCCCTCAAATCCCATAGCGTGTGAAAGACGGGACGTGATTGAGTGAGACGAGAAATATCGGGAAACTCTATTTTCTTCATTATTTTCATTACTAGAGGGTTAGTAGATGTTCCAGAATGATGTTAGATAATAAATGGATATGAAATGAAGAAGCTTATAGTTGGTATTAATACATAACCTATTCTTACTCAAATTTTTAGGCATGGCAGAAAAGTTGAGAATGTCGGTGGCAGGGGGACTTTGGCTTTGTTTCACTTTAATCGAGACGGCCCGGCTGGTATTAACGACTCACAGGTGAATGGATGAATTTAGGATGCATGCATAGCGATTGTTTGGCATATAACTATTATGGACAGTAACATTTAAAATGTGTTATAACATGTAGTTTGTAGTGTAAATGTCTGAACTTGCTTGTGTATGAAAATTATACTTTATGAGTTATGTGGTGGCTATTTATTACCGAGTTCTTATTCTCTTGGAACCCAATACTCAAAAAGCGTCCTGGTAATGAACGGCTTTCTTCTCAGAATATGAGAGATCCTTCATAATCTTTTCAAATATATTGTATGTAAATATTTGTGTATCCTAGCAATCTTCACACAATTTTATTCAATCAGTCAGTTAAATGATTGTCAAGACTTAGGATCGTATAGTGGATTTAGGAATAAGTTACAAGACGAGTAAAGGGAAAGATTATCTGCCTAAGGGGAAAGCATTGAGATCGTCTCACCCTTGTTGTTAATTCATATGCTATAGATTGTCTACATATGCTATAATGGCCACCAGTGAATATATATAGACTTAGCTGGTTAGTGGAGCATGTTGATGGATAGCAGGTGCTGGGATGTATATGGGACGATAGATGTGGCCGATCGCCGGTGTTGCTGGAGAGGCTTGTTGTTATGGAGTGGCTCCCTTTATAGGGAGATACCTTAGAACGTCAGCTTGGTAACAAGTGAAGCTAGACATGCGCAATCATTTTCGATGCTGCTAACGTTCCTCATATTACTTTAATTACTATATTAAATAGTACTTAATACTTATGGAATTCTATATTCTCGAATTAACCCATACAGCCCCAGCGACACGTCTGATGCGTCGGCGATGTATGTAACGCACAGCCCAAGAGACGCGTCTGACGCGTCACCCTAATTGCGCCGACCGTAACCTCAGGTGTAGCCACTCAAGAGGGCTCAGATTTGTATGGGAACTGTATACGTATCCCACGCAACCGTGCCGATGGTTGAAAACTCTCAAAGTCCACGTGCGTGCACGTGAGCGCGCAATAACCTGTTTTTTTGGGGTAATTTCCTTCAATTTTTTACTCTTGTAAAATACGTTTTCGGGGGCTCTGTAGGACCATTCTTTAAGCTTTTTGAGCGGTTTTTCGTGGTTTTTCCTTCATTCCTAACCCATTCGCTATTGTTTCTGGAATAAAACCATTTTTTTGAAAACCGGCCGGATTCTGGTGAACAAACATTACAAAACTAGCCGGGGCTCCACGGGTTAACTGTTTATAGAATATATGTACACCATAGCCTATATCTTAGTTACCCCTTATATATTACTTATCTGAAATACACACCCAATTCACTTTACATGATACTTTGTGTATATACAGAAATATAAATTCCCTTTTTAACCAATTCCAACTGGAAATAGAAAGGTCTATTGTGGACACTCGTAAGTCACGATATATTCCCGGCCACCAAATATTAACAAATTTTACAATTTGGACTTAAACTTATGTTGAAAATTATAAGGCTCCACCACCTATCAATGATTGCCAGAGTCGCGTGGAACCCAAAGCAGCCTGCCGCTGAGGACGAAGATTACTGTCATCCCGACTAGCAGCAGACTGCGCTGGTGCATTTGCACCGGCAATACTATCTGCAATAATCTTGCCCACATCTTCACATTCCTGTTCAATAGGATACAATTTAGCAATCGGGCGAGTGGTAATACCGGTGGAGGTTTTGACCCGCGCGACTCTAACAAGCTGATTTAGGCCTGGAAGTAATTTTAGGAGGAGACCTAATCTCTAAAACAAACGAGGACCCTCATTGTGTATCAGGACAACGTCACCTACTTTGGGCCAAGATTTACCCTTGTTTCTTATTAAATTAGTATGACTTTCCCTTAGAGACAGCAGGTAGTCAGTCGTCCAGCGCTTCCACAAATCATTTGTCAATTAACAGACATAATTATATCGTGCGGAGACGTTGTTTACAACGTACAATGAGGGATCCGTGATTTCATCGTCGTTCATCGGATCAGGAAACAGTCTAAGTCTACGTCCGCTGGCCAACTGTGAAGGGGTAATAGGTACAGGATCCTCTAAATCTCCTGACACATATCCTAAGGGTCTCTCATTCACAGCCGCCTCCAGTTCTGTTAGTATCATAGTCAACTCTGTAAGTGTGACTGAGGCACGACCCAGTACCTTTTTCATTCCTGCCTTAACTGTGCCGATTGTTCTCTCCCAGATCGCTCCAAACCATGGAGCTCTAGCTGGGATAAACCTCCATTCACATTTAAACTTACTCGGATGTTGTTTGAGTTGAGGATAATCTAGTCTTGATTATAATAATTTGGCAGAACCGACAAATGTGGTGGCATTATCGCTGAGCGTTAATTGGGGATAACCTTTACGACTACAGAACCTTCGGAAAATGTGCATGAAGGTTTCGCAAGATAAATCAGGAGCAACTTCTAAATGAATAGCACGCGTTACAGCACAAGTGAACAATACTATATAAACCTTTTCAATAGATACAAAACCACATATGCCACCCCATAATGCAAGCACAATTTATGAGCATTGTCTATCAACAGTGAGGTTAACCTGTGTTTGTTTGGAAGAAGGATTGGAAACTTAGTAGAATAATCTATCTTAGCCCTTTGTAGTCTCCCTTTACATTTAATGATCCCTTGATCCAAAAATAACCCCAACTGTTTAATAATGATGTCACGTTTAACCTTATTGTCAGTGGTGCTAGTGTCAAGTTCCTGTCGCTCCTTATGGTAAACTTCCCTCTGTGCTACATCTATTAACCCTTAATTAGCGGCGAGCAACATAAGTCGAGTTAAATAAAGCTGGACTATGTGGCAGTGCTCGACATAGGTCGAGTGGCAATTTCAGCACGTAATGTTGCTGAGAGAGAGAGACAAGTGGTGGCAGGAGTAGCGAGCGTATGACTGCTCCAGACCACCGCGGCGAACCTACTGACACGAATCTCACCTCCCTCCTACCTCTCTCACTCGCTATATAAGGAATTGTATGGGGAAAGTGCCTAATTACATGCTTTTTGCACTCGCGTTGCACGGTTATTGCAAGAAAACTAGCCATCATAAAAGGATCGTTATGGTGTCATTCGAAAGCTCTGTTTATGCCCTTTCAGGGATAGATACTTGTTTTACGTTCTGGGTCTTATTTAGGCATGAAAATGATCACGTAAACAGCCCTATTTTGGCTAAAAACACCCCGCTGGGCGGTACATATAAAAAACCCGCATAGGCCGCTCTTAAGGTGTTAAAGTGACTTCAGCTACTTTTAGTTCCGGTACTGTAAGTATGCCATGATTCTGATCCGACCCCTTCGATTTGGCTTTCAGATTACCCACGTAGCGCTTCACCCATGCCATGATGCGTACTAGTCCCTCATACGAACTATAGCGAGGCCATTCTATTACATGGGTCTCGTTCGAGGGAGTGTCCGTAGAGGTCGCAAACATTTGTTGAACCACAGGACCTTGTTCCTCCCCATCTGGCCATTGTTCAGGATGGGATAGCCATGATGGCCCTTCCCACCAAAGCCGAGAACTGTGTAGGGAGGAATGAGTAATTCCCCTTGTGAGCAAATCGCCTGGATTAACGTCGGTAGAGACATACCTAAACTTAGTGTTCGTACATGACGCTAAGATTTCATCAACTCTGTTACGAACAAACACCGGTAACACTTTCTTACTTGCAAGCCAACATAAACTTATTTGAATATCACACCAGATGACTGTTTCTTTGATTGACAGCTCAGATGCGTAGCCCTCCTTATTGAACGTGGCTAACCTAGATGCAAGTACGCAAGCTGTCAGTTCAAGTTTGGGAGTAGTTAAACATTTAATCGGGGCCACCCTAGCCTTAGCCATAATCAAGCGGCACGTATCCCTGTCATCACAGAAATAAGCAGCGTGTAAGCAACTGTACTGGCATCACTGAAAATGTGTAAGGTCACATACCTCGAAAAGGTAACCTGTCTAGGTATTTCTAAGTCCATGCAACTCCAGAGATCAGAACCAATGTCACACCAGCAGTCCCTAAGCGCGTCCGAAAGAGGTTCGTCCCACCCACAATTTATTCGCCAAAGCTCCTGTACAAATATGCGAGCCCTAATGGTGACAGGTAACAAAACCCCCAGCGGATCAAAAATGCTAGCAGTGACACTGAGTGCTTCTCTTTTTGTGCTTGCTTGTAAAAAACGCTCCCTCTTCTGGAATGTAATCATATCAATATCAGTCACCCAAGTCATCCCAAGTGTCTTCACCCTATCCTGTACTGTACTTGCGACATTACGTGCGAATAAGGTATCACAGAGATGTGCACTATTTGTGACCTATTCCCTGAGAAAAAGATGCGGTCCCGAGAATATGTCCTGGGCGCTGTTGTAAATGCTCAGAAGGTCCTGCTCAGTCTTGGGTCGCCTGCAAATTATCTATGTAAAGCCCACGTCTCAGACCGTGAATGTGTTGAGTATCTTTATCTACCAGTGACAAATGTTTCAAGATAGTTGCATTCAACAAAAACTGTGAGCAGGTCGCGCCAAAAAGAACCACGCGAAACATATAGACCGATACTGGACTGACGATATCCAGCGGATAATCGGGCCACAGAAACCGTGTGCAATCCATGTCATCCTCGTGTAACTTGAGCATAAGAAAGGCCTTCTCAATGTCGCTGACCCAAGCATATCGGTTCAATCTGAACCTTAACAAGACCTGGGTTAGGTCAGCGACAAGAGAAGGTCCCGTGTATCATTCAAGTTCAGCTTATTTGTGCTTGTCTTTGCTGAACAGTCGAAGACTACCCTCACGGGTGTGGTCCGACTGTCCTTTTCAACACCATGATGAGCCAGATAGTGAGTCTGGTTAGTGCTGTCAAAGTTATCTACTGGTACTCTCTCAATGAAACCTCTTGCCACCTGATCCTGAATGACACTTCCATATTGCTCGCAGTATTCCGGGGCCCGTATGAACTTAGGCTGAAGACCTCTTAGTCGTCCCAAAGCTAGCCCATAGTTACTCGGAAGTAAGTGTTTGTTGTCTCTCCAGGGCAACTGAACAGTGTACTGATTATTAACACACGTGCTGAAATTGCCACTCGAGTTATAACACGAGAGTACTGTATTGACTCTTCGAATTTTGACACAACTAATTTAGCCTCCAAGTCCGCTTCCTTAGAAGCAATGCCAATGTGGTCCAGTTCCCATAGTGCACCAATATCTTTATGTTCCCAGTGGCCCCCACTGTCCTGTAAGTAGGTATCCACCGGGCTGGTAGCAACTTTCAGAACTGTGACCACTTCAACAGTGGTTTCTGAAACTTGGGTGTGGAACGATCCTCTCAAAGCATACCCGTAAATTGTGGGCAGGAAAACTATCTCACTTACTCTTTTAAAGCCTGGGTGTACAAACTTATAGTAATTCTCTGCTCCTATCAGCATAAGGAGTATGTTTGAATGAAAACCATCGTCGGCTAATTTCAAATTTTGCGCAGCGAGTTTGTCAGTGATACAATTAAATCCCTTGTGAGCACAGTAACTAGGAAGCCGATCGACAACAATGGCTTTCATTTGGCGCCATCGCCCTTTGTGTCGATAGTTTAGTGCAACAACATCATAAGTTGTATCCTCCAGCAAGCCTGTGAACCGCCTTAATTGTAGAGTCTCTTTACCAACTACTGTATGTTATATTAACTCCAATGAGGACTTCAATGTGAGCACTGATCTAGTAAAGCACGAAGTTGTGTAACATAAGTCTCCCTACCTTTTAATGGTACCTGTATTGTGGGGAGTAATGCTATTTCTTTTTGAGTAGTAACCGACATAGTAACTGGGTGTTCCGAATGAGCTTGTGGCGACTCCTGGCCCCTATTCGGACAAAGACTATGGTAATGTTTGCCCTGACAATGTCTGCACGGCTCCACCTTTGGGTTGGTGCAACCATTTCGACCATGGTCTCTATCCATACAGCCAACACACACCTTTAATCCCTTTGCCCTCTTTATTTTGGTTTGTGCATTAGGATATTTGAAACATTTAAACCACAGTGCCCTGACTTGCCACACAGCTTACAACCCTTATCAGAGCCATTGCTTCCTGCCTTGTAATGTGCTACCTTGTTTTGTTGAATAGTAAAAGCAGCAGTAGGTTTATATTTTTCTTGTGTAGGCAGGCCAGCCCCCTCCATGTTACAAATCTCCTCGTATAGGGTCCGAGTGACCGCACCAACCTCTAACCAGTCATCCTTCTGTTGTCGCCGAATAGTCTCTCGCAAAGGAGACGGAATCTTATTATACAACATTACGGCACAAATTTCTTCCAATGTTACATTGCAAGATTTAAGCAACTTCAGTGTGCATTCAGCAGCCGCATGGAAATGTCTAAGGTCCTGCGCATCACATCGAGGACTAGGAATCTCACAAAAGGCGGTAACGTGGGCAGACTTGATACGGTCAATCTGTCCATAGGTCTCGAGGAGAACTGTTACGGCAGGAGCATAACTTGTGGTCTCTAAGCTAAATCCAGCTATGAGCTGCGAGGCCTCTCCCTCTAGCTGACCCCTCAAATATGTGAATTTCTGAATATCTATTAGGTCCTGACGCCCATGAACCGAACATTGGAAAAATCCCAAAATCCGGTCCACCGGGCAGGATCACCACCAAACTTCGGGAGGGTTAAGGCTGGCAATTTTACTACCTACTTTAAAGCCTCTCTGCGAGATACCTCTGTACGTACCGGTCTACTATCCAAAGGGGCTAATAAGTTTTGTACCTGTTCCTCATAAAGCATATCATTAGCCACTTCTTCATCTAAATCTTCCTTGGACTCTAACAATAGATATATTTTCTCATTCAAAGAATTGATGCTGTGTAAAGCCTTGTTGATACTGACTCTTTTAGCAATGATTTCATCGTTTGTGGCGTCGTTGAGGAAAGTGTTGAAATCCTTAGTTAATTTAGTAATGCCTCCTTTAGCTGCAGCCCTCAACCTCTTCAGCTTGGTGATGTCCAAGTTTAAAGGGAACCCAACCTGTTACCAGTCAATTCACAAATTTATAGGGGATAGGTGAGTCAGGATGGACGATGAACGACGATAAAATAAACTATTAGCCTAATAAATGGAACTAAATATAGGCTAGCCTATTCCTCGTCAAATTATCGCGCCGCCCTACTGACGATTAGGTAATAGAGCTTGTGCGTCCCCCAAGGGCCTAAATGGACGCCATCATATGCCAAGTCCTCCTTACCCATCTCGATAGGGTTGAACCTTGACTTGGAGAGTGGAAATTTCTGGCGTAAATGTCTGTTGACTGCATTTTTTATTTTGTTATATTGTTCTGCACTGAGGCCCCTGGGGGAGGTACGAGACTCTATTCCCACGATTTTACAATGCCCTCCCTGTTCTATCCTCAATATGTTTAGCCAAATCATTAATTTTACTGGCTAACTCATTAACCACCATATCACCAAAAATATAATTACCTCCGATTATCAAGAATGTGAGATCCGGACGAAACTGTACAAGATTATCGAAGGCTGGCGAATTACAGATTGAATCAAGTGTAGCCCCATTTTGTGCCCGAAACTTCAGCTGGAAGCCTACACGGAGTATAGGAGATGGTGGCGGTTCAAATCTATTGACATACGAGTGTCCAATCACTGCAACTTTAGGTAACGCATGTTTATTATACGATGGTGACGGCTCAACATTTTCGCCAATATCGCCCCAACCCCGCGCTGCTTCCCCAGACCCTCGGATCATTGGCTAGTGTGTAAACTATAGCACTAGAAAGTAGAAAGCAGGGATGGTTTAAGCAGGCCCAAGAAGACAACCAGCCACAATTAAGCCTAGGTTAAAACACAAAAATGGGGTACAGTATATTATTTAATTAGGCATATAGGCTATACTTAGATCCTGGTCACGGCACCATACTTTACTGTCAAGACTTCGGATCATATAGTGGATTTAGGAATTAGTTACAAGACGAGTAAAGGGTTAGATTATCGGCCTAAGGGGAAAGCATTGAGATCGTCTCACCTTTGTTGGTAATTCACATGCTATATATTGTCTACATACAGTATATTATAATGGCCACCAGTGAATATATATAGACTTAGCTGGTTAGTGGAGCATGTTGATGGATAGTAGGTGCTGGGATGTTTAATATATGGGACGATAGATGTGGCCGATCACCGGTGTTGCTGGAGAGGCTTGTTGTTATTGAGAGGCTCCCTTTATAGGGAGTTACCTTAGAACATCAGCTTGGTAACAAGTGAAGCTAGACATGCGCAATCATTCTCGATGCTGCTAACGTTCCTCATATTACTTTAATTACTATATTAAATAGTACTTAATACTTATAGAATACTATATTCTCGAATTAATTCTTTATAGAATAAATGCACACCATAGCCTATATCTTAGTTACCCCTTATATATTACTCATCTGAAATACACACCCAATTAACTTTACATGATACTTAGTGTATAATCAGAATTATAAATTCCTTTTTTAACCAATCCCAACTGGAAATAGAAAGGTCTATTGTGGACACTCGTAAGTCACGATGATGATTAACTGAAATTCTAATTAAACCTTTGATCCTTAGAGGTCCTTTCTAATGTTAGCAAGACCACTTAGCAGTAACATTAAAAACAACACAAAAATATCGTTGTCTGATTGAAGGGTTAAAGGTGGTCAAACTATATTGGTTGTAGCTGGAATTACAAAGTAATCATCGGGTTCATAAGGGTTGACTATTGGGTTTAACCTTCTTACTATGATAAACGTTTACAAATCTGAATAAAGTCGCCTAATGTTTGTCATACTAAAATTGTTTAATTATTATACAGTGCGTCAATATATTAACCCCTCCAACCCGGATGGGCTCTTGAACGCCCATAACAACCTCGGCCCGCGCAACCCGGAAGGGCTCTTGAACGCCCATTGCTTGCATGCGTGCTTTCGAATGCCGCGCGTACATTTTCGGTATCGTGGGACGGTAGGTGGCGCCACCAGGCGTAAACTACGCCACAGCAACAGTATCTACCCCGACGCCATCATGGACTGTACGCCAAATAGTGATTCCGCTGTGTCCGATACCGTGCTTCCTACGACGCCCTTGCTTGTTCGTCGCGCCTTACCCCGACGCCATCGCCTAAATGTGTTATCTCCCGGAGGTATTGAGACGACATTGAGACTTTATGAGCGAGCTGATGCCAAGCATAATGTTGATGATGAAGTCAGTGACGACTCCAGTAATTATAAGTCGAGTGATTATGGCCATGAGAGTGATAAAGAAGAGCAATTCCTGGGATTTGCGAGAGAACATGACAGTGATGAGAGTGATGAAGGTGATGTACCAGTTGTTGAGGAAGCTGGTTTACCTAAAGACAGTGAACTTGAGAGAGTGAGCGAGTGGGAGAGTTCAAGGTCACTCACCAAATTTCGCTTAAGTGACACGACGCCAAGCCCTTCCCCAGGTAAATCGCCTTTCAAGCTACATTTGTATAAGCAGAAAATACTTGAGAAGGCGGCCGCGGCAGCTAGGGAACAAGCAAAACTACTTGGTGAGGATGAGGCTGTGAGTGAGGGTCAGCGTGGTGACCCTTCTCGTCCGCCATTGTCTCCCTTATCTACCCAAGCCACCCAAGATGACCCGGATGCCCCGCATTCCTCCCCACCACCCCCACCATTGCCAAGGGTTGAGGACCCCACACTTTCGGCCTATTTGCCTCCTAGGTCCCCCGACAGGAGACATACTGCTGCCGAAAAGGGGAAAGGTAGGAAATATACCAAGAAAATTAAGAAAAGTAAGAGAGTTTTGTTCAAGGCTCCCGCGGCGTCCACCCCGGCCGGCCCCAGCCATACGTCCCCGCAACTTTCCCCACGGTCCTCCCCACCTCTCCCGCCTTCAACATGTCTTCCTGAAGAAGTCTTTGAGCTCGCATCACCAATACCTGGGCCTAGTGACAGTGAAACATTGCTTTCTGTCACTCGTCGCAGGCCAAGGAGCCCGGGACCTCGGGGGGACACAGCCTCACCTGCCACTCCTTCCCCACCTCGCCCACCCGCACGCCGCCCACGCATCACTGGTTCCCCGCCAGATTATGTGGTGGCCACTGATGATGAAGGGCACCTCTCTCAAGACTCTGGCCATGATTACATAGGTCCACCGTCAGGGCAAGATGACCACTCTGACGATGACTATATGGACATCGATGACCCTCGACCCCTCCGCTTGGCCCGGCGTCGTGCTGCCCGTCGTGCTGCCCACCGCCCTGGCCGCCGCCCTCGCCGCCCTAGGGCGCGCGCCTCCCGAGTTGGCCGTGGGCGTGCTGGGCCACCAGCTGGAGCTCCTCGTCAGCGTAGACAAGACCCATTCTACGTTTTTCAGTGGCAAGACGTAGTTGATGAGGATGCATACAACCCTGATGTGCCAGCTTTTGATGAGGTACTGGAGGGTTCAGGCGTTACCCCCAATTTTCCTGCAGGCCCCAATGCTCCACCACACGAACTGTTTGAGGCCTTCTTTGATGAGGAGGTGGTAGGCTATGTTGTCAAAGAGACAAATAAGCAGCACCAATTCCAGGTCCACTTTTTGGGAAAGGTGACCAAGGGCCACATGAGGCAGTGGACCCCAGTGACTCATAAAGAGTTCATGGTGTTCCTGGCACTCACCATGCTAATGCCTCATGTCAAGAAGCATAGGTTGCCTGACTATTGGATCACCAATGATCTGATATCCACCCCTGCCTTCGGGAAATATATATCTCGCGACCGGTACCTTGATATCCTCGCAGCGCTCCATCTTGTCACCAACCTTGACGTCCACCTCCCAGACAAGCTGTGGAAGATTAGGACGTTGTATGAGATGATGCGAGAACGCTTCACCTCCTACTTCAAGCCCTTCCGCAAGGTCGTCATTGACGAGTCTCTTGTGCTGTTCCGGGGAAAACTCAGCTTCCGGCAGTACATCCCCTCAAAAAGACATCGCTTTGGCATAAAATTCTTTGTGCTGTGCGACTGCCAAACTGGCTATGTCCTGGACTTCCTGGTCTACAGCGGGAAGGAAGGGGACTTGCTTGTGGACCCCCTCATTGGCTTTGGCGGAGCAGTGGTGCAAGCCATGATGGACCGCTACTTTCATAAGAATCACGTCCTCTACACGGACAATTATTACATGTCCCCCACTCTCTCACAGTACCTGCATGAGCGCAAGACGGGGACTGTAGGCACAGTACGAGGGAAAAGGAAGGGCATGCCACCTTTCCCTCCAAAGACCAAAAAAGGTGATGTGTTCAAGAAGAAGTCGGGGCCCATTCTGGCTATCCACTGGCACGACCAGCGGAAGGTCAACCTCCTGACCACCATCCACAAGGGGGAAATGGTGGAGACTGGCAAGGTGGATCACCGCACCCAGGCCAGGGTGACCAAGCCCGATGCTGTCCTGGACTACAACATCAACATGAGGCTGGTGGACAAGTCCGACATGCAGATAGGCTTCATTGACTGCCTGCGTACCTCGTGCAGATGGTACAAAAAGTTCTTTCTGCATATGGTGGACATGTCAGTTCTGAATGCCTACAACATATACAAGCTTCGGAATGTGAACACACCCATGAAGTTCAATAGCCTGCGGAGGTTCCAAAAGCAGGTGTTGACGGAGCTCCTAGAGAAGTATGCTATGTCACAGAGGGCAGTGGCACATCCTGGGCCCGCCGTTATTGACCGCTTGCAGTCTGCTCAATACTTGATTAGGCACAGGCTTGGTTCCCTGCCTCAGAATGAATCCGGAAAAACACAGCAGAAGCGGTGCCATGTCTGCTACAACAGCAGGGTGAAGCCGAGGTCAGGTAAAAAGTCAACCCTGGAGTGTGTGGAGTGCAAGGTGGCACTCTGTGCTGTAGATTGCTTCTTTGATTACCACTCCAAGCTGGAGTTCTAATAATCATACTGAAATTGCCAAATAAAATGACAATATGTACACTATAATTATATATAGGCAAAAAGTGGAAGAAAACCAATGTATTGTAATACAAAAGTCATGTATTATGAGAACATTGATACAAATACAATTACACCATAATAATATGTGAAAGTGACACATATGTATATACCAAGTGACATTCATATGATTAGAACCTATAGAAATATATAAATCAGTGAAAAAAGACACAATAAATTGTATATAAAACGTTTACAAATCATATAACTAAGTGAAAGTGACACAAGACCTAATATTTGATGGCCAAAGTATAATAAACACCTGTGATAACGAATAATCAGTGCCTAATACAACAATAACCTACCTCAATTACTAATAAAATGTACGGTATCGAGTGAAAATGAGCATTATCAGTGACAGTGACACTCTCTAAAGCATATTTGTCAAAGTGAAAGTGACACAAGACCTAATATTTGATGGCCAAAGTATAATAAACACCTGTGATAACGAATAATCAGTGCCTAATACAACAATAACCTACCTCAATTACTAATAAAATGTACGGTATCGAGTGAAAATGAGCATTATCAGTGACAGTGACACTCTCTAAAGCATATTTGTCAAAGTGAAAGTGACACAAGACCTAATATTTGATGGCCATAGTATAATAAACACCTGTGATAACGAATAATCAGTGCCTAATACAACAATAAGCTACCTCAATTACTAATAAAATGTACGGTATCGAGTGAAAATGAGCATTATCAGTGACAGTGACACTCTCTAAAGCATATTTGTCAAAGTGAAAGTGACACAAGACCTAATATTTGATGGCCAAAGTATAATAAACACCTGTGATAACGAATAATCAGTGCCTAATACAACAATAACCTACCTCAATTACTAATAAAATGTACGGTATCGAGTAAAAATGAGCATTATCAGTGACAGTGACACTCTCTAAAGCATATTTGTCAAAGTGAAAGTGACACAAGACCTAATATATGATGGCCAAAGTATAATAAACACCTGTGATAACGAATAATCAGTGCCTAATACAACAATAAGCTACCTCAATTACTAATAAAATGTACGGTATCGAGTGAAAATTAGCAATATCAGTGACAGTGATACCATAATAAACATATTTTATATAATTGGCCTCAAAATAACTAGAAAATATCAAATAAACATCACATTCTCAATATCAAACACTAAAATCGTCTAAGCGAGATAAATACTTTGGCGCTACGAGCGGCTAGGTGCGTCGTAGCCATGGCCGGGGCGACGCGTCCGAACGCGGGAAGAATTTGCCGCCGAAAAGCACTCGTCTTCCCGCGCTCACCATTATGCAACCAGAGGGGCTAGAGACCTCTACTCAACGCCATTCGACAGAGGAAGGTTTGTGGACCATTATTCTTTTGTATTCACAACATTACATGACATATTCATTGACTTACAGAGTAGTTAACATAGGCCAAAGATCGTCAAAACACCCGGTACCGGAGCACAGTCGCAAGCTATAGCCCCCGGGGCTGGAGGGTTAATAACTATGAACAAATTAATGCAGACAAATTATTAGAATAATGACGGTTAAAGGCCAGACATATTTGTGTTTTTTAGTTTATGTGCACTTTGCAGACTACTATCACCCCTAGTTGCTATAGAAACATGTTTGCATAGTAGTTAAGTGCATACAATGGCGTATAGTTAACATATCATGAGAATAATATATTTAATTGTTACACTTCCTAACTCGAAATATCATTTATCTTTATTGCTTACATCACTACAGACATTTCAGTCTTTTGCAAATGCAATTAAATCGACTTCACCATGCCCAAAAAGAACCCTTCCCGTCCTTCCACACAGCCATATGGTTGTGGTGGTAGTGGTCAGGAGCGGATCCAGCTCAGGCTTAAGGGGGGGGGGGGGGGGCTGATCTATATACATGAGGGGTGCCATAACTCTATATGTATTGTATTTCAGATAAAATGCAGTATATATCAGATGTAAGGGCACAATTTTGGTCACTAAGGGGGGGGGGGCCCCCCCCCCTGGATCCGCCACTGGTAGTGGTAGTGTGGGGAGGGCAAACGAGCAACTAGTCCAGTAAAGGGTTGCCACATTTAAATAACTGGAGCCATTTAATTACACAATATGTGTATAGGATTGTGCTACATAGCATAGCAGGGCTTCATTATCGATATATTATTTAGTGCATATCGGATAACATTTGCTGAAAGAGTCGTATTAGTCAATGACCAACAACATTAGTTCGGTCATTGGCGAACATTTCTCGGGTAACGTGATGTGCATGTTTTTTGCGGAAAGGATGAGGATAGGATTGTTATATTATATTGTAGCACAACAACTTCAGATGACGCCCCCCGAAACACACACACACACACACTAGGGAACTTCGATGTCATCACCTTCATTAGAATACTTAGCATACTCTACAGTCACTACATTAATTGTATACAGTATATAATATATCCTACAATGCCGCCACCATATTGTTTTTCCTTGGAACCAGTAGAAGTTTACTGTTAGTAAAACAAAATAATTAGATATATTGCTAGCATGTAAATTGGGAACTTGATTATATTCCTTTAATCTCTGAATAATAGACGCCTAAACCGAATGCAGTACTATAGAAGTCTCTGCAACTATAAATACCGGTAAGTGGTAATCATATTGAAGAGGCTTATTGAATTTCTGTATTATTTCTCCTTTTACTATAGGTGTTACTAAAACATAAAGTAATACGTTGGCGGTAACTGAAAACACACACACACACACATATATACTGTATATATATATATATATATATATATATATATATACTATAGACATAGGCTGTAAGAGAGTAATTAGGTATTTATACATTGTTATTGATAGGCCTAATAAGGAAGTGTGATTTAGTCGAGGGGTTATTCTGTTAAGCTTTTCTTTAAATTCCTATAAAGTTATATTGAATATAAGATAACTTATGATACTGGTACCCACTTGTTTTATGTTATCCATGTTGCGTCTCTTTCTCTCTCAAGTAAATTAATTAAATACTGACATTACTAAAATCACAAGGTCACACACAACAGAAAACCTAGCGAAACTCAAAACTGCATTACAGGAATACAACTGGCGCTCAAGCCTAACAAATTACATAAATTCTACATTTAATTCGTATATGCAACATTTTTAAATAATTGTTGATGAATACTGTCCCAAACGTGAGATTAAAATAAAGATAAAAATACCTCAATAAGCCATACATAACACCAGCAATTACTAATTCTATAAAAATTAAAAATTAATTACAAAAGAAAGCTGTAAAATGGCCAATCACCTATGGAGACTTTAAAACATTATAGACAAATATTAACGAGTATAATAAAGAATGCGAAGAATAATTATCACATATCTAAGTCAACTGAACATTCTCGAAACATGAGGAAAACCTGGAACTTTATTAATACAATATTAAAAAGAAACAAACGAGATGAACACCCACAACATATGATATTTAACGGTACACCAACAACAGTACCGAAGCAGATCGCTGAAGGATTCAATGAATACTGATTACTTTAGTTCGGTAGGAGAAAACTTGAGCTGTGATATTAGGACAGACCCTTCAGACTTTGAAAAATACCTTCCTGACCCAGTTAATTTTTCGTTCAGGTTAGCTCCAGTTTCGGAGAAGGAGCTCCACTCGGTCATTACTAATTTAAAAAACTCTTTATGTGGTTATGATGACATACCTGTTCCCATTGTTAAGGAATGTATAAACGAAATTGTTCCTTTTCTTAAACACATAATTAACAGATCGTTCAAATCAGGTATATTTCCTAATTACCTACAAATAGCTAAAGTAATTCCAATTTTTAAAAAAGGTGACAGATCCAACCCTCAAAACTATAGGCCAATTTTCCTACTCCCAATATTTAGCAAAATATTTGAAAAAGGCTAACACAATATATAGAAAACCAATGCTCTCCTAATGAAACACCAGTTTGGTTTTCGTCCCAGGTCATCAACTGAGTATGCCATTTACCAGCTCTCTAAAGAAATGTACAAGGGTTTAGACACAAAATCATACCAATTGACTGTCTTTTGTGATCTATCAAAAGCCTTTGACACCATACCCCATAATATTTTAATTAAAAAAAACTAGAGAATTACGGAATACGAGGCCCACTCCTTAACTGGTTTAAGAGTTATTTAAGTAACTGTAAGCAATTTGTATTTTTCAATAACACTTGTTCCGAATACAGGAATATGAAGTCCCACAGGGTTCGGTACTTGGTCCGGTGTTGTTTAATTTGTTTATTGATATTATAAATTCAAGCACTAAAATAAAATGTCTACTTTATGCCGATGATACCAATATTTATCTACAGGGTAATAATATTCTTGAATTATCAAACCAAATGAATGCAGAAATTAGCAAAGTTTCTAATTGAATTACATCAAACAGTTTAAAGCTCAATCTTGGTAAAACTCATTATATAGTGACTCATTTTAGCTCGAATCAAATTCCCAATATTGTCATTAAAATCGATGAACACATTATTGACAGGTTAAGGAAGCTAAATTTCTTGGTGTTACCATCGACAGCGCAATGACCTGGAAAACACATATATATGACATAAAATTTTAAATATCTAAAATTACTGGAATAGTTTATAAAACAAGAGATTCGTTCAACATCAACTCATTGGAACAAATGTATTTTGCTTTAATTTATCCTCATATTATTTATTGTGCTACTATCTGGGGAGGAGCCAATAACACTTATTTAGACGCCATATTTCTAGCTCAGAAAAAGATATTACGAATTATTACCTATCAATCATATAATGCCCACACTGGATCTATATATAAAGATCTTGGTTTATTGAAATTAAATTATATTCGTTTTTCACAAGCAGTCCGTTTTGTATATACAGATCTAAATCAACAATTACTCATGGATGGCAATGTTGACTTAATGGCACACAAGTTTAACACACAAAGAGTCATTACGACTACCTTACTATAGAATAGCACATGGAGAACGTAGCCTACCTACATTACAGGGGCCCGAAATTGTGGAACACATTGAACGAATCTGTTAGACACTCCGAATCTTTATTTGCATTTAAAACAAAAATCAATCAAAGCTTCCTTAATCAATACTAGTATTTAATTGCAGTCTCTGAAAGCAAAAGTGTTGTTTATATGTATACTTACTTTTTCTTTAATATATTTTAGCATACTGAATAGGTCACATATAAATTGTATAATTTAGTAAGAACCACTACAAATTATTATAGCTTGAATATTGTTTATTTCATCTAATAATTGTTAAGCAACTATGTGCTCTTTAGTTTCATACATTGTATTATGCCTATATAGCAGGCTAACATGAACTACTTCCTAGCTAGCTGCACTTGCCACATTAATTACTATATGTACCATCATTCTTATTGTATATATACCTTTTGGCAATACAAATATCAATCAATCAAATCTCTCTCTCTCTCTCTCTCTCATATAAATATATATCCACAAAGGAATGTGAAAAAGCAACAGAAAGTCTGCTACTTTTTAAGAAAACGAAGAGGTAGAAGTAACTCAGTTGATTTTACTTCACATATTGAGCAATGGAGCGAAGTTGATTAGGGTATGATTGCGTGAATTACTCCAAACGAATATTGAAAGATTATATAGTCTTGCAATGAATATTAAAATTAGCTAGCCAGTTAATTAGTTAACTAATATTGTTATGAATCTTTTGATTCCTAAAAGTCCTTCGGAAGTCGAGTATGGAAATGCTGTAGTTGCATTAACAAAATCAAATAATTGTCGTCTGATTAGCCGTATAAGGCCCAACATTTATAAGTTCGACTAAATAAGTTAATCTTTGTATGACTGCAAACAAGGCGCCAATAAATATTTAATGTGTTGGATGTTTATGTTTGATATATTATGTGTAACATGCTACAGAACATGCATTTGACTTAGATTTCTTTTAAATGAAACCCAAATAATACAAGTATAAAACACTGACATTATCATCACCATAATATAACCGCGCTAGTTGCATCCCTACACTGGATGGTGTTTATCAAAGATATGTTTTGCCGTTCCATTCTCTGGAATCCTGGGGGTGTAAAGGTGGAGCAGGGATGAGCTAGCGTTGGAAGAAGGTATTCTAAATTTGGTGAAAATTATTGTATGTTTGGGGAGCTAGTATTGTTAATAATTAAGAATAGGTATTGTGAATTATATAGAGTAATGATACGTCCTGGGATGTATAAACACTGGGCTCTTTCTATTGGACTAGGTATGCGGCAACAAGCAACAACGGAAAACGCTAGATCCAACCCTTATCTATAAACCCAGGCAACAAACCACCCTAAACCGTCAAGAGTCCTGCTTGGACAACGAGGTATCCTATGACTCGGTTACAGGGTGCACGCACTATAGACTGCTGATAGTCAAGCAGGCTATATAAAAGATCACACAATTAAGTTGACTTAAAGCTTCAAGGAAAAGATAGACAACGGAATTAAATTGCAGAAACAATTTAATAACAAACTAGAAGAAAGTACATTTAACGTTACGTTAATTAATACAACTAATCACCCCTGCATGAAAGAAGGTGAAAGCAAACAGTCCTCAAAACATCGTACAGGTAGACAAAATGCGGGTTTCTAAACTGCATGCGGCTACTGTAGGATCTGATGCTTAGCAAAGAAAGTACGTTACGGATTTAGAGAACTCTTAACTCATAAGCAGGAATAAATACTAGTGATAGGACCTACAGTGTATAATGGCATAGGTATAATTAAATAAAGGTAGCAACTCGCAACATAGCCACATACAGGTGTGCTTCTCACTCTTAGTCAGGCAAGCCTGCTCGGACAGAGTCTCTAAGCCACACCCTGACTCACAATGCTCACAAAAACGGTAAACTGTGGCACAATAACAAGCATACAGAGATGATAAACCCCTAGCTGTTAATCTGCCAGGTGGCAGAGGTCTAGCCGGAAGGATATAGGCTTCGGATACCCGGGCTGAGCCACCTGCTCTAGCCTAGGGACGTTCCCAGGTCTGTGCGCCAAATTACTCTAATTGAAAGGGCGCTCTCTTGAGAGACTCAGATCCCAAGTATCTGACTCTCTCCTGGCGACCCTAAAACAAAAGCAAGACATGCTAGCGCAGTGCTGAGTGGACTAGGCAAGGGCCCTCACACAACACAACACTAGACACACAGGGACACAGACAAGAAAATGCCCCCAGACTCCCACGGGTATCCTAGTAAAGTCGTGCGGGTCCACGGGACTCGCACCAGCAGACTTTACTTAAAGGATCGCAAAAAGCCTCCCCTCCGGTCTAGCCCCTGCTAACCTGACACAAGAACACACTAGCAAGCATGAAACCACCAAATATGAGACAACAAAAAAGCTTCCTAGGTCTCATTAACAATTACGTCTCTGCATAAGGCCCAAAATCCTATCTAATTATCTGAGAGCTCGTCGTTAATACAATAATAGATATAAGGTCTATCAAGGGGATGGGATAATTACATATATTGGTGAAGTAGTGGAAAGAAGGTATACAAAGTAAGAGAGAACGTTTCTAAGTGGGGTTGAGAGGGATAGATATCAAGGGGGTCCGAAGGGTACGACAGTGAGGTGAGCTCTGAGTCTTGAATCTGTCTGGACCCCGGCCTAGGCATGCAGAATACATCCCAGGCTTGGCAACACTCAACACAGTTGCCGGGTCAAAATCCTCTACCCCGTGCGTGAGTCGAAACTAAGCCTAACGTTGCAATCAAATGCATGTGGCAACGCTTCAGGCTCATCCCAAGCTGGACTCTCCGCGCGAAGCAACGTCCTAAGCCGGTCTCTCTCTCCCGCTCGTCTCCTCCCGCCCTCACTAGACTTACATCTTATATATTATAATGAAACAACCAACTATCGAGAATAAAATATACTAAGATGCGTTGGTTAAGAATAAGGGCAGCTACAAGCTGTGAAACAACATAAGAATATCCCAGACATTAGTTACGTTGTCGTAGGATATATACTAAGGAAAAGCCTGCCGGCCGGCTGCCACCAGCCGGTTTCTAAACGGCTGGGCAGCCGACACGCGCGCATGCCCGCACGTGGCTACTATGCAGAAGCGTCACACCTCCCCCAAGATATAAGACCCTTGACTAAGTTCTTCATATCTAACAGAAAGCTTCTCATAGTACCACACACTGTTGCGACACAAGGTACTATATATAAAAAAAAATAAAGACTGTTGCACTCCATCGAGCAAGTTCAACTAACTCAGCGACAATAAGCGAAAACATTCAACTTAGATACTGCTACAACATCTTATACAAAATTCTACACGTTATAAAAATAAAGAGTTTTTTATAAGGTTTTTGCTTTTTTTATTTTTTTTTTCGGCTGAACTACAGTGACAGCCTATTTTCCTCCACACTCAACCCTCAATCCTGTGGCAGTCTAACCAACATCATCCACCCTTGATAGACAATCCGCTATCACGTTATCAGAACCGGCAATAGGGCGTATGTCCAGATTATACTCCTGAAGCATGAGTGACCACCTGGTCAGCCTCATATTCCGGTTATGAAACTGATTCAAGAATTTCAGAGGGTGATGATCGGTATAAACCACTACGACTGGTCCGAAAGCAGGACCATATGCATCGAAGTGCCTGAGCGCCAGCACTATCGCCAGGAGTTCTTTTTCAATTACAGAGTAATTCCTTTGTGCACTATTGAATTTTTTACTGTAAAAACTCACTGGATGTTCGATACCTTCATCATCTGTCTGTAACAAGATAGCCCCAGCCCCTACGCCACTGGCATCAGTCGCCAGCTGAAAAGGTCTGCTGAAGTCCGGGTCCCTGAGTATGGGGTGGGTACATAACAGGTGTTTCAGCAAGGAAAACGCCTCTGCACACTCAGGAGACCACCGGAACTTCTTGTCCTTAGATAATAAGTCAGTTAAAGGTGCAAGTACAGTCGAATAGCCTCTGATGAAGCGACGATAATAGCCTATCATACCTAGAAACCGCATGATTTGTTTCTTAGTCGTAGGCTGGGGAAACTGATCGATGGCTTTGATCTTTGTCTGTGGAGGGCACATCTGATCCCCACCTCGAACCCCAGGTACAAAACTGTGGCTTTGACAAAATCGCACTTACCCAGGTTTACCATCAAACCTGCTTCATTCAGTTTATTAAAAAGCTGTCCGATGTGAGCACAGTGACTGTTAAAATCATCGTCGTATATTATGACATCATCTAGGTACACCGTACAGTTGGGAATGTCGGCTACAATGTCGTTCATTAATTTCTGAAACGTTGCAGGGGCATTTTTCAGCCTGTATGGCATAACATGGCAACGATATGTGGCACCGTCCACCACAAACCCACACACCTCTCGCGCTCGCTCAGACAAGGGCAATTGCCAATAACCCTTAACAAGGTCTATCTTAGTGAGGAACTTGGCTTTTCCTATCTTATCCACACTGTCGTCCACGCGAGGGAGTGGGTAGGCATTTGTGGGGGTTAAACCATTCAACCTGCGGAAATCTATACAAAACCGCACCTTGCCATCTGGTTTGGGCTGCAGTGTGACTGGGGAAGTCCACCTTAGAAATCAGCCCACGTTTCAGCATATAATCCAGCTCTTCCCTAAGTGCTGGTAATTTAATAGGGGGAACACGGTATGGCACTGATTTAAAGGCCGGGTGGTCCCCAACATCGACATCGTGCACCGCTTGAGTAGTGAGGCCAGGATGCTCCGCGAAAACAGCTGGGTTTGAATCAAACAAGTGCTGCACAGCTACACGCTGTTGCTCAGGCAGGTGCAATATCACCTCGTGAGCCACTTGTCTAGAATTCCCCGCCCACTGATCCACGGAAACATGACAATCCCAATTATCCTCCCCCGCAGCTTGACTGTCCCTTCCTCCTTCTCCACCACGATCGCTGCAGATCAACCTCCGGGACAGTGAGAGGCTCGGAGGGGCGCCTCACATACTCTTTCATCAGATTTACATGGCAAAGTTGGTTCTTTTTCTTACGATCAGGAGTAGCTACTAAATAGTCGAGATCAGAAACCTTCCTTACAACCCAATACAGACCAGAATACTTGGCAGACAAGGGGTGTCCCACCAGAGGCAGTAGTATCAGTACCTCCTGATCTACTTCAAACTCCCTCAGCTTCACCTTCTGGTCGTATCTGTCCTTCATCTGAGCTTGTGAACTCTTAAGGTTCCGACCTGCTACCTCGAGGCTCTTTAGCATTCTCTCACGGCTTTCAACAACATACTTTAGAAGCGAGCATGGCTTTGTGACTCCCTCCCAGATCTCCTTGACTATGTGGAGGGACCCCCTGACCCTGTGTCCAAAAACCAACTCGTTCGGGCTAAATCCCAAGCTCTCCCCAGGTACTTCTCTCGCAGCAAATAAAACGTATGGGAGACCTAGATCCCAGTCCTTCCCATTTTCCATGCAATAACACCGCAACATACTCTTGAGAGTCGAGTGCCACCTTTCCAAAACTCCCTGACTCTCGGGATGGTAGGCAGATGACACCACAGACACTATCCCATGTTGCTGCATGGTCTGCTTAAACAGAGCAGAAGTGAAATTGGATCCCTGATCAGACTGGATCTCCTGAGGGTAGCCATAACGAGAGAAATAGACAAGTAGGTTTTTGACAACAGTCTTAGCCATCCCGTTGCGCATGGGGTAAGCATCTGGATACCGTGTTGCTACATCCATTACAGTTAGTAAATTGTATTGCCGGCACTAGTGGGGGGCAATGGGCCAACCATATCGATAACTACTTTGCTGAAGGGCAGCCCAATGACAGGGAGGGGTTGTAACGGGGCTCTCGGGATGACTTGATTGGGTTTCCCAACCACTTGACAAGTGTGACACTGTGACACCCATGACACGACACTCGCCTTTAACCCAGGCCACCAGAAAAGCTTGCTCAGAGCTGCCTCCGTCTTACGTGCCCCCAGGTGCCCTGCCAAAGGCACATCATGAGCTAATCTCAATAAGCTCTCACGGCACACCCTCGGTACTACTAACTGGTCCACTAATCCTGACCCGCCATCCCACTTTTTCTTGGGATCCTGATGTCTCTGATACAAGATCCACTCGGACAAGAAAAAATCACCAGGCTGCGCATCCCCATCGCTCTCCAGTTCGACAGCACCATTACCACACGCCCTGACTTAAGGATCTTCCAGCTGCAACGAACATATATCAGCAGGTGTGAGATTATCCAAGTTCATCTTAAATAATTTATTTCCACCTCCAATGTCCCGCTGAGCCATCCTTTCCTCACGCTGCGCATAACGATGCTGTCGCAGAGTCTCTTCCTGCCCTGCACCTGCACTAGCGGTGACAGGCCCCGGGGCCTCTCCAGACTCTAACATAGGTGCCAATAATGAGTCACCAAGAAACACTGCCGGCTCAAAACTCTCCAATTGACCAACACTTCCCGTTTTCTTGTGACCTTTCCTCCGCGGTTTGATAGACTGAGGTGGTGGCTGCAAGGCTCCGGATGTCTGAGAACGCGTCACAATACACGCCATGGTTTGTACGCTACACTTCTCAACCCACTCCTGTTCCTCCCTACTAACGTCGGCCGCCTTTTCGGCAACGACCAAGGGTGAAACCTTAGAAGCAGGCACCGCAAAGTCGTTGCCGAGGAGGAGGTCGACGCCCCCAACAGGCAAGTTCTCTACAATTCCTACATCAAGCTCCTTCGCCACACCAACTACCTCTAGCTCCATCCGCACCAGCGGGTAGGACTTCGTAGCATTGATCCCCTGAACTACTACCACCCGAGCAGCGTTAATCGGTCTACCAGTAAAGTTCTTTAACAAGGTCTGAGAAGCCCCCGTATGACGCAATAGCTTAACTCCTCGCCTTTCGCCAGCCCACCTCACAAAACCATGCCCTCTATGACCCCCAAAGACGTCGCGGACAGGGTTCGAGCCTTCCGGACTCTTGAACACGGGCTGTGTCCCACCCTCTGACGAACTACCCTTGGCAAACTCAGAAGATATAGACGACACCCCTATGCTGCGGGCCAATGACACAACCTTGTTTGGTGGCTTGTTCGGACAAGCATTTGCAAAGTGACCCTCCTTGTGACATGCAAAGCACTCTTTACTCTTTGGTTTCCCTTGGGAGTGGGAGGTACCATTAGACTTCTTATACGGGACGGTATTTGGTTTATGTTCAGTTTTATTGTCAGTGCTAGATGGTTTTGTGTATTTATGTGTATCAAAATTCTTGGGAGGGGGAGGGGTACGATCCTTTGCACCCGACTCACTCCTAGCTGCTGCTTCGCACCCTCGAATTAATGACAGTCGGCGGTCAGCCATTTCTGCTGCCTCCTGGAGAGTTCTAGGATTTTTTTCCTTTATATTTAATGTTAAGTCCCCGCCTGTGCACATAAAGAACTGCTCCAAGAGAACCAGCTCACTCAACTCCTCAAAAGTAGCTGCCCTCTCAGAATGCAGCCAATGTCGTAGTGCATCAGACAAGTCCCGGGCGTGTTCTAGGAAGGTACTATCCTTGCCCTTAGTAACACCCTGAAACTTCAAGCGGTTGTAACTCATAGGCCCGTAGCACAGCCTTCTTTAGCTCATCATAAACTACACAGGACTCTAAAGGTAGTGCATCATACGCTTTTAGCCCCTTTCCTAGGAGTCTTGATGAAACTAATGCTGCCCACTTTTCCTGAGGCCACTGGTGTTCCTGACACTTCTTCTCAAATCGCATAAAAAACTCAGCCACACCTAATTCATCGAACACAGGAACTAGTTTAAGCAGGTGCGACAATGATTGGTCCCGATGTCTGTTACCTCCTCCAATATTTCGCCCTATTACCTCCACTCGAGATCTCTCCAGCTCCCTGTCAGCCCGATACCTAGTAGACTCTGCCTGCAGTTCAGCCTCTCGTATAGCTGTTCTCTCTGCAGCCTCAGCCTGCACACTAGCCTGTCTCTCGGCAGCCTCAACCTGAGCTCTAGCCTGTCTTTCGGTAGCCTCAACCTGAGCTCTAGCAACCTCAACCTTGGCCATCTCAAGCCGAAACAACAAATCTGGAGTCAACCCTTGAGGAGGGGAAGGTGCGTTTAATGGAGATGGTCCCTGTGATTGAATTCCACGCTCCCATCAACTTGGGGGTATGTACTAAATTCAGGCACCCTGACGTTTGATATGGGGGTAGAGTGGAGGGGGGGCTGGGGACAGGGGCCCCCAGTCGCCTCTCCACCCAGGTCTCTCCCTTCTAAACCCAATATCAAAGTCCTCAGCTGATCTTTCCTCATGCCACTTAAACCCTGGTGACCCTGAAGACCTTCCACACACTTTAAGCCATACTTATTCAGCTTCAACACCCTGGCAGCAGTAAGGGGCACCTCTAAAAATCTTCTAGCACCCTCCTCGCTATCGACTAGCCACTCCACAGGTCTTTCTCCCTCCGAGCCCGTATCGTGACCTGACCCATCACTGTGTTCTGATGTATTAGACATGTTTGTGTACTGCAGTAATTATCACGGTTATAGAATGTGCCTTATCTCCTATGCAAGTATGTATATACTAATGTTATTTAAAGTCTTTAATGTGTTATATTGGTTGCTCCAAAAAAAAACTCTATGTCCACTGTATTCCTCTAATCATAAGGAATCTCAAAACAAATGACCACTATATTCCTCTGTTCAGTAAATCCTATGCAAGGTCGCCATTTGTTACGTCCTGGGATATATAAACACTGGGCTCTTTCTATTGGACTAGGTATGCGGCAACAAGCAACAACGGAAAACGCTAGATCCAACCCTTATCTATAAACCCAGGCAACAAACCACCCTAAACCGTCAAGAGTCCTGCCTGGACAACGAGGTATCCTATAACTCCGTTACAGGGTGCACCCACTATAGACTGCTGATAGTCAAGCAGGCTATATAAAAGATCACACAATTAAGTTGACTTAACCCTTAATTAGCGGCGAGCAACATAAGTCGAGTTAAAAAAAGCTGGACTATGTGGCGGCGCTCGACATAGGTCGAGTGGCAATTTCAGCACGTAATGTGGCTGAGAGAGAGAGACAAGTGGTGGCAGGAGACTAGCGAGCGTATGACTGCTCCAGACCACCGCGGCGAACCTACTGACACAAATCTCAGCTCCCTCCTCCCTCTCTCACTCGCTACATACTCAATTATGTACCGAAAGTACCGAATTACCTGCTTTTTGCACTCGCGTTGCACGGTTATTGCAAGAAAACTATCCATCATACAAGGATCGTTATGGTGTCATTCGAAAGCTCTGTTTATGCCCTTTCAGGGATAGGTACTTGTTTTACGTTCTGGGTCTTATTTAGGCATGAAAATGATCACGTAAACAGCCCTATTTTGGCTAAAAACACCCCGCTGTGCGGTACATATAATAAACCGCATAGGCCGCTCGTAAGGTGTTAAAGCTTCAAGGAAAAGATAGATAACGGAATTAAATTGCAGAAACAATTTAATAACAAACTAGAAGAAAGTACATTTAACGTTACGTTAATGAATACAACTAATCATCCCTGCGTGAAAGAAGGTGAAAGCAAACAGTCCTCAAAACATCGTACAGGTAGACAAGATGCGGGTCTCTAAACTGCATGCGGCTACTGTAGGATCTGATGCTTAGCAAAGAAAGTACGTTACGGATTTAGAGAACTCTTAACTCATAAGCAGGAATAAATACTAGTGATAGGACCTACAGTGTATAATGGCATAGGTATAATTAAATAAAGGTAGCAACTCGCAACATAACCACATACAGGTGTGCTTCTCACTCTTAGTCAGGCAAGCCTGCTCGGACAGAGTCTCTAAGCCACACCCTGACTCACAATGCTCACAAAAACGGTAAACTGTGGCACAATAACAAGCATACAGAGATGATAAACCCCTAGCTGTTAATCTGCCAGGTGGCAGAGGTCTAGCCGGAAGGATATAGGCTTCGGATACCCGGGCTGAGCCACCTGCTCTAGCCTAGGGACGTTCCCAGGTCTGTGCGCCAAATTACTCTAATTGAAAGGGTGCTCTCTTGAGAGACTCAGATCACAAGTATCTGACTCTCTCCTGGCGACCCTAAAACAAAAGCAAGACGTGCTAGCGCAGTGCTGAGTGGACTAGGCAAGGGCCCTCACACAACACAACACTAGACATACAGGGACACAGACAAGAAAATGCCCCCAGACTCCCACGGGTATCCTAGTAAAGTCGTGCGGGTCCACGGGACTCGCACCAGCAGACTTTACTTAAAGGATCGCAAAAAGCCTTCCCTCCGGTCTAGCCCCTGCTAACCTGACACAAGAACACACTAGCAAGCATGAAACCACCAAATATGAGACAACAAAAAAGCTTCCTAGGTCTCATTATCAATTACGTCTCTGCATAAGGCCCAAAATCCTATCTAATTATCTGAGAGCTCGTCGTTAATACAATAATAGATATAAGGTCTATCAAGGGGATGGGATAATTAAATAGATTGGTGAAGTAGTGGAAAGAAGGTATACAAAGTAAGAGAGAACGTTTCTAAGTGGGGTTGAGAGGGATAGATATCAAGGGGGTCCGAAGGGTACGACAATGAGGTGAGCTCTGAGTCTTGAATCTGTCTGGACCCCGGCCTAGGCATGCAGAATACATCCCAGGCTTGGCAACACTCAACACAGTTGCCGGGTCAAAATCCTCTACCCCGTGCCTGAGTCGAAACTAAGCCTAACGTTGCAATCAAATGCATGTGGCAACGCTTCAGGCTCGTCCCAAGCTGGAGTCTCCGCGCGAAGCAACGTCCTAAGCCGGTCTCTCTCTCCCGCTCGTCTCCTCCTGCCCTCACTAGACTTACATCTTATATATTATAATGAAACAACCAACTATCGAGAATAAAATATACTAAGATGCGTTGGTTAAGAATAAGGGCAGCTACAAGCTGTGAAACAACATAAGAATATCCCAGACATTAGTTACGTTGTCGTAGGATATATACTAAGGAAAAGCCTGCCGGCCGGCTGCCACCAGCCGGTTTCTAAATGGCTGGGCAGCCGACGCGCGCGCATGCCCGCACGTGGCTACTATGCAGAAGCGTCACAGCAAGCATATACATTGAATATTTTTTGCTACCTATTTAACCAAAAGGTTTCTTATTGAATAATACCACATGCTGCTATGGTTTAAAAACACTAATGTAGCAGGTAGAGGTAATGATATACAGAACTCTTAATACGGTGATCTAAGTCGTGTAGTGGTTAACACTCAACGAGCTGCCTAGGCGGTATATTTGACCGTGCCGCCTAGCGTTTTTTTTTTTTACCATAAATGGCGTTGTTTCTGTGCTCTTTTTCATGCATAAACAAGAGCCAGAGCGTAATACAAGTATGTATCCGTGAAAAGGCGATAATTGAGCTTTCTAATAACACCAGAACCATCTTTCTACGATCACTGGTTGTCTTGCAACGATCGTGCAACCGAAGGGCAAAATTGCTAAAATACGGTCATTTCGTTATATAATTACGTGTGTAGCGAGGGAGTGAGGGTGGATGTATGTGGAGTACATCTCAGTCGGTCCACGGCTGCCGTGGCGAGCGGTCATGAGGTAACCCATGCTCCTCCCGTCGCTCGTCTCTCTCTCAGAGCCAATATTGTGCCAAAATTGCACACAGACTAAAGTCCGCCCCCGCCACATAGTCCAAGTTTTTCGATACGGACTTAAGTCCGCCCCCGATGGCTAGGGGTTAAAGTGACGTTGACCTGTTGATATTAGTCTGTTGAGCACCCTACCATCAGTGACAAGGAGTTTTCCATACCATTCGAGAGAGAGAGATAATTAACACTGGGAATCTTAAAACGTGTACCGATATAATCACTTGATGTGTGTGCACAAATTTACGCAATGCATAATAGGATAACCTTCCAGTAATATGCATATCCTAATTATCGGTAACTACTTATTAAGATCTATAAGCTCTAGCAAACTTTATCTACATTTATCTGTTCCCAGTTATCACCAGCATATGACATTTAGTTTCAAAAGGATCTCTCTTAACCCTTCCTGTACCAGCGACATCTATATTAAATTATTTCAGCTACAGTTAGACGATTTTATGAAGCTTTGGAAGGATATTTGGTAATTAAATGGATTAATGGAGATAGTCTGTAGCCTTTTAATAGGTAGACGTCCTTCCTAAGCAGAACAAAATCGTATAATAGTAGCTAGAGTAAAATGAAAAGGACGTCCCTGGTTCTGGACGGGTTAACAAGAGTATTATAATACTCAATAACCCTCTTCAACACTGATCACTTATTTATTGTTCCAGTTGCTTTATTGTATTGCATTAAGCTTAGTAAGAGCCTCTAATAGTCATAAGTTAACGGAACATTTTAAGGATTCTGATGTTTGTATTATCAATATAAAGATAAATAAAGTATGAATCGAATGTCTAGTTTTGCCGTGTGTTAGGAAATTATATGTAGTCAAAATATTTTCTTGACCTCGAAGTGGCAGAGTGTATGTTGTTTCTTCTTATCTGAAGTTTTGCTGTTCCATACTATATTATGAACCTATCCTTATTTGTTCACTATAAGCCAATCACATTGTTGCCTGGTAGTTCAATTCAAGTAATGCTGTTGTTTATGGATTTGATTGATACCTGTCTTGTTATCACCAAATTAGTACCCGAGTGCAGTAAACTCCCTGGTTGGTAAAAATAATATATAAACTGTATATCTCTGCAATTCTATATAGTATATTAATGTTATTACATTATGCACTGTAATGGTGGAAAATACCTAAAAGTAGCAACTACTCACTCAACAATGTGCTAGTTTACCCCCATCACTCGCCCGTACCACCACCACCACCTCCACAACCATGGGTGTGTGGAAGGACGAAAGGGGCTCATTTTGGGTTTGGTAAAGACTGTGCAATTTATGGGCCTTTAACAAGAAGACTGTAACAAGTACGGTATAGCGAACTAGTTAGCGTGACAATCCATTAGATATTTCTTACAATCTTCTGGTAATTACTAGAATTGCTCAATTGCTATTGGCGTCATCCTATTGCATAGGTTAAGAAGGACCTCTCATACACAGAGGAAAAATCAATACTTTACCAGGGAGCTTTTGTTATAGGTTATATGCAATTTTTATAAAAATAAAGTCGGGGGCCGGGGGAGTGCTGAAGCGACCTTGGTGACCCAGGTCTCTGGGTGTTCTCCTGGGTGACCTAGGTGTGTGTGCATTTTGTGTTTTGTCTGTGTTTCTTCGTTGTTTTGTCTTGTGTTTTGTGTTTTCCCTGTTCTTGCTCTGGCTTGAGTCGGCCACCCCCAAGAAAATACAAAAACAAAAAATAATAAAACAAAGTAAAGTAGAAAATACAAATAGGACACGTGGGGATTGGGCCTGAGCATAATACATACATACATACATTTATACAAGCATAAGTTCAGATCTCAATACTATTGGTAATAAGTCCGTACAATAAAATATTACTAAGCATTTTACTTTCTACAGACTTTTTAAGCTAAATTATTGTAATCAGTATACAGGCATCTTGAAAACAACCATTCACTTGTTAGTTATGTAGTCCCGCCGCACCGTCTCAATTGAACTGATTCGAATTATCTCCCTCCTGCCGCCACCACACTAACCTTCCTGCTATGTTTATTGTTTATTTATATATTTATGTATATTTATGTATTTATGTTAATTAGAAACATCTGTATTTAATTTTCCTTAATACTCAACGACTTTCTGGAAATTATACTAACCTGCAATAATGCAAAAATGAAAGCAAATTGAACTTCACGATATTCCTCACCTCGACCAATCATGTCCCTCCTTTCACGCGCCTTTCGGTGTGAGCGATTCATTCATACAATTACGTTGTTTACTACGGATGAAATGCCAAACACCTCCACACACAACATTTTGCGCAGGACTAAGTTTGCCAACTGTACATAAGCTATATACTGTATATGAATCCAGTGATTTTTATATCATATACAACTGTGTGCAAAGCATCCTAGAATAGCATGAATTATGTGTTTTTGTAAATATTTTGTCAGCCTTGTGTCGTGGGTACAATATTAGAAAGTCTGGGACCGAAAATATAATGTAATGTGAATTGTTTACATCTTATCAGATCTCTGCCAAGGCTACAACGGTGTGGAGGGGACCTGCCAAAGCTATTTGTCCTGTTCCAGCCTTCAACAAGATGCCGAAACCCTGACCTTGAATACCTTTATTGAGCGACACGCAATTGGATGCAACTCTGATAGGTGAGTTCAGGGGGCGAAAATAAACTTGCCCGCATTTGTTAGGATAAGTTAGTTTAGTTGACATTAGAAGGTGACAATTGTAGTGATGATGATAGTAGTAGTCATGATGGTGGTAGTGATGATGGTAGTTCAAGTTCAAGTTAAAGTTCAATGTCTTTATTTCATAACATACATACAATAAATATATATACATTACAAATCTTAAAAATTAATGCATTATAGAAATTTAAAAACAAGTTCTTGCAATGCAATTTAGTGTTAAAAGTTAAATTTATATAATATGTTGTGGATACATTGCAGACATTCATTATTTAATAAAGCTTAGCACTATACTGTACATACAGTACATACACTACATACACTTCATAGACCAACGCTCCACAGTAGAGTGCGGCCACAGTCCCAGGCTCCAATGGTGGTGGTATGTGTACTGGAGAGGTGGTGGTATGAGCCGCCAGCAGGTGGAGTGGCCACCTGTGACCTCAGCTCACAGCCAACCACAGCAGCACTGGCACTTTCCTACGTGAAGTTCAGCCCAACCCAGGATGCCTACGGTTTCCCAGGGTACCACATATGTCAGAGTTACCCAAGCTAACGCGTTGACACCCAAAGTAGCATGGGAGAGGCCTCACAACTAGGTGGGGACGCCGCGCACTGGCTGCATAACTCTCCCTGGCTGTGTTTATCCAGCAGCATCAAGCTTTCCTGGGGCTACAACAACCAGGGGTTAGACCTTATATGCAGTAATGAATGTGAATAACCACTTCACTAACTATAACATAGAAATATATAATGAATCTAGATTAAAATATATAATAACCTACCATACTTAATTAGGGTCTATACACCATAAAAAATATAAGTTCCCCGCCGGTCCTCATGTCTCTGGACCCATCCTATATGTGCTGTTAATACATCAAGTTCCGTATGACCAATATCTACATTGTACTTCTCCCTGAACAATGCACTCACATTCTTTATAAAGAGTCCTGCACTTAAAAAGGGAAAATTATTTCTTATCAAGGGATTACTCAAGTATCTAATTTTCTTAACAAATCTAGCTTGAGTAAGGGCAGTTAAGTGTTTTAATAATAATTGATTAAATTTGGAAGCAGTGATATGGCCTGCTGGCGAAAGTAGGGACACCCAACATTCGCTTCAGTGCATTACTGTATGCCACTTCAAAAGCTTTGAACATACTTGATCTAAGGGTGCCGCTATCATTCCATAAAGCTTTGAACATACTTGATCTAAGGGTGCCGCTATCATTCCATAAAGCTTTGAACATACTTGATCTAAGGGTGCCGCTATCATTCCATAAAGCTTTGAACATACTTGATCTAAGGGTGCCGCTATCATTCCATAAAGCTTTGAACATACTTGATCTAAGGGTGCCGCTATCATTCCATAAAGCTTTGAACATACTTGATCTAAGGGTGCCGCTATCATTCCATAAAGCTTTGAACATACTTGATCTAAGGGTGCCGCTATCATTCCATAAAGCTTTGAACATACTTGATCTAAGGGTGCCGCTATCATTCCATAAAGCTTTGAACATACTTGATCTAAGGGTGCCGCTATCATTCCATAAAGCTTTGAACATACTTGATCTAAGGGTGCCGCTATCATTCCATAAAGCTTTGAACATACTTGATCTAAGGGTGCCGCTATCATTCCATAAAGCTTTGAACATACTTGATCTAAGGGTGCCGCTATCATTCCATAAAGCTTTGAACATACTTGATCTAAGGGTGCCGCTATCATTCCATAAAGCTTTGAACATACTTGATCTAAGGGTGCCGCTATCATTCCATAAAGCTTTGAACATACTTGATCTAAGGGTGCCGCTATCATTCCATAAAGCTTTGAACATACTTGATCTAAGGGTGCCGCTATCATTCCATAAAGCTTTGAACATACTTGATCTAAGGGTGCCGCTATCATTCCATAAAGCTTTGAACATACTTGATCTAAGGGTGCCGCTATCATTCCATAAAGCTTTGAACATACTTGATCTAAGGGTGCCGCTATCATTCCATAAAGCTTTGAACATACTTGATCTAAGGGTGCCGCTATCATTCCATAAAGCTTTGAACATACTTGATCTAAGGGTGCCGCTATCATTCCATAAAGCTTTGAACATACTTGATCTAAGGGTGCCGCTATCATTCCATAAAGCTTTGAACATACTTGATCTAAGGGTGCCGCTATCATTCCATAAAGCTTTGAACATACTTGATCTAAGGGTGCCGCTATCATTCCATAAAGCTTTGAACATACTTGATCTAAGGGTGCCGCTATCATTCCATAAAGCTTTGAACATACTTGATCTAAGGGTGCCGCTATCATTCCATAAAGCTTTGAACATACTGGATCTAAGGGTGCCGCTATCATTCCATAAAGCTTTGAACATACTTGATCTAAGGGTGCCGCTATCATTCCATAAAGCTAACCCATAATCTGGACAACAATATGCATTGAAAAGAAATATAAAAGTATTACTATTAACAAATTTAAAATCTCTAAACATTTTGTTGAATGATGCATATAACTTATTTAAATTTAATTCAATATCCTTTGAATCTGTAAAGTCACAGAGAAGTTGATGGCCTAGATATTTAAAATCTCTTACCGTTTCTAGCTCATCGTCACCAAAAGTAATTGAATCTACAGTATATCGTTTTTTTATTTAGGATTGAAAATCATAACTTTTGTTTTATCTCTATTAATTGTAAGTTTATGTGAGACTATTTTTGAACTTAAACTACCAAGCAGCTCGCTTGGTGTAGTAACTAGCGTCTTGGACTTCCACCCAGAAGGCCCGGGTTCGCGCCCACGCTCGGCGCATTAAAGATTTTTCACAAGCACTGAGTCGTTACCATCCCTCATGAGCAAAGGGATGGGGTAGTAGTACAGGACCCCAATGGAAATACGCCTAATCGGCCTTATTGAGCTATCCTTAGCTAGCTTAGCATGCGCTAGCTTTAAGAACTATTATTATTATTATTATTACTATAAAATATCCATCTCTGATATTGATCCAGCAAGCAATACAATATAATCCGCCTAAGCCAGTATGAAGACCATAGCAGCACCCTTCCTCAATTTTTGTAATGTAATTTATAATTTCATCTATATAAAAATTAAAAAGAAAGGGAGAGAGTATTCCTCCCTGCCTCACATCTTCTCTTTATGATAGAATGAGCTTTGTACATTTTGCCACTTTACACAAGCAGTTTGGTTTCTCAAGTAGTGCATCAGGACAAGAACAATGTCGACTGGAATACCCTTTTTCATAAATTTGTCTCCAAGAATAAAATGGTCAAGATTATCGAAAGCCTTGCTTAGATCTATAAAGGTTGCATATCCTGACTGTTTTCTATTAGAGTACTTCCTCGTAATTTCCTTCATTAGAAAACATGCATCAGTAGTCGAGGACTTACTCGTAAAACCAAAGTGTCTATAATTTATACATACATTTTTACTTAAAATATCTAAAATGTACATTTCGAAAAATTTTAGGAGACATGAGGACTGCATAACTTGTCTATAGTTGACTGATTCTGTGGCATTTTTATTATCTTTTGGTAATGGGGTAATAACTCCCTTTAGCAGCTCTACAGGAAGATAACAATGGGAAAGACACAAATTAAAAAAATTAGCTAAATATTGTAAAAAACTCTCAGAAGCATTGTTTAAGAATGTACTGTGTATACCATCATGACCGACGCCTGTATTTAAATTATGAATTAATCGTTTAATGGTGATACTTGATATTTTCATATACAATTAATTTTTGTCAGGCCAGGCTGCTTTTAATTTATTCGTGAAATTAATTTCATCTTCTTCTAAAGTTGGTTGATTAAATAAACACTTCTGTGTAAATATGTTATTAACGATAGTCATCCGTATGACCGTCAATAATGCCTGTGAGCTTCTTACAACCTCTTTTCTGTTGTAGTTCTCCAAAATTTTGCCTTATTTGTGTTACAAAACTTTTCCATTATAGTATCACATATTTCTTTATTCTCATTAGCCTTGCAATTTTTTAACCTATCCTTTAAACTCCTTTCTACTACTTACCATGTCATCATTTTCTGGAGTATCCCTTTGCCTGCCATTCCTGACCCACCACAGATATTTTTCCCTAGCTATGCTATGAAGCGCTTTAACCCTCCTGTTCCAACCTGGAATTATTTTATATTTATTTTTATGTATGAGCCGTCGTTTATACTTTTCACTGGACACCTGGATAGCTTTGCACATTTGTTCATACATTATGTTAATATGTTATATATGCTGTCTATTACGGCAGCCAGTTTTGTAACAATCAGACACTGTTGATTTACTAACTCCTTCGCATAATATATCAATCATTCCATTTATGTCATTAAGTTCACTTTGTTTTAAAGATGTCCAGTTAACTCTAGATTCAGAAGTACAAGTATTGTTATTAGTGTTCAGTACCGGCTGTACAGGAGGGGTTAAGTAGCTACCACAACTATTGTTATTAGTGTGCAGTACCGGTTGTACAGGAGGGTTAAGTAGCTACCACAACTATTGTTATTAGTGTGCAGTACCGGCTGTACAGGAGGGGTTAAGTAGCTACCACAACTATTGTTATTAGTGTTCAGTACCGGCTGTACAGGAGGGGTTAAGTAGCTACCACAACTATTGTTATTAGTGTGCAGTACCGGCTGTACAGGAGGGGTTAAGTAGCTACCACAACTATTGTTATTAGTGTGCAGTACCGGCTGTACAGGAGGGGTTAAGTAGCTACCACAACTATTGTTATTAGTGTTCAGTACCGGCTGTACAGGAGGGGTTAAGTAGCTACCACAACTATTGTTATTAGTGTGCAGTACCGGCTGTACAGGAGGGGTTAAGTAGCTACCACAACTATTGTTATTAGTGTGCAGTACCGGTTGTACAGGAGGGGTTAAGTAGCTACCACAACTATTGTTATTAGTGTGCAGTACCGGTTGTACAGGAGGGGTTAAGTAGCTACCACAACTATTGTTATTAGTGTGCAGTACCGGCTGTACAGGAGGGGTTAAGTAGCTACCACAACTATTGTTATTAGTGTGCAGTACCGGCTGTACAGGAGGGGTTAAGTAGCTACCACAACTATTGTTATTAGTGTGCAGTACCGGCTGTACAGGAGGGGTTAAGTAGCTACCACAACTATTGTTATTAGTGTGCAGTACCGGCTGTACAGGAGGGGTTAAGTAGCTACCACAACTATTGTTATTAGTGTGCAGTACCGGCTGTACAGGAGGGGTTAAGTAGCTACCACAACTATTGTTATTAGTGTGCAGTACCGGCTGTACAGGAGGGGTTAAGTAGCTACCACAACTATTGTTATTAGTGTGCAGTACCGGCTGTACAGGAGGGGTTAAGTAGCTACCACAACTCATTGATAATTCCATGGGTAAATGATCTGACCCATTAATATTGGGTTTTACCTTAATATCTTGTATTTGAATGTTGTCATGTTTCTTACCAATGATATGGTTCAACCATCTGCAGGAAGAGTTACCGTTTCCGGTAAAAGTAAACGTGTCATTATTAAGCTGGTCAACATCATAGCAGAGCAAGGAATTATGGTTCACAGAATTTGATAAATTTCTCCAGGCTCTTCCCGAGATAGGATCAGCATTAAAATCGCCTATAATATAAATCGAATCATAATTAAAAGTATTGATAAAATCCTGCAAAATTGCCAGGGATTCTAAGTATCTATTTATAGTAGATACTTCCCAAAGATCACTGTTTAGATAAACGTTAATTAAGACAATATCAAGACCTTGTATATTAAATTTAATTAATTTAATGCTCATTACAATAACTCTCGTATCTAACACAACTTTAGTTATGTGAAAATTTGATTTTTTTCTCCACAATATAGCTAAGCCCCCTTCAGGCCTTCCAGCCATAGCTGCTAATACTTTCTCCGAGTATACTGCACCAACCCCAATACTATCGTAATTTTCATCAATGTAGTTAAGGATACCTAAATTCTCTTCAGTTACAAAGGTTTCTTGTAGGAAGATGAGATCATATTTAGCAGCTGTCAGTTCCCTTATGGGATCAATATTTTTCTTAAGAGAACAACAATTAAAAGAACAAATCTTAAGTGTGTTAAAATTCATAATGAAAGAACAAATCTGAAGTTCACAATATATAAACAAATCTACCAAATGTGTAAGCAAAATGACTCAACATTGTGTGAAATCTAAACAGAATACGCAAAAACACAAGTTAATGCCCAAAACCAATGACATTTCAGAGAATAGCAGTATCACTGAAAATAAAGAGATACAGTTCCAATGGCAAAATATACCAAAAACTAATGTATAAAAATATGACTTATACAACCCTAATATCCTTGGAAAGATAAACACAAAACTAAAAAAAAATAAACTGTAATGTGAGGCTGAATATAAGAGACAAACAAATGAAACCCTGAATATGAACTAACTTATAAGAGAATAAGCGAAAGAAAATATATTGATCGAACGAAGTAAATGAACTAACTTATAAGAGAATAGGCGAAAGAAAATGTATTGTTCGAACGAAGTGTGTTCCCTTCTTTCGTTATTCCTGTTTCTATTATAAAATGTATCAATAATGACATCCTCTGGCCATAATTCAGGTTTAAATAACTTGTCCTTTCTGAAAGAGTAACCGTTACTTTATAAGCCCTGTTTTGTCGGACCTAATCGGTATTTCAGCTATGGCATTAATCTGTACATCTTTAATCAATTATATTCAGTTACATTTTGTTTAGTCACCTCTTTGTCGACTCCACCAACAAAAACGTCTACGATTTTGACTGCTGCTTTAAGGGTAGACTATCCAACCTTCCTGGACCCTCTGATGCCTCAAGTCTTCTTTCGTTGTACTAAAGTCCATCCTTCATTCTTATTTCTATATTCTTTGTTAGCAGCCGGTGTGCTGCTGATGTTGTCCATAGGAGAGATGCGCCTTACATCCTTACTAACTGCTCCAGTAGCTGGATCCGTAACACTAGATGCAGGAATAGGGTCGAGCCTCTCCCGGCACCACCCCTACCACTCCTCACCATCCTCCCACCTCTCACCTTCCTCCCGCCACGCCAATCACCACCTCTCCCGGCACCACCCCTACCACTCCTCACCATCCTCCCACCTCTCACCTTCCTCCCGCCACGCCAATCACCACCTCTCTCGGCACCACCCCTACCACTCCTCACCATCCTCCCACCTCTCACCTTCCTCCCGCCACGCCAATCACCACCTCTCCCGGCACCACCCCTACCACTCCTCACCATCCTCCCACCTCTCACCTTCCTCCCGCCACGCCAATCACCACCTCTCCCGGCACCACCCCTACCACTCCTCACCATCCTCCCACCTTCCTCCCGCCACGCCAATCACCACCTCTCCCGGCACCACCCCTACCACTCCTCACCATCCTCCCACCTCTCACCTTCCTCCCGCCACGCCAATCACCACCTCTCCCGGCACCACCCCTACCACTCCTCACCATCCTCCCACCTCTCACCTTCCTCCCGCCACGCCAATCACCACCTCTCTCGGCACCGCCTCTTCCTCCATTCATATCGCCCCTGCTTGATCTTGTATTACCATTGAAATGATGAGCCCTTTCGGTGTTAAAGTTGTGTTCTTAATCCAAACCTACTGTACTAATTTCTGTAGATGTAGTTCTGGTAACGCCGGCGTAGGACTGCCTTGTTGTGGTTTCAGCGTAATCACTGTTCGAAGCCTCATTCCTCCCTCCCGGCTGCTCCGAGGTTTCCGGGGGTGATGGTGCAGACTGAGCGGGTTCACTGGCTGCTTTACGGAGTGATAATAGGTCATCGAGCACAGTCACTTCATTAAAATTTATATCTTTAGCGGCTTCTTCGATTCCATTAATTGCACTTGAAAACTTCTGCTTAATGTCTATTATGTCGATCTTTAGCTGTCTCACAGTGTCTGCAGTATCGAAAACCTCAGTTTTATATCGAGAATCTTGGGCAGTAACTCCGATATTTTAGCATTGTCTTCCATTATCGTTTTCAATATCGGAGCAAATATTTCCATACCTATAGGTGTCATTTTCGATAATCTTCAAGGACACTACATCCGCCTTATTAGAAACAATTTATTAGGGAAAATAGGCACCAACAGATTCGCCATATTTTTCTCCATATAGTCTGCATGGAGGATTTTCGTTATCGACAAATTGAAAAAATACCCTTTTCACAGAAAAATACACCAAAAGTCTGTCAAAGATGTCAAATAGCGGGGGTGTGGGGGCAGCAGCTCCCACCCATAATACTAGGATAGGTTAGGTAAGGTTGTTAGGTTAGGCTAATGTCCTTTCAAAGGGGTATAGGCTAGTAAACACTAGGATAGCTTATACCCGGTCATAGGTAAGAACTTTAAAAAGAAGAAGAAGAGTCCTGATGTAGTCTCCTTGAATGCTACTGCATTTTCTTATGAGAGTTTGATACGAAGCACACTTTAATTCTTGAGTTGATAAATCGCTCATGGCACTCGATCAAATCTTTAAGGTCTGTTTGTACTTTGTCGGGACCCCGCCGCCAGGTTATGTCTTCTTTTACAATACCACATATCACTTCTTTTGCTTTCTTAATATCGTCGTGAGAGTAGAATGAGTCAGCTATGTCAAAAAGGGACTCTTAAGGATAATCTTTTTTGGCTGAGGTTAAAAAACATAATAACGGGTTGATCACATACTCAGTTGCAATTTTGTAATAGTAGGCAACTCACTGATTGTTATGGAGCTATAAACCCATTTACGTGCACAATTACTTCGTTATATAATACATATTTACTGTATTAACTTCAGTAAGTTATCACTTTCACTTAAGAACGTATTGTATCTATGATTTAATGAACAGTTATATCACATTCTCTGTCACTAGATGTTTTGAATCTTCCTCCGCCATGACAGTTTGCCAATCGGAAAATGTTCTACAGAGCAATAAATGTCTATATATTTTCTTAGTGGTCCCAAATTCCCAATCTATTATAACCAACAGGCGGTCCAGGAATCCGTTGAAGGTTGTAACACATCTTGACTGGCATTGATTCACCGTATAACACAACATTTTCGGCAGGGTCGAGCAGCGTGTGGAGAGACCTTCCTTCTTCCACCACTGCCAGTCGAAGACTGGTAGAGATGATGGTGACAATTGTAGTGATGATGATAGTAGTAGTAATAATGGTGGTAATATTAGTGATGATGGTAACCCTTCGCAGAATTGGGTATGCCGTTTTGATTTTGGGCGAAGCGGCACGTCTACTTTATTAATAGTAGTTGTTATGTCGGGCTATAATAATACAGCTCGTGATATAGTCTTTACTAAAATCCATATCTGGACTTTCTATCTATCTATTTATTGCCTGACGCTGTGATTCCCGAAGAGGTTGCCACGAACGAAACGCCCCCAGTCAGTCGACTCCCCTCCTCCCAACCAGCACCACCTTCATTTATATACTTCCTCACTCCATCCTTTCACCTCTCCTTCGGTGCACTTCTCCCTCTCTGTCCTTCCAACTCGCTCTCGTACACCCTCTTAGTCAATCTCTCGCTTTCCATACGTTCCATATGGTCGAACCATCTCAAGTTGTTCCTTTTCGTATTTTCCAGCACAGCTACCTCCACACTACACCTCCTTCTTACTTCCTCATTTGTCTGTCTATCAATCCATGTAACTCCGCACGCACTTCTCAAGGACTTATAGACCGTAAATAAAGCCCAACAGGGTCACACCAAACACATTCTTAATATCACAAATAGGTATTCAACTAGGTAGTAAATAACACAGTAACAACACACATGTAATTTATACACAAGTTTATTCAAGATAACTTCTAGCTTGAGGTTTAGAAGCTCTTAGCATGATCATTTTTATTCCCAATTCACGAATATAGATTTGTAATTCAGGATGGAACATTACCTTGATAATTATCAGAAATATCAGGCAATGAATAGAATACATATAAATCGTAGATCATCAATGAGATTCAATAATTAATCAACTGTGGTTATAAACAAGGTAATAAATATGCAAATAAATTAACACACGTGACTTATAGTATCAACCCTTAATAATAATAATGATGCGAATCGAGTGTCTTCCGTGAATAAATCAACAGCAAAGATACTAGATTATAATCTCAATACAAGAGAGACTGGGGGAATTGAGAGGGTAAACAAGTACACAGGTAGTGTGGGTGAGTCACACGGTAGGTGGTGCGCGCGCTATCCAGGTAGACGCGTTTAACTAGTGCGACCTTTTCATTAGCTAGGGGGTCAGGTCATATAGTTTGTGTAAATATGAATTTAGTTTTAATGCTATTACGATGAAATTGGTGGCAATAGATTAGTTAATTATTTACACAATTTCTTATAGGCGTAACTTAATTTAGGTAAATTATGATTGGAATCGTATATTCACTTCAAACAATCGTATGTAATAATAACGAAACTGGTCGAGGAATTCAGATGTAATATTTAGTATACAATTATGAATCAACTATTGAATAATATATACTAATTGTATTTAATAACAGATTATAATTAACCAAAAGAACTTAGTCAACGAATGTTCTGGAAACGCTTATGAATTAATAGCGTAAAGTAATAATTAACACAATATTAATTATAAAAGAAAATAATGCACAACACGAAGTTGTACTAAGGAAACACTCAAACTAGTATAACCAAGATGTCTGAACGAGTTAACAGAGTCTTAAGAAATATACACCGTAATAAGAGGTGTATTGGATATGATGAATAATTAAGTAACAGAAACTATGCAATGCTAGAATTCCTAGACATGAAGAATCAGAATTACTTACATCAGTAATCAAATGAACTTCAATACTAATTCATATAATAATTACAATGGCGATTAAGTAATCGAACGTAAGTTGGGGGAGCTCGGGAAGGAAATATGTATATTTAACCCCCTCCGACCCATTTGACGCTAGAGCGTCATATGACGGTTCCGCCCAAAACTATCAAATGACGCTAGAGCGTCATATGAACTTACTGTAATATCTCAATAATAAGTTACATGACGCTCTAGCGTCATTTTGGCCTCAGTAAGTTAGGTAAGTTAGATCAGAATCTGTCGATTGGTGGCAAACCCAAATTTCTCCGACTCCTAATGGTCCCTCAGTGTAAGGTTGACTATTGTGGGGATAATACCGGGCGGTCCGCCTCCTCGTCAGTAAGTTAACTATTCCTGTCTGAGGGGGTTAATAAGAACACTTATCCACGAGGAGACTGAGATAAATTAATTATGAAAATGAGCGTAGGTTCTAGGTAATAAGTTGTGAATTAGGAAGGGGAATTAAATCAAGAAATACACTTCGACCTCAACTTGCAACATACATAACAGAATACATATATCAGGAAAATCTGTGAGTGCGTGGCGAGGTGAATAAATAAACACGATTATATACCGTATGCGTAGGACGTTCTAGAGGAGATGAATTAATTAATATAAGAGCTAGATCTAGGACACAGATCTAGCAAGGAATTAAGATAAGATTCAGAAGGATTAACAAATACGCAATTAGCCCTTGTTGAGCGGGGGATTTTGGGCTTATTTGGGTATATTCAGGCCCTCCTGAATGATAAATCAAGTATATGCATGAAAAGAAATGTATTCAGCAAAAAACTAGGCGTTAAAAGCTTCAAAATGAGACCAGAACGAGCTACGTAGCACTCGTCGTTCTCAGGCAGTGTTACCACCAACATGGGAGTTTAGCGTATAGCGGCATATTGTTTCCCACTACGCTCACTACTGGCAACGCTGCCGGCCTCTCGAGAACAGAGAAAACATGAGTCAGTGGGCGGCGGTATGCCCTGGGAGTTGGCTGTCTGGCCCGCTGTGCTCCCGGCCATTTGCACTCGATTTTAACCCTTTAAAAGCCTTAATAATGCTCCTAACTTGCTGCAAATTGGAGGCGGACTTAAGTCCGCCCCCGCTATGAATGGGTTAAGGATCTTGGGGCACAGATCTCAGAAGAAATTATGACAACACGAGTCTGGCCGACGTAGATCGAAGGTCTGTTGAGCAGCACTTCAGGGGTGTAGGGCGTCACTCGAACAGGACTTCAGGTTCCAGACTTCAGGGGGTACTTCAGGGCTAGTGCTTAGTTTTCTGCAAATATGTTAGCTTGTTCGACGCCATATGACCTTGTTGTTGCGGTGCCAAGATTTCTATCAATAAATTCAATTCAGGGCTAGTACACTCTCCAAGCAGGGCAAGGGCAGGTTGGTACAAACAACCACTGTGATTAGCTGTGCTGCTCCTTATTCAGGTTTAGAACAGTACCGCAGTTGAGGTTTGCATACTTTTCTACTAATTCTTTGAGGTAATATGCGTCTTATTTCTTGACTCTGGTTTACAGGGGCTCAAAGTAATAGGGGTATTGGGAATTTGTTATGATGAAGTTGTGAGGTTAAATACTTAGTCTAGACATCGATGGGTAATATTTACATGATTGTTTACCTCATATGCATTATAATTAAAGCTTACATAGTAGTTATCAACTCTGCGTAAGCAGAGTGGTATCGCCCCCCGTAGAGTGGTACATGCTAACCGAAATGTCTGTCTGTCCTTTATTCTGTCTGTCCGTCTGTCTGTCTGTCCGAGAACTCCTCCTAGACCGTTTGACGGATTTTCACCAAACTTCACATGAACCTTCGGTGCGTGAATTCGACGATTATTATTTTTTTTTTTTTTTGGTGCAATAGTTATGATCTTAGGTCCTAAAAATGGTTCCCCTATGCAGATAGCAGATAGGTTTCGGGGCGTTGGTGTGCAATTTGCATAAACATATATTCATCATACTGCAGGTCTGAACATAGAGGAAATGCTGTCCTGTGGTTGGCTGGTACGGTTTGAAAGCAGGGAAGTGATTGGCTGTGGTGATTTCCCATGCTTGCTGTTGGTGGCTGGTTTCATAGAGCACAGGGGACCAGGGGTGGTTCCTGCATTTTGTTGTGGTTCCTTTCCTTGCGTTCCCTTGTCCTCTTAGGTTCCTTCAGTTGCAGACTGGCAATTCTGCAATTGCCTTCTGTAGATCTTTTCACCAGACCCGTCATTTCAGTAGTAGTAGTATAATTATCAACTCTGCATAAGCAGACTGGTATCGCCCCCCGTATAGTGGTACATGCTGGCCGAAATGTCTGTCTGTCTGTCTGTCTGTCCGATAACTCCTCCTAGACCGTTCAACGGATTTTCACCAAACTTCACACGAACATTCGGTGCGTGAATGCAACGGTAATTAAACACATATTTTTTGAATTAGTGCAATAGTTATGATTTTAGGTCCGAAATATGGTTTTGCCCCCCCCCCCCCCCCGTCTTACGATGGCTTTACGCCCCCTGAACGATGGCGTTCTCAGTATTGCCATATGTACGATAATTATCGTACATGTACGATAATTTTACCCTTGGTACGATGTACGATAGTGTTTCTCATTATCGTACGTTTTGTACGATAATTTTACGATTTCAACAAAATTACTATATTATTATATGAATTAAACCGAGATGTAACAAAAATTGGGAGAATGTTCAGAGAATTATTGAACATCCAAATAAATCTTAGATAGTCACATTGTTTCACACATATATTAAATAAATGAATAAAGGGAGTAAGGAATTAATCAGGATTGGAAAGGGAACTGTATAACACATCTGAGACAACCGAATATTAGGAAGAATAACCCATAAATATTTAGAACAATAGGCCTACTAGACAATATTGTGTAATCGTTTCTTAGGAAGAACATAACCCGGGAACGGCGAGAAAGCTCTTAAGAGGTTTTACTGGGCAACGGTGGCAAAGCTCTTAAGAGGGCAGGCCTAAAAAAAAACATTTTAAAAGGCCCCAGTAGCACTTAAACATTTTTTTTTCCTCCATACCTCATATCACTTGTCCACATGTGTCAATATCCCCTCCCCCCCTCACCTATATTTCCTCTTATTACCATCTTTATTGGTGTATTTATCATGCCAATATCTCCAAACCCTGTCTAAACCGTGCTCATGTGGCCTGAGAGAGTATACGTGCACGAGTATGAGGGGGGGGAGGTTCAGTGTGACTGTAGGCTTCAGATAGGGAGGATGTAGATCGCGGCTGGCTCACAGCTCATGACTGGAGCGGCTGACTATAATTCGCTATTTTGACCAGAAAAATTATATTTCCACTTGTTTTATTGTTGTTACAGGTTACTATCTTCATAGTAAAGGTAAAATAGGCGCATATGAATAAGTAATAACGGTATTTATCGTAAAATGACGATGTTAGGCGGGAAAGAGGCCTAATATTGCCGCCCAGAAGTGTGGTGTTCGCTACACCCGGCGTGCGCTTTATAGGTTAATCATGTTTTATTAAAGTAATACTCCTAATAGTTGACCTATAAAACATTATTACATTGTTAGCCTATCTCTTATCTTTGTGTTGTATCTATTTTGGGCATTACAAATTAAATAAATGCTTAACAACATTCCCTATATATATATATATATATATATATATATATATATATATATTAGTGTGTGCGATAATTTTGGTGCAAATTCCATAATTTTGTGGTCACAATACGATAATTTTGCATTTAGAATCTGGCAACACTGGGCGTTCTGTGTGAGTGTGCCCCACACACACAGAACGCCATCATCATTGCTTGGGAATAAGTACAAGGTGGGGGTTGGGGGTCCTGAGGGGGTGGGAGGGGGGGGGGGGGGAAAACCATATTTCGGACCTAAGATCATAACCATTGCACTAATTAAAAAAACAAAAAATTACCGTCGCATTCACGCACCGAATGTTCGTGTGAAGTTTGGTGAAAATCCGTCGAACGGTCTAGGAGGAGTTATCGGACAGACAGACAGACAGACAGACATTCGGCCAGCATCTACCACAATACGGGGGGGGGTCGAGTGAAGGGGAGGCTCGGCCAAAGGGCTCTGAGCACTCACCCTACCTCGTACGCCAGTTACCCCACCCAGCACACACGTTATCAGGTCATCCTTGGTCATGCCACTAGTACATACATGACCGATAGCCAACCGGTCGGAAGTAACAGGCCATTGTAAAAAATTCCTTGCATCCTCCTCACTGTTCACCAAGTTAACAACCTGCCCATGCTGCTACTCCTCAGCTTCTACATCACGTACTGTGTCTTCATCCTGCACTGATCCGCTATAAGACATGATGCTCACTGAAGATTTTTCACTTTGATACACAAAAAAGAAGTACCCCAAACTCTTATACCACAATATTCACAATAACAAATTCTCGGAGACAGCTTAAGTGCTATATTACTTTGCTAAAAAAATAATTCTTGCATGTCCTCAAAAATTATTCCACAAAATCAACAAATGTTCACTGCCTAAACTGTGAGAAAATTCTGCACAATAACCTGCAATTATATGTCAGTTCACCAAATCCTGAGCTAGGTGGCCATTTGTTACGATCGGGTCTCGTATAAATCAGTGGCTCTCATACATTGGACTAGACTGGCATAAATGCAACAACGGAAACGCTAGATCCAACCCCTGATATATAATCCCGTCGAACAAAGAACACATATACCCTCCAGAGTTATATCTGCGATAGCGGGGTATCTTAACTCTCAGTATCTATGTGCTTCTACTATAGGCTGATGTTCTCTGAAACAGCCTATTACCTATAACATATGGTTGCTTAGTTATGGTACACAAGGAAAAGATAGTTAACTTAATTAAATCACAGGAGTGATCTAATGCAAACAAGAAGAAGGTTTACTTAACGTTACTTTAATCAATAATATCTGTCACTCCTTTATGAAAGAAAGTGTTGTAAAGTCCTCAAGCACCGAACAAGGAATCTTCTGAATAATGTCGGATGCTACTAAGAAGAACGTATCGGAAATGGAACTACAAAATAGCAGGAGGCAGGACAATGCACGTGTAGGCTAAATACACAAAAAGGCTGGACCTATAATGTTATTGGACACAAGAATATTATAAGCGGTGCAACAGTAATAATGCTCGCCACGAAAAAGTAGTACTCCTATTAACAAAACCGGTCTATGCTGGTTGTGTCTCTCTACAGCAACCTAGACCTCAAAATGCTTGTGTAGAAATAATGGGTATGCATAAGAGAGTATATGATCTAATCCAGCTAATGTCTACCCGGGTTAATAAAGTCTAGCTGGGATGCGCAAAGCTACAGAATTCTGGTGGAGCCAGGCAGCTCCTAGCCTAGTGTGGACCTTGGGTCTGTGCGGCCTGATTACGTTAATATGAAGGGGTGCTCTCTTAAGGATTCTCGATCACAAGTATCGAGTATCCTCCTGGCGACCCTCAAAAGTAAAAGCAAATAGAGTTAGAACAGTTGGGTGGATTAGGCAAGCAGCCCTCATGCACTACACAGTCTAAACTCCAAGGTACACAGACAAAAGATCCACCCAGGTAACCCACAGAATCCGTAGTGTCGTGCAGCTCAAAAGTAGCCTACACACAGTGAAAACACCAACAGCAAGGTACCTGATCCCTAGTCTAGAATTATTTAACCCTGTAGAAACATTAGTGATTGATGGAGACAGTCCGAGCAATACAATCTCCCAAAAAGACAATGACTATCTTCAACCTTAGCCTAGTACATAAGAAATGTGAGATCCAGCATATAATACAGTCTGGCCACCAATTCAAGGTGTGGATGCAGGGAACCAGAGGGGGATTGATATTAATAAAAGGTGAGGAAGTAGTGGAAATGATAGAGGCAGTAGGAGAGAAAGATTCTAAGACAAGAGTGTGGAACATTTCATGGGAGATGCTTAGAGTATGCTGTCTGGGACGGATCTGACCAGGATATTTCCAGGGACCACATGCATGGAGTCCCAGTTCGCAGGAATGGCACGAGGGCGCGCGACAGTCGCCCAGTAAGCAGCCGCCTAGTAGGCCGTGTTAGGCAGGAGGCAACGAATCCCGCGAGGCCTATGTAAGGGGGCCAGCCACTCGCCACACTCACCACCAAGTCACACCACCTGGTCTTTCTCTCTCTCTCTCTCCCGCTCGCCTTCCCATCATTCAACTATTTAACACAATACTTTCAGTTGACTAAATAAAATAGAAAGGATTGTGACAGACGGAAATAAAGAACAGTTCTGAACTGTCTGCAACACAAGCTTTCTCGAGAAGGAAAGTACACAATGATAGGTAGACTGTAGCTACATTCTCTGCCCTAGCGAGTCCTAGCGAGTAAGCCATGCGGTTCTGGGGGAAGCGGTGAGCGTCACAATAGATAGCGTAATTAAATCGCAGCAACGATTTAATAGCAAACTAGAAGAAGGATAATTAACATTACGTTAAATAATCAGTAAACTGTCACTCCTGTCTGAAAGAAAGTGAAACAAAGAAAGTCCTAAAGCATCCTGCCGGAATCTTCTGCAAAAGTCAGATGCAACTAAGAAGTACGTATCGGATTCTGAACTGTGAATTATTACTGTGGGAACATATATAGTGTAGGGACATACGGTGTTATCTGGCACAGGTGTAATTATAAAACAGTCGGCAGTCTAAACTCTAACCACAAAAAGATGTGCTTTCTCCCACCAGGCACTAGCCTGCTCTGGTTGGGTCTCTCACAACAATCACGACTTACTATAAACATAAGGAGCAATAATGCTGCACACATATACACAATGAGATTATAAACCCTAATCGGGGGTCTGCCAGGTGGAGGAAGTCTAGCAGGGGAGTCGTAGGCTAAGCTACCTGGGCCGAGCCACCTGCTCGGTAGCCTAGTGTCGTTCTCAAGTCTGTGCGCCTATTTACATTAAATGACGGGGTGCTCTCTTGAGAGATCCACTTCTCGTGTACCTGGTTCTCTCCTGGCAACCCTCCTAAGTCAAAAGCTAACGAGCTAGCACAGTGCTGGGTGGACTAGGCCAACGCCCTCACGCCAACACAGTGCTAGGCTCTAAGGTACACAGACAAGAAAATGACCTAGGCCTCCGCAGGTATCCGGTACAGTTGCATAGGCTCAACGAAGTCTATGCTCATAGGAAACCGCAACCTGATAGCCTCTCCCCAGTCTAGCATCGACTAACCTGGCAGACACCCAAGAAAATAAGGTTGGGGCAACACGATGAGTATGTCAAACCTCCCCAAGCCAAAATGGATAACCCTCTGATCCAAAATGCCTAACTAAGTACATATAATATCTCTGAGAGCTCGCTGTATAATACAGTGACGGATATGTGAAATCAACGTCAAGGGGAAGGGCAGTTAATTGATAGTAGGATATACAGAGAGAAGAAGGTAAGCAGTGGTAGAGAAAGTTCGCAATAGGGGGGTGAGGTGGGCTGATAGATTGCAAAGGGATGTTAGCGTTACATCACTACGAGGAGCTCTGAATGAGGCACAAGGAAGAGAAGATCAGGTTTGTAGGAGGAGAGATGGTGTTCAACAGAGTGAAAGTTAGAGGAAAGTTCGCGAATGTTGCAGAAATCAATAGAGAGAGTAACAGGTCGAGGTCCAGGTAATTTTGTGGGGTCGTGAGGGGATGGTCGGTCTGGTGTGGTGGCATTTATGGTCCCGCCCCCCTGGTGACTCGGAGGCTTGGCTAGAATTCATCATTTTGTCTTTTTACATTTTGGTGTGGAGGAATGAAGTGTGGAGTGCATGTATAGTGTATAGTGTAGTGAAGTGGATAGGAGGAGGAGGTGTTTGTGAGAGCTAGCTGGATTGCTCTCAGTGTAAATGAGGCACAAAGAAAATCAGTAAGAGAGGCCAAGCAAATGAAACAGGAGTTCCAGTGACTCTTTATCACATGCCTATAACCTCACCTGGGTCTAGCCCTGATCGATTGGTGCCCACAATCTCCCCATATCAATATGATATACAAGATTTCGACTGGATAGATTTTATAGCTGGAAGCTTTAATAAATTGTTTGATCTAAGTGGATACCTTTGGTTGGCTCTATATGTAACCAAGGGGGTTGTAAAAATATGAATGGACTTGTACACCAAAAGAGCACATAAATAAATTATGTATTAAGTTCGCTATACTTAACCCTTATTTAGCGGGTGGTAAGGTATTTTACACTGTACCGCTCAGCGGGCATAATCCCGAAATATTCGCTCAATTTCACTCGCCCTAGCGCTGTTACTATGGCTCCAATGCGAACGAAACGATCATTTTTGGAAAGAGCAACTCTTTGTCTCCCCATATAAGTCTATGAATGGATGTTATGAATGAGTCTGGAGGGTGGGAAGAGGTGAGGAAGAGGAGGTACTTTTTGGTCTATTTCCCGGGCGCGTTCGGATGCGTTCGCTTTGGCCTGACTTCGGCCTCTCCCGCGCGTCTACTATTCCTTCGGTAATCGGTCTTATTTTTCTCTTATTTCTCCTTATTTCTGTATTCTCTGTATTATCTCTCTCTCTCTCTCTCTCTCTCTCTCTCTCTTTCTTTCTCTCTCTCACTCCTGTCTGTCTGTCTCTCTTTCTCTCTGGCTCGCTGGCTTTCCCTCTCTCGCGCGCTCTGTCTCTCTCTCTCTTCCTCATCCGTATATATTATTCTCATTATTATTTTCTCTAATCTCTCTCACTCCTCCTGTCTGTCTGTCTCTCTCTCTCTGGCTCGCTTGCTTTCCCTCTCTCGCGCTCCCTTTCTCTCTTCCTCATCCGTATATGTAATTCTCATTATTATTTTCTCTAACTAATCCCTCTATTTCATTTATTTGCTTGTAATATTTCTGTATTATTATATCTTTTTCACTCTTTCTTCAGTTCAGTTTCTGTATTCTCTCTCTTTCTCTTCTCATCCGTATATGTAATTTTCATTATTATTTTCTCTAACTAATCCCTCTATTTCATTTATTTGCTTGTAATATTTCTGTATTATACTTTTTCACTCTTTCTTCAGTTCAGTTTCTGCATTCTCTCTCTCTCTCTCTGTTTCGCTTGCTTTGCAGGTTTTTGTTTTTGTTTTATATATAATATTATTTCACAACACATTTCCAAATCACCCTATGGGGTAGTGTTGAAGACTCATTGTTTGTTTGTGGTGTTCCCAGGAGGTGTTATCCACATGTGATTGCGGTAGGCAAAAGGCAGTTATGTGATTGAGGTAGGGAAAAGGCAGAACTGCCTATAGCGAGTGTATGAATGGGATTGAGGTAGACAAAAGGCAGAACTGCCTATAGCGAGTGTATGAATGTGATTGAGGTAGCCAAAGGCAGAACTGCCTATAGCGAGTGTATGAATGTGATTGAGGTAGCCAAAGGCAGAACTGCCTATAGCAAGTGTATGAATGTATGTATGAATGAATGACATGGATGTATGAGGTGGACCAAGAACCAGATGGATGGATGAGATTCGAAACTTTGATAGACGTATATATCACGGTATACGGTAGAAGTAATTCCTTACAATGTACCGTACATCGTGATATATACGCCTATCAAATTATTGCAATCAATATACGGTATATATATATATATATATATGTATATATATATATATATATATATATATATATATATATATATATATATATATATATATAGATATATATATATATATATATATATACAGTATATATATATATATATATATATACTGTATATTGGTGTATATTGATTGCAATCATTTGATAGGCGTATATATCACGGTATATATATATATATATATATACCGTATATTGATGGCAATCATTTGATAGGCGTATATATCACGGTGTACGGTAGATGTCTTTCCTTACGTAGGTGACCTTGAAATTGCTAGGACTCTTCTCTCTCTTTTCGTAAGGAATGCAATCTACCGTACACCGTGATATATACGCCTATCAAATGAATGCAATCAATATACACCAATATACAGTATATATATATATATATATATATATATATATATATATATATATATATATACCGTATATTGATTTCACTCTTTCTTCAGTTCAGTTTCTGCATTCTCTCTCTCTCTCTCTCTCTGTTTCGCTTGCTTTGCAGGAATTTTGTTTTTGTTTTATATATAATATATAATAATTTACTTATCATTACTTACTATATCGTATAAACAATAGTAGGTAGCCAACTTACCATAATACCGATACACCAAACCGATCCGCATGCGGTTATGTTTATCACCTGTTTACTAAAGTGCCACCATTATCGATTTTCTTGGAGCCGACTAGAGCGGGAGGGTTACCAATTGAAATTAAATCCGCTAGCATATATTGTTAGATGTAAGACATGATAAATACCACTAGAAATATGAATTGGCAAAATCCATATAATATCACTTCGAAATTGTTCTGAAATTTCAAAACAAAACCGCTAGTGTAAGTCATTGCTGCTAGATCGAAGTAAAGGTCTCTAGATCTAGCGGAAGTCGCTATACGTATTGGCAGTACTGCACACTCATTCATTTCATTCATTCATTTTCTATTGAGCTCGTCCTGGAATCTTTACGACTCTGAATCTTACGATTGCCGACGGCGATACGTTGTTGACATTGTTGTTGATGTTCCAGTGGAGGGATGAACAAAATATTGTCCTTGTCCAATAATAGCTATTTCATAGTCCCACAGGACTTATTTTGATATATTTATCAAATTTATTGAACGCCTGAAAATAATACGCTATAAAATGCTTGCAATCAAACTGTCAAGCAATTACAAGGTCACATGCAATTATAAAAAGGTATATTGTAGACCACAATCTTCGCCAAGCTTCGTTGTTGCTTGTATTATCGTGAGAAATGTACCATACACCCTGGTTATCGTGAGAAATTTACCGAACGCCTGCAAATAATACGCTATCAAATGCTTGCAATCAAACTCTCAAGCAATTTCAATGTCACATGCAGTATAGGTAGACCCAGAGAGGAAGACAGACAGAGAGAGGGGAGGTCAAAAACATCTGCTAGGTGTGATTTCCCCTGGGAGGGAAGAGATTAGTTAGGGGCGTGCCCTGGCCTACATCAGACAAAGAGAGTACAAAGGAATACAAACAAAGAGAGTGAGACAGAGAGAGAGAGAGAGAGAGAGAGATAGAGGTGATAATATAAAAATGTTACACATGTATCATATAATATATGAAAACATAATATATACGGTAGGCCTACATCTGTTCTCCACAATCATATAATGCCAAGCACAAATATTCAATCTTTGGTTGTTTGTATTACCGTAAGAAATTTACGGAACGCCTGCAAATAATACGCTATAAAATGCAAAGGAAATTTCTTGTAGAGTGCAATTTTGAGGACGTAATGTGCTCTGAGAGAGAGCGGAGCGATGATTAGGAGCATAAATTACCTCAAGACCGCTCGCCACACAGGGAATTCTATAAGGATAATACCGTATTTTAGGGTATTTGCACTCGTGTTTTACGATCGTTGAAAGACAACCAGTGATCGTAAAAGGATGGTTCGAGTGTCATTGGAAAGCTCAATTTACGCACTTTCAGGATACATACTTGTATTACGCTCTGGGTCTTGTTTATGCATGAAAAAGAGCACGGAACAACCCCATTTAGGGTAAAAAAAAAAACCCGCTGGGCGGCACAGTGAAATATACTCCACCAGCCGCTCGTAAGGTGATAAAATGCTTGCAATCACATTTTCAAGCAATTATAAAATATAAATTGTACTTACCAACACCCACACCAGTATGTTCTTCGTCAGGAACGTCTCCAATTTGCTCAAGGGTCTGTCCAATATCAACCACAACATCCACCCCACGCAAATTATGCTTGGGGTGAAAGCCTATGATCGGGTTATTTTCGTCTTCCGAGTCATCCACACTACCAAAACTCTCACCCAGACCTTCGACGGTTTCATCCAACAGCTTATTAGAAAGTTCTGAAGAGTTCAGCATGATATCTAGTTTCTGGGTGGTGAGCCGGACGTGGTTAGTAGGGTGGCGCGACGCACTAGGGATTGACGGCCACCGAATCGAACACGGGCAAATCTTGACCTTCCATTATGGCTGCTTGAGGGTCACTTAGTCACGGTCACGCAGTGGGGATGTGTGGGTGGGCCCTTGTAGTACACCGCCTGACCACCAAGTTTCGCTTTCCACCTAAATTAGGGCGGGAATACGCCCACGGACTTAAGTCCGACCCCGCCATTTAGTCCAATTTTCTCGTATCGGACTTAAGTCCGACCCCGCTAAATAAGGGTTAAGCAACTTCAAAAAACAGAAGGCATCATGAGTGTGGTCATACTGTTTTAGTCCAGCTATTGTTCTCATTGCCCTTGCCTGTGCCATAATTCATAGCAAACATTTGGAAACGTAGTTATAATAATATTGCTACATACCATATTCATTGGAAGATTTTCATGGGTTGCTTACATTTTCAATGTAAGTTAGAAGCTATTCCCACATAAGTGAAATATAGACAGGCTATGGGTCAGGGATTATGACAAATCTGTGCAAAAAGTATATTGTCACTCCCAAATGAGTTTGTAGCCTACAGTAAATCATTTGTTAGTGAGTTACAAGTACGAGGCCTATATTGCAGGTGCCTGGCCGCGAGGCTAGCCTCTGGCTTTGTTTCCCACAAGCGAGCCCTTGTGAAGTTGGCTGGCGCCCTGTGATATGTTGCCGTCTTGTTAGCCCTATGAATTAGTTACTTTATTTAGTCTTGTGTGATTAATGCAGTTTATCATAAGTCACACAATCATGAATCATATTTATTTTATTACTTTTGTTGTTGATGAGAGCACAGGCTGCCGGAGATAATTGAGTATTCTTGCGACGGCTGGAGCCCTTCCCCGCCACGCGAGGCCCTTGCCACGCGAGGCCCCCGCCCGACTCTTGCGGCTGCAGGGCCGGCACTTCTGTCCCGCCCCTTGATATAGCAACATCCTTGTCTGTCGGTGTTGGCTTGCTTCGTGCTTTCCCTTGAATACCGCATATTTGTTTTTGTTCGTTAGTTGATTGGAGATGGGCTTGGGTCATATTGAGCATATTGTTTCATTTTAACCTCTTGAGTTTAATACTAATTACTGCATTCACTTCTTCTTTGGCAAGCTTAATATAAGCTTCACCTGTTCTTCCGTGCATTCTTTCCCATTGTTTAACTGCATTGCCTATTGATATTACATGTATATTTCTCCTTTATTATTGAAGTTGACATTCACAGTGGTTTGGAGGTATGCTCAAGGGTAACATATCCCCAACATACTGGAATGTCAACTCTTGTGTTCCATGTCTTAGGTTAGTGCTTCAGGCTTCCCCCCCTCCCCCCCCCCCATGTTTCTGCTTTATAGTGTTCCTAATTCCTAAGCGATTGGGCATACTATGAAGTGTCTGGGAGTCTGGCAGTGTTATGTTTCTTCAGTTAGGTGCAGTCTAGAAGAGAAGTACTCTTAAATAGTATACACATTATCTACCAGACTTGGGGGCAATCAATATTGTTGTGTCTCCTTGTTGCTGCTTTAATAGAGCTCAGAGGAAGATAACAATTTTTCCTAGAGAACCTGCGTGTCTTGGTGTTTGAGTCAGATATTAAGAGCGTGTCTGTTGTAGGGTTAGGGTGCTGTGGGCTAGGCTATTTGAGCATCTGTTTTCCCCCAGCCTCCCCTCGTAACAATATATTTACATAGTAACGAATATCCAGCAAAGTATATGTATATTGTATAGCATGTATATTGTAATTGCAGTTAATCACTTCTTACACACACACACAACACTTACGGATATCCGTGATAACATTATATATCCATATATATATATATATATATATAAGTACATTACTTGATTAAAACAAAAACACACGCAAAAAAATATATAAATACAAACAGTATTTTTCCTTATAATACACTGTCGATCATGTATAAATGCGAAAAAGAAGCTACGCGAGAAATCAAAAGAAAAATTAAAAGCAAGTAATTCAAGGAAACATGATTTAGAAAGAAACCACCAAGTTAATTAAAAGTAGCAAGGGGCGTCAAGAAGGGCTGTTGGAGTGGTGGAGAGGGGTGACAAGGATGGTAGGAGGAAAAATAACAACGTGTGAGGATATAACAAGAACTATAAAATGCTCATCACAAGTGGATATATCCTACAAGGATTATATAAAAAAAAAAAAAAAAAAAAAAAAAAAAAATCTATGTGATTGAGGGAGGCAAAAGGCATAACTGCCTATAGCGAGTGCCTCCCCCATAGTTGAAAGAGTGACAGGGCCAAAATCAAGGGACGTTCGAGCCAAAATGCCTGGAAACACGGAGTTTGAAGCAATTTAAGTCATAGGAAGAGGGAAAGACTGATTCTGGGAGAGAGTTCCAGAGCTCAGCTGTTGAGTAGAAGAAAGTTTGAGAGTAACGTTTCACTCTTGGGTTGGAGAGTTGCACAGAGTAGGGGTGGGATTGAGTTGCAAGACGGGTACCACGTGCCCTACGTAAAGGAGGTGGTATGCACTGGGATAGCTCTGAGGAACACTGATTATTATAGTAGCGATAGAATAGCGAGAGAGATGCAACATTGCGGCGGAGAGAGATAGATTGCAGAGAGTTGGTGAGTGGACGGGAGTTAATGATAAGAAAAAGGCCTTCCTTTCAACTTTGTCTAGGAGAGCGGTGTGAGAGGAACCTCCCCACACATGTGAACAATACTCAATACAAGGGCGCACTATGCCCCTGTACAGAGCAAGAAGCTGTGCAGGGGAAAAGAACCCCCTAAGGCGGTTGAGCACACCCAGCTTCTGGGAGGCTGCCTTAGCAAGACTGATAATATGGTCCTTCCAAATGAGAGCAGAAGAAAAAGAGACACCAAGAATATTGAGAGAAGATGAAGGGTTGATTTGTATTGTTGAAGAATAAGGGATAGTCCGCTGGGAGATCCTGACGGGTAGATAGATGGAGAAATTGGGTTTTGGAAGCATTGAAGTTAACAAGGTTTTCTCTGCCCCAATTGGAAATAGTATTTAGATCAGAATTTAAGAGTTCTATGGCTTCATTACGTTTGTCGTTGAGGGATTGCTGGCTGGGGCGTTCTGAAAAACTAATGGAGTAGTGTAAGGTTGAGTCGTCTGCGTATGAATGGATGGGAATTAAGGTACAGTTAAGGAGATAATTTATAAAAATTAGAAAGAGAATAGGAGATAGGAGAGAGCCCTGAGGAACACCGGAGTTTATAGGGTGAGGAAGTGAACAATGGCCGTCCACAACCGCAGCTATGGAACGGCCGGAAAGGAAATTAGAGACAAAGGCACAGATGGAGGGATAGAAACCGAAGGAGGGTAGTTTAGAAATTAAAGATTTATGCCAGACTCTATCGAAGGCTTTCGATATGTCTAGTGCAATAGAAAAAGTCTCACCGAAGTCCCGAAAGGAGGATGACCAAGAGTTAGTAAGATATGAAAGAAGATCACCAGTAGAGCGACCCTTAAGGAAGCCATACTGGCGATCTGAGAGCAGATTATGAGAAGAGAAATGCTTAAGAAATTTGGAAGCAAGAATAGTTTCAAAAACTTTAGAAAGACAAGTTATCTACTCAACAGGTGGCGTTGTGTGTGTGTAAGTGTGAGAGTCCGAGTGTAGGGGGTGAGACAGTGAAGCACGGGAACGAGGTGGCTTTAGAGATGGGGTCGTTTCGGACCATGAGTGAGCACCGTGCCTCATGTGAAGGCAAGATGGCAGGTGCTCGTTGTACTCTACGTGCTTCACATGTCTCACTCCCTAGACTGGAACAAGACCTCACAGGCTTCACTGTTCATTGTAAAGCGGTGAATGTTAAGGCTCTCAGCCTATGCCTGAGAGGAAGTAAGTTGGAATATAGAAAAAAAAAAAAAAAAAAAAAAAGAGATAAGAGCAATTGGACGACAGTTGGAGGGTTGAGAGCGGTCACCCTTCTTTGGGACAGGTTGAATGTGAGCAAACTTCCAGCATGAAGGGAAGATGTTAGAGGATAGACAGAGACGAAAGAGTTTGCCTAGGCAGGGAGTCAGCACGGAAGCACAGTTTTTGAGAACAACAGGAGGAACACCGTCCGGACCGTACGCCTTATTAGTGTTAAGCCCAGAGAGGGTAGAAAGTACATCTTTAGAAGAGATTAGGATATTAGGCATAAGTAAGAGAGAGGAGGGCGGAGAGGGAGGAATAGCACCGGAATCATCCAAGGTGGAGTTTCTAGCAAAAGTTTGAGCGAAGAGTTTAGCTTTGTCAGAGGAAGAAGTGATGGTTGTGCCATCAGAGTGGGAAAGGGGAGGGAAAGACGAGGAAGAGAAATTGTTGGAGATGTTTTTGGCTAGATGCCAGAAAGCTTGGGAAGAGCTAGAGTTGGATAGTTCAGTGCATTTATTATTGATGAAAGAGTGTTTGGCAAGTCGAAGAACAGATTGGCTTGATTCCGGGCAGAAATATATGAAGAATGAGAGTCTTGAGTTTTAAGGAGTCGGTACCGTTTGAATGCTTCCTCCTTATTGCGGACAGCAGTAGAACAGGCGTGAGTAAACCAAGATTTTTTTAGCATTAGTCTGAGAGAAAGAGAATGGAATGTATGCTTCCATCCCCGATAGGATTACCTCGGTAATGCGTTCAGCACTCTCCGAGGGTCCTCTGGTTAGGACTTTTAGCCTGGAGGACAGTACGAGGAGCCACCCGGGAGAGATAAGAGGGGGAAAGGTGATGTGAAGAGGGTAAACAGCACAAAGGATTACAAAGGAAATCAAGCAACAACAGATATAGTGACCCTTCTAGGCTGCATGTCCTCCAAAACACTGAGGATCAAGTGTCCAAACAGTGGCTTAGAGGGGGTAAGGGAACATTGGAAAGGGAACTACTGCCCTGGAACTAATGTCTGTGGCAGGATTAGGAAGTTAGTAGGGGACAGATGGGTTAGTAACTGAGGGCGGGATAAATTAAGTTATTCATTTACAAACGCAGTCAGTCGCAGGTTTGATGCGAGATATATGCCTAGGCGAAATTTAAATGAATCAAAGGTTCTGCAGTCTATAACATCTCGGGGAAGCCCATTCCACAAGTTGACAACTCAATTGAGGAAGAAATTCTTAGATACGTGTGAGTTAAAAGATTAGCCAATAATTTTGCAACCGTTTTCCCGCGTGTAATTAGATTGGTCCATAGTGAAGTACTTGCTACAGTTCATATTGTCGATGCCTTTGATGATTTTGAACACTTGAATTAAGTCGCCTTTTCATCTGCGCTGGGTTAACCTCTTGGCTGCGCATGGGGGGTATGAGACACCACACTCCTGTGCTGACGTATTTGAGCTGTTCCCATCACTAACATCGTTATTTTACCATAAATAGCATTAATACTTATCCATATGCGCCTATTATAGGTTGATTATAAAGGTATTAACCTGTTACAACAATAAAACGAGTGAAAACAGCGTTTGGATGGTCAAAATCGGCGATACAGGCCGCGAGTTACATAATGTATGGGTGAGGCAACCTCCTTTCCCGCCAATTTCCCCCAAGGCCACTGAGACACTGTCGATCGATACTCTCTCTCTCTCTCTCTCTCTTGCACTCGCTTGCTAACAGTGATGACAATGCCCTGCTTGCAACTCGCTAATGTTACCACGAAAACATACCTCAGAATAAGGGAATAACAGGGAAAATAGGTGATAACTGAAGGAGGGGAGGAAAGTGGGGAAGGAGGGGAGGTAGAGGACTGATATTTTGCATGGCCCAAGGGCAAAACAAAAATAAATAAAAATATATTTTTTTTTTTCGATTTTTAAAATTGATTTTTTTTTTCTCCGACTCTTAAGAGTCTTCCCGCAGTCCGCCGGGGGAACTCTTAAGAGTCTTCCCGCAGTTCCCGGGTTAAGAGTCTTCCCGCAGTCCGCCGGGGGAACTCTTAAGAGTCTTCCGGCAGTTCCCGGGTTAAAGGAAATATATTTAATTCTCTAAAATGCTCCTCATATGGTTTGTTTTCTATGCTATGTATCATTTTGGTAACTCTACGTTGAACTCGTTCTAGCTTGTCTATATCATTTTGGTAATAAGAGCACCAGGATGGAATGCAGTATTCCAGAAAAGGGCGGACTAAGGAATTGCAAAGGGTTAGGATAACTTCTTTGGATTTATGCTCAAATGACCTGCCTATAAAGCCAATTAATTTGTTTGCTTTCTTAACAGCTTCTGAACATTGTTGACTCGGTTTTAGATTACTCGATATTGTTACTCCCAGGTCGGTTTCTCTGTTTACATTCTTAAGCTGAGTGCCATTCATCGAATAGTTTGCTTTCTCATTTAGGTAGCCGATATGTAGTACTTTAAATTTATCCGCATTGAAACTCATTTGCCAAATTTGGGCCCAACATGACAACTAATCTAGATTGTGCTGCATATCGTCAACTTGTTCTTTTGAGAGTACGCTATTTGCAATTTTTGTATCATCAGCAAATGTTGAGATTGTACAGGTGAGACCCTCATCTATGTCGTGATATAAATTAGAAAGATAATTGGTCCTAGTACCGATCCCTGGGGTACCCGCTTCTTACATGGGTCCCTTTAAATGCTTTACCATTGATGACTACTCTTTGCTTTCTGTCGCTGAGCCAATTTTCTATCCACTTCAACAGGCCGTCTTGTATTCCAGGAGCTTTTAGTTTTAGCATTAACTGTTTGTGGGGAACTTTGTCAAAGGCCTGTTGAAAATCAAGGTATATAATATCTACAGCTTTACTCTCATCATAGAGGTTGTGGATATCGTGGAAGAAGTCTAAGAGGTTTGTTAAACAGGAGCGTTTGTTACGAAAGCCAAGCCGTGTTTAGTATCTTTAAGTATGTTATTTTCCTCTAAGTGATTTACGAGTCTGTCTCTTATGAGTGTTTCTAGCATTTTACATACTACTGAGGTTAAGCTAATTGGACGATAGTTACTGGGTAGGGATTTTCTGCCTTATTTTAATATCGGTGTTACGTTGGCTAGCTTCCACTGATCAGGCACAGTTGCAGACTACAAGGATATATTGAATAACAATGTCATTAGATTATGACATAAATAAGGTTAGATTGAGAGATGAACAGGTATATCAATACAAATGGGGAACCAAAAGTCATATAGTAAAATTGCATAAATTAAAGGCAGAATTATGAGTGAGCCTCTGCCCCCAACATGTCTGACCTCCTCATGTTAGAATCGCTGTTTATTATGACTAGACAACCTCAGCTCAACAATTGTACAGCTCTGCAACTTTTTACACAATTAGATATATATAATATATATATATATATATATATATATATATATATATATATATATATATATATATATATATATATATATATATATATATATATACAGTATTATATATATATATAGTATATATGTATATATATATACTGTATATATATATATATATATATATATATATATATATATATATATATATATATGTATAGTATATATATATATATATATATATATATATATAATATATATATGTATATATAATATATATATATATTCTGACATACGGAGCCCTGTATGTTTATTTTAGAGTTAGAATTAAGAGTTGAAGGAGTGCCAAACTACCCAGGCGGCGAAGCAGACTAGCGAGCGAACCAGCGAGGGGGGAACCAGCTCGCCCGCATTCCAGCAAACAAGCCTTCACACCTGCGTGCGTCATAGGGGACCCTGCAAACTACTTCGATGACCCGACGCTATGACATATGATCGACGCCAGGAGACCCCATTGGACCACGCACCTGCTACGCAACTCGAGGAGCTGTGATAGGGGCGCGCACCATCACTCGCCTCCTGATTCGTTCCTACACCATCATTGTTTAGTATATAAGACTCGAGTAGTGGGCATTCAAATCACTCTCATTTGGAGTTGGGAAGGTGCACTTGCAGCTGGAGGAAGACGGGGTGAAGTATTATAATGGGATTGTGACTGTCAGTCAGATTATATACGTGTGTGTTAAGTGTGTTCCGTGTAAACACTTACGTTATGTTGGTTAGTGAGATATGTGATTGGGACGTTATCGCTACTATTATGTACTTAACTATTTGATTGGGAATTAACGTTAACGCTACTATTATGTACTTAACTCTTTGATTGGGAATTAACGTTAACGATACTATTATGTACTTAACTATTTGATTGGGAATTAACGTTAGTGCTACTTTATGTACTTAACTATTTTAGTTGACTGACTTGTGGACTAAAGCAACTCTTTAAGTAGTTGGGTTATGATGAAAGTAATACTATTGTTTTATATTAATACTTACGAGTTCTTTCATTTTCTTTTAATTAAGCTTACATTGCTTAACGGTGCTTAGTACGGTGATACTATTGTCTCATATTAGTAATATCGCCTTAGACTAACATGGCTGGTTTAATGTTACTTCTAGTGATTTCCTAAGCTGAAGAAAATTATTTTAGCTTCAAAATATTATTTTTGCTTTTCATATTATTTGAGTGAGACCTGAATCGAATCTATGAAGCGATCCTGTAACTTAATTTACTCATAATCAAACTTCAATGATACGTGGTTAAGAAATAAATTTAACTAATTATTAACCCTTATTTAGCGGCGAGCAACATAAGTCGAGTTAAATAAAGCTGGACTATGTGGCGGCGCTCGACATAACTTGAGTGGCAATTTCAGCACGTAATGTGGCTGAGAGAGAGAGACAAGTGGTGGCAGGAGACTAGCGAGCGTATGACTGCTCCAGACCACCGCGGCGAACCTACTGACACAAATCTCAGCTCCCTCCTCCCTCTCTCACTCGCTACATACTCAATTATGTACTGAAAGTACCGAATTACCTGCTTTTTGCACTCGCGTTGCACGGTTATTGCAAGAAAACTATCCATCATACAAGGATCGTTATGGTGTCATTCGAAAGCTCTGTTTTACTTTCAGGGATAGGTACTTGTTTTACGTTCTGGGTCTTATTTAGGCATGAAAATGATCACGTAAACAGCCCTATTTTGGCTAAAAACACCCCGCTGTGCGGTACACATAAATAAACCGCATAGGCCGCTCGTAAGGTGTTAAATATATATCTAACTTTTTATGTGACTTTGATATTAATCCTGATGATATAATAATATAATACTATTAATGTAAGACAAGAACCAAGAATAATTACATTAAATATAAATAAAAGGACATATAAGAAAACTATCTATTCATTTAAAAAACGGTAAGAGACAGAAATATTCTTACTTTAATATTTATCTTTCAAGACTTTTTATAGAATTAATAGTCCTTCTTTAGATATAACTTATTCGGTTCATAACCATAGCCTACTAAGCTTCGGTTAAATAATAATTCTTTATAAATACTACATGACTTTAATTAGTTTCAATATGTTTCCATAATTAAAGAGTATCAGTCAATAAAGGATACCAAGTCTTAAGATCCAAAAGGAAAGGAAGCAACAACAGGAAATAATTTTATTAGATTTTACTTTTGTTTTGCCTTCAGCTGACTGATACCTTAATATATCTCTGTGGTATCTAGATTCATCAAGTTAACCATTTGAGGATCAAGATACGTAACAGAAGAGTGGCGACCTCGCCAGGATTCGCTTCATACAGTTTCACTCGGTTTCATTACCATTTCACTACTTAAAAATCAAATATTAATCATGCCTCATCTAATAATTGACGAAGATGCTCGAGTTTTCATAGAATCAGAACCCACAGCCCCTGATATTGACTGTCTGTCAAAATCCGAACTGAAAGTGCTTGCCTCACATCTCCAATTAACTGTCTCAAACATGTCTAAAGTAGAGGTGGCTCAGACCATAAAAACCCACCTGTTCCCTGTAGAAGGCGAGGAGGGAGACGGAGCTGTGGGTGGGATCCCGAGTAAACCTACCCAACTTGATATACAATTGCCACCTGGTTTGACCGGTGATCAAATATTTGAACTAGAACAAGCCAAATTAAAAATAGAACTAGCCAGAATAAATACCAAAGAAGCCAGCATAAAAGCCAAAGCAACGACCGAACAAGCAAACGCAAGTATAGAACTAGCCAGAATAAATGCCGAACAAGCCAGAGCAAATATCGAAGAAGCCAGAATAAAGACCGAACATTATGAATGTCAATATCGTACGGCTCAACTAAATGTCAATACAAATGCTCCCTTAATTGCTCCCCGTCTGGGATTGACTATGACCAGTGTCATTCCACCTTTCACTGAGGATAATGTGCAGGATTTCTTTGTTTTGTTTGAGGAAGTTGCTGGAGGTATGAAGTGGACAAGAGATCAATGGCCTTTTATGTTACAAACCGTTTTGACAGGGCAGGCTCGAGCCACGTATTTGTCAGAAGTAGCAGAAGTTAGGCAGGATTATGACAATCTCAAAGAAGCTATCCTAAAAACCTATCAATTGTAGCCTGAGGCTTACAGGCAATCTTTCCGTAAAAACCAGAAGAAAGTAGAAGAAACCCATAAGGTATTTGCCAGGACCATGACTAAAACTTTCAATCATTGGGTCAAGAGTAAGAAAGTCACAAGCTACAACGATCTGAAGGAGTTGGTCCTGTTAGAAAATTTTCTATGGAAAATTGATTCTTCTGTATCCTATCATTTAAAGGGGAAAAAGGTATATTGTCTTGCCGACGCCGCTGACATGGCTGACATATACGTGCTCAACAACATATTTCGTGGAAAGAAGCCCTACGATAATTCTAGTTATAATTTTAAGTATCCCAATCACAAATCTGACAGACCCAGTCACAAGCCTATAACGGTTTCCCCAGCTAGCCAAAATAGAATTGTTCCCCCAACTAAAAATGCGACTCAGGGCAATGGTAACAGAGGTGGGGCCCAAATTAATAGTAATGCTCAAAGAGAGAACGTTCCCGTATCCCCTAAAGTATGTACTTTTTGTGGCATGAGAGGCCACCAAGCTTACCAGTGCTGGGCCAACGAAAAAACAGAGAGATCGGGGCAGACAGTTGCCGCCATATCTCAAACTCCATATGTTCCTTTAATGCAGGACTCCTGACAGAAGGAGTACCAAGCACCAAAAGTTCCTTTAATGCAGGACTCCCGACAGGAGTACCTAGCACCAAAAGTTCCTTTAATGCAGGACTCTCGACAGAAGGAGTACCTAGCAGCTAACGTAAATCATCTAGACAGGGGTGTAGTAGCATGCGTGGTGCAACCCACTAGGGTTAAGCCAATAATAATGTCACCATCAGTGCAGGACAGTTACCGTCCCTTTATTTCATCTGGCAACGTGAGATTATATGGTTCTATGCATGAGGTAAAAATTCTGAGAGACACAGGTTCTACTAGCACCCTCATGGTGAATCCTTACACTGAGTGCCCACCTGGCGAACCAGTTGTAATGAGAGGTGCTGGAGGCCAATTTTATGCACACTTGGTAAAAGGCGAAATTGAATGTGAGTTACTACAGGGTGAGGCCACCATAGCTTTGTGTAGGTCCTAAGATATCCCTGTGCCCGGGGTAACACTCCTTTTGGGGAATGGTGTAGCAGGTGAGAAGGTCCGACCAGACCCCATTTTGTCACTTTCCCCTGTTAACGAGCCACTAACCGGTGAGCTCGAAAAGGAGATGCCAACAGTTTTCCCTGTGTGTGCTGTCACACGTTCAATGTCTCAAGTAGCAGTTCCCTCAGACAGAAATGTGCCGAATGTAAGAGTTGATGAAAGGGATGATAAGAGTGTGAATGACGCTCCAACTGTGCCTGATGATGTGACTGAGGTGGATTTATCTGACACCTTTATGGCTCATCTTGACCCCAACGATGACCATGAAACCCCTCCAAATTGTCCTAGTGGCCTGGTAGAGCTACAGAGAGATGATAGTGAATGCAAGGAGTTAGCTGCCAGGTCCGTGAGTGAAGAGGAATATGAGAAGGAGGGTGGTGAATGTTTCTACCTCAAAGGAGGAGTATTGTGGCGTAGATGGAGACCTCCACACAGACACATCGATGACGGGGCCTGGGACGTCCATCAAGTAGTAGTCCCCAAACCTTGTCGTAGAGATATCTTGGAAATGGCACATTGTATACCATTGGCAGGACACCTAGGTGTGAGAACAACTCTAGACAGAATCAGAGCCCACTTTCACTGGCCAGGAATGCGTGCAGATGTAGTGGAGTTTTGTAGAGTGTGTCACACTTGCCAGATGACAGGAAAACCCAATCAGAAGGTGCCTGTACATCCTCTGGTGCCCTTGCCCGTTTTCGAGAATCCTTTTACTCGGGTGGTAGTGGACATTGTAGGCCCTTTGCCTAAGACTTCCCAAGGTAACATTTATTTATTAACTATCATGGACATGGCAATTCGCTACCCAGAGGCTATACCCTTAAAGACTACCTCTGCTCCAACTGTCTTCATGGAACAGCTCAAATTCTTCACCAGAATGGGTTTCCCCCATGAGGTGCAAAGTGATCAAGGAACTAATTTTACCTCTAACATTTTTCAGCAGTCCCTGAAGGAGTTGGGTATCGAGCATGTTAAGTCTAGCACCTACCACCCAGAGAGTCAAGGGGTTCTCGAACGATATCACCAGACATTAAAGGGAATGTTACGTAAGTATTGTACAGAGACCGGAGTTGAGTGGGATAAGGGGGTACCTTTTCTGTTATTTGCTACTCGTGAGGTTCCAACTGAATCCCTGGGTTTTTCCCCTAATGAGCTAGTTTTCGGTCACCAGGTAAGAGGTCCTTTGCAACTATTGCAGGATAGCCTAGTTGGCCAGGAGGGGAACCAAAACCTCCTCAAGTATGTTTCAGATTTCAAAACCCGGCTGAGATCCTCATGTGAGTTTGCCGCTCAAAACTTGACAGTGGCTAAAAGCTCCGTGAAGAACTGGTATGACAGAAAAGCCCGTGAGAGGGAGTTTCAGCCCGGTGATGAGGTTTTGGTCCTGCTCCCCATTTTTGGCCAACCTTTATCTGCCAAGTTCAGGGGCCCATATAAGATCATTCGGAGGGTGAGCATTACCGATTATCTAGTAACTTCCCCAGACAGGAGAAAGCCCACGCAAGTATTCCATATAAATATGTTGAAACCCTACCATAGGTCCCCTGATTCCTCTCTTCCAGATTCTCCCACTGTGGCAGTGAATGTCAGGACCTGTGGACAGCCTGGTGCGGACGAAGTCTTCAGTTCTCTTACTGACCCGCAACAGACTGTTCCAGAGCCTGAAGGTATCCATGCAGACTTTGACTTGTCATGTAGCCTATCCAACTTTCAGTATAATTCAGTAGCTTGGGGGGAAATACCATCTAAACTATATCATCTTCCCTCTGATCAAGCGAACCAACTAATCTCTGTTTTATCTCAGTCTCCCAGTGTGTTCCGTGATACGCCAGGGCTCACTTCTTTGGCCTTGCACGACATCGATGTATGGGATGCAACTCCCATTAAACTATCCCCCTACCGTGTCTCACCACAACGCGGGAGTATACTGCAGGTCGAGCTTGACTTCATGTTTTCAAACCAGCTGATCACAAGGGACTTAAGCCAGTGGAGTAGTCCGGTCATACTTGTGCCAAAGCCAGACGGGAGCCATAGGTTATGTATGGACTATAGGCAAGTTAATGCTGTCACAAAGAACGATACCTACCCACTGCCACGGATCAAAGATTGCATTTACCTGGTTGGCCTCATACAGCAGTAAGTTTAATTTTAATGAGAGGATTTTGGCAATTAGCTCTCCCTTGTAGAGAGGCAAATATCATGCTTTAGTAGTGCGCTGTCAAGTCTTCAGCTGTGAGATGCCTTGCAGTTCGAATAACGCTCCAGCTACGTTCCGGCTATGTTCTGATGTGGTACCTGGAGACGTTGCCTACTTTGGGTGATATCCTTATTATATACTCATTATAATCTTGCTGTTGCCAATCTGGTGGTGAATCTATTTATGTCTTATGTTTAATATTATGTACTATACTCCTTAAACTCTTTTCTAGGGGGGAGGTCTGACATACGGAGCCCTGTATGTTAATTTAAGAGTTAGAATTAGAGTTGAAGGAGTACCAAACTACCCAGGCGGCGAAGCAGACTAGCGAGCGAACCAACGAGTGGGAAACCAGCTCGTCCGCATACCAGCAAACAAGCCTTCACACCTGCGTGCGTCATTGGGGACCCTGCAAACTACTTCGATGACCCGACGCTATGACGTATGATCGACGCCAGGAGACCCCATTGGACCACGCACCTGCTACGCAACTCGAGGAGCTGTGATAGGGGCGCGCACCATCACTCGCCTCCTGATTCGTTCCTACACCATCATTGTTTAGTATATAAGACCCGAGTAGTGGGCATTCAAATCAGTCTCATTTTACACGTATTTTTCTGTTATGAAGATAAGAAGAAATTAGTGGAACTAATGATGCAAGGCCGTAGTGTGACATCTTCGACAATAAGGATTGATGCCAGACTCTATCAAATGCCTTTGATATATCCAGTGCTATTGCATGTGTTTCACCATGTTGGTCTGTAGCTTGGTTGATTTGATGCGTAAGAAGGCAAAGCATGTCTGCAGTTGATCGACATCGTCTAAAACCATATTGCCTATCACTGATTAATTTATTATTCTCAAGATGCTTAACCCTTCTTTAGCGGCCTATGCGGTTTATTTATATGTTCCGCCCAGCGGGGTGTTTTTAGCCAAAATAGGGCTGTTTACGTGATCATTTTCATGCCTAAATAAGACCCAGAACATAAAACAAGTATCTATCCCTGAAAGGGCATAAACAGAGCTTTCGAATGACACCATAACGATCCTTTAATGATGGCTAGTTTTCTTGCAATAACCGTGCAACGCGAGTGCAAAAAGCAGGTAATTAGCCACTTTCCCGATACAATTCCGTATATAGCGAGTGAGAGAGGGAGGAGGGAGCTGAGATTCGTGTCAGTAGGTTCGCCGCGGTGGTCTGGAGCAGTCATACGCTCGCTAGTCTCCTGCCACCACTTGTCTCTCTCTCTCAGCAACATTACGTGCTGAAATTGCCACTCGACCTATGTCGAGCGCCGCCACATAGTCCAGCTTTATTAAATACGACTTATGTGGTGAGCCGCTTTTTAAGGGTTAATTATGTGATTATTTAATATAATTTCAAAGACTTTTCCAAGAGTGGAAGTTATAGCTATTGGTCTGTAGTTTGATGGATCTGAAGAGGCACCTTTTTTAGGAACTGGATGGATGTTTGCTTCTTTCCAGGGTACTGGGAAGCATGAGGTATGAGTACACAGACGGAAAAATTTTGCCAATACAGGAGCGAGCACCAAGGAGCAATTCTTAAGTACTATTGGAGGAATTTCATCTGGACCAGGAGCCTTATCTACCGAGAGATTCTGCAAAATAGTTTTGACATGTCTGGTGTGGATCTTAAGTGAGGGGATTTCAGGCGAATTAAAATTAAGTACAGGGACATCTTGATTTATTTCATCTAAGGTTGAGTTGGTGGAGAAAATATCCGCAAGAAGGTTAGCTTTACCTCGTGGGTCACTTACAAAATTGCCAGTCGGAGATTTTAATGGTGGAATGGATGAAGCAGTAGTGAAGTTGGATTTAAATAAGTTAAGAGTAGACCAAAATATTTTGTTATCATTTGGATTATTTAGAAGTTTATTTGCCTGCTTGTGGAGAAAGTTTGATTTAGTTAGGTTTAATACAGTTTTGGCATGATTTCTGATGTTTCTAAAGTAATTAAAGGCTTCATGTGTTTTTGATCTTGTGTATGCATTGTAGGCTATTGCTTTTTGTTCAGTTACTCTAGCACAATTATGGTCAAACCATTTAGGTGAATTAGATCTTTTACTGTACTTTTGATGAGGAATAAAAGTTTCCATTCCAATTTTTACAAAATCTTGTATGTGGCTCAAGGTGGAGTGTGCATCATTAGAAAAGAAAGAGGTCCAGGGAATATCAATAAAGAAACCTTGAAGACCCTCCCAGTCTGCCCTATCGTAATGCCATTTAGTCACCAAAACAGGTTCAGAGTGGGAAGGTGTGGTAGGTGATAGACAGGTGGCCTGTATCAGACAGTGATCAGAAGATCCAAGCGGGGACCTCACTGTAACATCATAATTTTCTGAATTGGTTGTTAAAAATAAGTCCAGTAGGTGGGAATTATGATTAGGATTATCTGGTACACGGGTGGGTTGGTTGACTAGTTGAGTGAGATTAAATGAGTCTGCAAATAGCTCGCATTCAAGACCAGCATCATCAGTCCTGGCTGAATGAGTGAGCCATTCAACATTATGGACATTAAAATCACCCAACACAGTGATTTCAGAAGAAGCATTTAAGTTGAGGACACTGAGTTGTGAGGACAGAGAATCAAAAAGACTTTGCTCTGGAGGAGTATTTGGGGAACGGTAGATGCAACATATGTATTTAAATTTACCAGCAGAAATTAATTTGTATATAGAATAATCAAAATAGGGACAATTGAAACTAGTAACCTCCTCCAGGGCAATTTCAGATTTTGCGAAGCAACATACACCTCCTTTAGGTCTGAAATTTTGGAGCAGTTGATAACCTGGAAAATTAAATCTAGACGTGTCAGATGTGGATGTTACTTGAGTCTCTGTCAAAAAAAGGAGAGTAGGGGATTCTGCTTGAAGAAATTGGTGTACAGAATTGATGTTAGAGTGAAGTCCCCTTATATTGCTAAAGAAAAAGCTGCACCGACGAGCAGCTTTGGGACGTTGCAATGCTCTTGACACAGTCGCATGATGACGACCGGGAGGGCCCTGTGTCAATGACCCAACCCTGCCGGGGGTGGATATCCGAGGGACCACCAGGTTTGCTCTTAACAATTGTACTGCCATGTTTATTGGGTAAGGTGTATGGTGTTACATGTATGATATGTAGTGGGAAGAGTAGTGTTTTATGGATAGAGGATAGCAATGTAGGGCAATGTCGTGAAGTTGGATGTGTATGTTATATAAAGAGGGTTTTCCTGATACCCCTGATGTGTGAGGCAGAAAGATATGTATCCAGCTACCAAGGCCTGGGAGAGAAAATGGAATTCAGGCTATTCCCTGAGTCTCCCGAAACCTTGACGGTAGTACTTCCCTGGCTACCCCTACTACCTACCTAATGCTAGACTAGGGATCAGGTACCTTGCTGTTGGTGTTTTCACTGTGTGTAGGCTGCTTTTGAGCTGCACGACACTACGGATTCTGTGGGTTACCTGGGTGGATCTTTTGTCTGTGTACCTTGGAGTTTAGACTGTGTAGTGCGTGAGGGCTGCTTGCCTAATCCACCCAACACTGTTCTAACTCTATTTGCTTTTACTTTTGAGGGTCGCCAGGAGGATACTCGATACTTGTGATCGAGAATCCTCAGGAGAGCACCCCTTCATATTAACGTAATCAGGCCGCACAGATCCAAGGTCCACACTAGGCTAGGAGCTGCCTTGCTCCACCAGAATTCTGTACCTTTGCGCATCCCAGTTAGACTTTATTAACCCGGGTAGACATTAGCTGAATTAGATCGTATACTCTTTTATGCATACCCATTATTTCTACACAAGCATTTTGAGGTCTAGGTTGCTGTAGGGAGACACAACCAGCATAGACCGGTTTTGTTAATAGGAGTACTACTTTTTCGTGGCGAGCATTATTACTGTTGCACCGCTTATAATATTCTTGTGTCCAATAACATTATAGGTCCAGCCTTTTTGTGTATTTAGCCTACATGTGCATTGTCCTACCTCCTGCTATTTTGTGGTTCCATTCAGATACGTTCTTCTTAGTAGCATCCGATATTATTCAGAAGATTCCTTGTTCGGTGCTTGAGGACTTTACAACACTTTCTTTCATAAAGGAGTGACAGATATTATTGATTAACACCTTAAGAGCGGCCTATGCGGTTTATTTATATGTACCGCCCAGCGGTGTTTTTAGCCAAAATAGGGCTGTTTACGTGATCATTTTCATGGCTAAATAAGACCCAGAACGTAAAACAAGTACCTATCCCTGAAAGGGCATAAACAGAGCTTTCGAATGACACCATAACGATCCTTTTATGGCTAGTTTTCTTGCAATAACCGTGCAACGCGAGTGCAAAAAGCATGTAATTCGGTACTTTCCCCATATAATTCAGTATGTAGCGAGTGAGAGAGGGAGGAGGAGCTGAGATTCGTGTCAGTAGGTTCGCCGCGGTGGTCTGGAGCAGTCATACGCTCGCTAGTCTCCTGCCACCACTTGTCTCTCTCTCTCAGCAACATTACGTGCTGAAATTGCCACTCGACCTATGTCGAGCGCCGCCACATAGTCCAGCTTTATTAAATACGACTTATGTGGTGAGCCGCTAATTAAGGGTTAAAGTAACGTTAAGTAACCCTTCTCTTGTTTGCATTAGATCACTCTTGTGATTTAATTAAGTTAACTATCTTTTCCTTGTGTACCATAACTAAGCAACCATATGTTATAGGTAATAGGCTGTTTCAGAGAACATCAGCCTATAGTAGAAGCACATAGATACTGAGAGTTAAGATACCCCGCTATCGCAGATATAACTCTGGAGGGTATATGTGTTCTTTGTTCGACGGGATTATATATCAGGGGTTGGATCTAGCGTTTCCGTTGTTGCATTTATGCCAGTCTGGCCCAATGTATAAGAGCCACTGATTTATACGAGACCCGATCGTAACAAATGGCGACCTTGCCAGGATTTGGTGAACTGACATATAATTGCAGGTTATTGTGCAGATTTTTCTCACAGTTTAGGCAGTGAACATTTGTTGATTTTGTGGAATATTTTTTGAGGACATGCAAGAATTATTTTTTTAGCAAAGTAATATAGCACTTAACCTCTCCGCGGCGCACAGGGGGTTTTCTACAGGGTAAGACTGTGCGCACCTATGATGATTTTGGGACCTATTGCCAATTTCGATAAAAAGTACATCATCGTGTAGGGAATGTTTGCGTGCATCGGCCCATATATATTTGACCCCTCAAAAAATGTCTGGGGGGGGTAGGGGAACGGTCCGTAGTTGAAAAATGTGGAGCGAATGGCACCGCGCGGCTAGATTGTCATCGAGCGGCGAGATTTCCCTGCCGAATATTTACGCGCGCAGGGGATAGAAGGAGAGGGAGGAGGGGGTGGGTTACCGCGTATTATCACGTATATCTCCTTTTTCGAGCCCTTTTAGGCTATTTAGAGTATGTATACGTGTGTAGGGCACCCATATAACAATGAATATGCCTCATAGTGACCAAAAATTGCAATATATAAGGGAATTATAAGAGAATATTTAGGCGGGAATGAAGATGTGTTGGAGGTTTGGCGGCAATTTATGAGCTGAGAGTGTGGTTTACGCCATACATATCACGTATATCTTGTACGTAGAGCACTGTCACGCTATAATACAGACTTGTACGTATGTATACGTGCCATATATCAAAATATATACCGCATATAAACCAATTCATGCGATATTTACGCACATTATCAATGAGTTTCTATGCGTGAACCAAGGTGTGAGTGAGTTGTGGTGGGAATGAAAGGGGGAGAGGGTGTGTTACGCCATAAATATCACGTCAATCTTGTATTTAGAGCACTCTCATGCTATAATAAAGACGTGTACATATGTAGGCGTCCCATATAACAAGGAATATACCGCATATAGCCCAATTGATGCGATATTTACGCAAATTGTGAATGTGTTTCTAGCAGACGGAAGCCTGAAAGGGGGGGTTGGGGGTGGGTGGGTGGGTGGGAGGGAGGCATGCAGGGGTGCAGTGAGTGAGTGAGTCGTGGAGAGATGGAAGTCAGGCAGATCTCTAGATAGATAACCAGCTTAGTGATAATTGTGGAGGCGCCCAGGCGTATTGATGTTTGGTATTTTGACCCTTATGTCTACCAGATGGCTGGTGTTCGTTGCCATCAACAGGTCTACAATAACATGAGTCAGGAATGGAGAGAGAGAGAGAGAGAGAGAGAGAGAGAGAGAGAGAGAACTGAGACATGCGTATGTCGTACATCTAAATGGACTTCAGAATTGCATTTTTATGCAAGCAGACATTGCATTTTAGACACATGTGAAGTACCACAGAAACATGTAGGCCATTGACTGTAAATAAAGTACTATATTTATAGACCACCAGCGACGGTGCTGAGTCAACACAGGCAGATTGCCTGTTGTGATAGAGGGCTAAATATAGACTGGTGTCTCCTTACACCTGCGAAAGGGTAGATTGCCACCAGAGAAACGTTTACTTATTTATTTCGAAGTAATATGCAATCTAAATGTATATTCGAGACCTACTGCAATTATTTGTATGACAGTCATGACTATGTATAATCCAATATACGCGCGTAGGCGAGACATAAGAAAGCTGGTTGAGCAATTTTCGACACCCACACAGTTATTATTCATTTTTATTTACAATATTATACAATACAAATGTATTTGTGAAGAGTATTTTATCCATTATTGTATTTATACCAATTTTGTTCCCAGACAGAGCTGCTGTAGCTGGAGAATCAAGGAGCGGCAAGGGTCACCTCGTGACCGCCTGACCGTGTGAAAATGAGTGGAGTCACACTGAGAGGGGCAATTTTGCTGAGTGTTTGGGCAATTTTTGACAGAATAAAGTTATATAATTACTAATTCTTGACAGAGACAAACTATTATAAACCTTGGCATGATATAATTGATAATCCCATCAATTTACAAACGTAAATTGGTGGGATAATTCATTTTTTTTTGTATATTGTCATTTCGATTGTACACACGAAGTTTTGAGTGATATTTGGTATGAGCTCCTGTGGCATGGTTGGTAAGGTCGCGGACTGGAAAACTCAAAGTGTCGTAGGGTAGTGGGATCGAATCCAGGAGGGGGTTATGGGGAAGGTTTTATATTGTCTAGAAAATTTTTTATAAATTTTTTTTTTTACAAGATCATGCCATTGTATTCAAACAATATGAAATATTCATAGAATATATCATATTGTAAGAATACAATGACATGACCTTGTTTTCTTTTTTTCTTTTTTTATTGTTTTATTTTATTATCATAGTAGGTTTGACATGATTTATTGAAACATATTTATTTTTGTACAATTCATTTGAGGTAAGAAAATAATTATATACACATTACTTAGGCTAATAACAAACATATATATTGATATACTAAAAAAATAAGGCATATTACATGTAAATCTTTGAAACTTATAAACTAAATAATGAAACATACAATTATATAATGTAAAAGCTATATCACAGGGACATCTTTGGAACTTATACATTATATAATATATATGTTACATTATGAGGTAGCGTGATCAATTAGGTCAGGTCAGGTAAGGTAGGGCGCGAGTCCAGGGCAGGGCAGGGCAGGGCAGGAGGCGAGTCCAGGGCAGGGCACGGGGCGAGTCCAGGGCAGGGCAGGGCAGGGCAGGGGCCGACACTCAGTAGTTCTTGAAGGTGTGGTAGTCCCTGAAGCAGTCACCCAGGCAGAGTGCAACTTTGCACTCGGCGCACATTGAGGTGACTCTTTTGGTCACATGGGGTTTCCTCACACTGGAGCTGCAGACGGTGCACTGCACCTGCCTGTGACGAGTGCCAATCAGCTCGGTGTTGGTTGTGTAGTGTCTTTCGACACCCAGCTGGATGCGGTCAGGAACGTGATCCCCACGCCATGCCGTACGTCTGTGAGTGGTGGTGGCATACTTCTCCAGGAGTTGGTAGGAGACGTTGTACACGAACTCCCGGAATTTCAGCTTCTGGTTTGGGGCCATATCCTTCTTCACCAACCACAAGTTGTAGGCGTTCAGCATCGTTATGTCAACTAGGTGGAGGAAGAGCTTGTGATACCACTTCACAGTCTTCCTCAGACACTCAACACCTGACAGCTGACAGTCAGACTTGTCCACCAGGCGCATGTTTTTGGTGTAGTCCACTACCATGTCGGGCTTGTAGATTGTCTTCCTGGTTCGGTAGTGGATTTTGCCAGAATCCACCTGGGCACCTGTGTGGACGGTGGAAAGCAGGTGGACGTCTCGCTTATCCTTCCACTTCAGGGCTATCAGTTTCCCACACTTCTCGAGCTGCTTGTATTTCTGCCCCTTTCGTCGCCTTCTTCGCACATGCCTCTCGCGGTGTTCCTTGGCCAGGTCGTCTTCTGAAGGTGTGTCACTGGAGGAGGCATCTGTGAGAGGAATGACATCACCTGTGAACTTTGGCATAAACTTTCTTGTCTTTCTGACAGTCCCACATGACCCCGTTTGGTTGTCATAAAGAAACTGGCAGAGAGCAGGAGAAGTATACCAGTTGTCAGTGTAGATGATGTGGCCTTTGCCCAGGTAAGGTGCCAACATTTTCCTGACGATGGCACCTGACATGCCCATGGGGTCATTGGCAGCGGCTTTCGGTATGTCAATGTCAGTGCCTGTATACACGATCATGTCAAGCACTATTCCAGTTTCACAGTCGCACAACACGAAGAGCTTGATTCCGAACCTATGCCTCTTCAAGGGGATATACTGCTTGAAAACAAGACGTCCTTTGAAGAGCACGAGCGACTCATCAATCACCAAATTGAGGAAGGGGTAAAAGTATTTCCTATACCTCTCCAACAACATGGTGAACACATCCCGAACTTTCCATATCCTGTCAATCCTGTTAGGATTTTCGTTGTCTGCAAAGTGCATAAATCTTAGCAGCAACAAAAATCTGTCACGAGTCATGAACTTATTGAAAGTTGGGGTGGCGATGAGAGGGTCGTGCTTCCAGTAGTGTTGCAACACATGCTTCTTGATCAGAGGCATGAGGAACAACAAGGCAAAGAACGTCAGAAATTCTGCCACAGTCGTATCCACCCAGCCTCGTATTCTCGCTTTTGGAGAAAGGACGTCCAATCTGCCAAACACCCACCTGTAGTAGGCGTTTGTTTGGGCAACGATGTACGTCATTACCTCCATGTCGAAAAAAGCGAGGAAGAAGTCGCTTTCGTTCGCTTGATCATCACAGGGCCAGTTGTCAGTTGTTCCTGACGTCCCAGGATTGAACTGGGGCACGTCAGGTACAAAATTGACCCCGTCAGACCAATCGAACGAAGGCATGCCAGGGATCGGAATGTCGTCTGCGTCTTCTTCTGCGTCTGAAATATCGCTTCCATGGTCGCGATACAGCACTTCATCATCATTACCCTCATCTTCACTCGACAGACGATGCCCTTCCTCGTTTTCGTCACCGACGTCGGACTCACTCCCACTGTCCACTCCCAAATCCCCCCACCCTTGGTCCCGTGCTAGGGCTTCGTCGTCGAAACCCGGGCTGCCAATGTCCTGCGAATCACCATCAAACAGCAGGGCGGCATACTTAGATGGTGTAAGATTTTTCCGGGTCACTTTGGCACGTGCGGGAGTCTTATGGACAGGGACAGCAGAGGTGGTGGCAGGGGCGGCGGCAGAGGTGGTGGCAGGGGCGGCGGCAGGGGCGGCGGCGGCGGCAGGGGCGGCGGCGGCAGGGGCAGCAGTGCGTGGCCTTGATGGCAAGATGATGGTGGTGCCTGTCGCCCTTCTCTCTGTTCCTTGGGCAGGGGCGGCAGGGGCGGCAGGGGCAGCAGGGGCGGCAGGGGCGGCAGGGGCAGCAGGGCCGGCAGGGACACCCGGGCCAGCAGTCACTTTCCCCGTCGCTTTCCCTCTCCCTTTCCCCTTCCCTTCCCTGTTCCTTGGGCAGGGGCGGCAGGGGCAGCAGGGGGGGCAGGGGCGGCAGGGACACCAGGGCCAGCAGTCGCTTTCCCAGTCGCTTTCCCTCTCCCTTTCCCCTTCCCCTTCCCTGTTCCTTGGGCAGGGGCGGCAGGGGCGGCAGGGGCAGCAGGGGCGGCAGGGGCGGCAGGGGCGGCAGGGGCAGCAGGGGCAGCTGGGCCAGGGGCGGCTGGTGGTGGTGGTGGTGGTAGGGGCACTGTGGCTGGCGTACGGGTTCTCTTCCCTACGCCCGTGCCTTTAATTTTTCCTGCCCCCGCAGGTAATGCAGCCCTAGGGCGGCCTCCTGCGTCGCTGGTACCGGTGGCAGGGGTGGCAGGGGTGGCAGTGGTGGCAGTGGTGGTGGTAGTGGTTGTTGCAGTGGCCTGGGTCGTGGTGGCAGTGTCCCGAAAGACCAATGACCTCTGTGCCATTGCCCTGCTTGCACGTGTTTTACGTGCTTTTGGTGCTGGTGATTCGTCCTCTGAGCTGTAGGGCGTGTCGTACTGGTAGCTAGGGTCTTTGGCAGCCACCCTCTGCCTTCCACGGCGGCTAACACCACCAGAAGGAGGGCTGGTTGTGTCATCAGGGAGCGAGCGTGAGGGACGTGTAGGCTCCATGACTAGTGCGTGGTTACTGGCGCGGTGGTGCTTGCACGAGTGCGGGGCGAGCGTTTGGCGGGGTGGTATCGAGAGTTGACATGTAGTACAATACCCACACCAATTTTCAGCCGCCTGGCTATAAACGCGCGGTTTTGGTACGTGTTCAAAGTCTCTGCTCTTAAGAGTCTACCCGCAGTGCGCCGGGGGAACTCTTAAGAGTCTACCCGCAGCTCCCGGGTTAAGCGGTCTCCGAGAATTTTTTATTGTGAATATTGAGGTATAAGAGTTTGGGGTACTTCTTTTTGTGTATCAAAGTGAAAAATCTTCAGTGAGCATCATGTCTTATAGCGGATCAGTGCAGGATGAGGACACAGTATGTGATGTAGAAGCTGAGGAGCAGCAGCATGGGCAGGTTGTTAACTTGATGAACAGTGAGGAGGATGCAAGGAATTGTTTACAATGGCCTGTTACTTCCGACCGGTTGGTGGATATAAATCGGTACGGTCTCCAGTGCTTAGCCGCAGCTATCGGTCATGTATGTACTAGTGGCATGACCAAGGATGACCTGATGACGTGTGTGCTGGGTGGAGTGACTGGCGTACGAGGTAGGGTGAGTGCTCAGAGCCCTTTGGCCGAGCCTCCCCTTCACTCGACTCCCAATCCTCCTCCTGAGCACGCTTCTACAGGTGGGTAGTGACTGGCAGGGTGGTTTGCCCCTGGGGGGATCACCGGGTATTTCTAACATCATTGCATCTCCTCCTCCTCAAGGTTTAACCCCGGAGATGCTCTTTCAGCTCAAGCTAGCTAAGATGGAAGAAAGAAAAGAGCTAGCTAAGATAGAAGAGAGAAAAGAGCTAGCTAAGATAGAAGAGAAAAAAGAGCTAGCTAAGATAGAAGAGAGGAATGAGCTAGCTAAGATAGAAGAGAGAAAAGAGCTGGCTAGGATGCAGCAACAGACGAGGGAAGCTGAGCTTAGGACTGAACTAGAATCTACAAGATACTGTGCCGACATGGATTTAGAGAAGTCTCGGGTTGTAGCTCATATGCCCGCAGGACAGCCTCCTTGAGCTCCTCATAAACAACGCAGGACTCCAAAGGCAGTGCATCGTAAGCCTTGATCCCCTTACCTACGAGTCTAGAGGACACAAGGGCCGCCAACTTAACTTCAGGCCACTGATGCTCCCGGCACTTCTTCTCAAATCTATTGAAAAACTCTGTAACACCAGACTCGTCAAATACAGGGACCAGTTTGAGAAGGTGCGACAGAGACTGATCATGCGCACAGTTTCCAGTACCGAGTCGCTGTCCCGTCGTCTCAACACGAGACTTCTCTAAATCCATGTCAACACAGTATCTTGTAGATTCTAGTTCAGTCCTAAGCTCAGCTTCCCTCGTCTGTTGCTGCATCCTAGCCAGCTCTTTTCTCTCTTCAATCTTAGCTAGCTCATTTCTCTCTTCTATCTTAGCTAGCTCTTTTTTCTCTTCTATCTTAGCTAGCTCTTTCCTCTCTTCTATCTTAGCTAGCTCTTTTCTTTCTTCCATCTTAGCTAGCTCGAGCTGAAAGAGCATCTCCGGGGTCAAACCTTGAGGAGGAGGAGATGCAATGATGTTAAAAATACCCGGTGATCCCCCCAGGGGCAAACCACCCTGCCAGTCACTACCCACCTGCGGAAGCGTGCTCAGGGTCGGTACTCCAATAGGAGGATTGGGAGTTTCCAGTGAAGGGGAGGCTCGGCCAAAGGGCTCTGAGCACTCACCCTACCTCGTACGCCAGTCACCCAACCCAGCACACACGTCATCAGGTCATCCTTGGTCATGCCACTATAGCATAAATTTCCGGGGTGTGACTAAGGGGCGAGACAGTACCTTCTTGGAGCACGCCCGGGACCTGTCCGATGCTATGGGAAAGTGGCTCAGATCAGAGAAGACTACTACGTTTGATGAGATGAAACAGTTGATGCTTCTAGAGGAGTTTTATAAGTGTACGGGCGGCAACTTGACTTTAAACCTTAAAGAGAAGAAACCAAGAACTCTCGTAGAAGCAGCAGAGATGGCTGATCTTCGGTTGTCACTAATTCGGGGGTGCGGCTCTGCACAGAGAAACGATGTAGGCGTTAAGGAGCGTTACCCTCCCCCTCCCCGGAATATGGACACACATAAATTTAAAAGCAATGACACCAAGACTGATCACAAACCTAGCACTGCCCCGTTAAAGAAGGGTCAGGGGACTTTTACACCTCAGTATAAGTCCAAGGGGAAATTTGAGTGTTATCACTGTCACAAAGAGGGGCACATGGCAAAAGCTTGTCCGAGCAGACCTCCCACGGCGGCTGTGTCATTGGCTCGCAGCATTGGGGTGTTCCAGAAGTCTTCTGTGTTTGCTGGAGGCATAAGATCAGAGGATGGAGCACCGCCAGTGAAGAAGGATCCGGAAGGCTCGAACCCTGTCCGCGATGCCTTTTGCGACCATAGAGGGCATGGCTGCGTGAAGTGGGGGGGCAAGAAGCACGGGGTACAGCTTTTGCGTGACACAGGTGCCTCTCAGACACTCTTGAAGAATTTCACTGGTAGACCCATAAACGCGGCGCGGGTAGTTGTGGTGCAGGGAGTTAATGCAACTAGGTCATACCCGCTTGTTAGAATGGAGCTTGAAGTTGACGGTGTGACTCGCGAACTGGATGTGAGAATCGTGGAGAAATTGCCTGTTGGGGGCGTCGACCTCCTTCTCGGCAATGACTTTGCGGTGCCTGCTTCTAAGGTTTCACCCTTAGTCGTTGCTGAGGAGCCGGCCGACGTAAGTAGGGAGGAACAGGAATGGGTTGAGAAGTGTCAGGTGCAACCAATGGCGTGTGTTTTAACCAGATCTCTCGCATCCAGGGAGTCACAGCCTAACCAACAGTCTTCAAATAAGCGGAGGAACGGTCACGAGAAGGTGCTGAAAGCTGATACGGTGGAGAGTCTAGTACCAGCAGCGCTTCTCGGGGACTCAGTATTAGCACCGTTATTAGAGTCTGGAGAAGCACCACCACCTGTCACTGAGAGTGTAGAGGCAGGGCTTAAAGAGACTCAGAGGCAGCAATGGTATACACGGAGAGAGCAACGGGATGCAAAGTTCGATGTTGGGGGAGGGCATGAGTTGTTTCGCAAACACTTAGACAGGCTAGCTCCCTCAGATATTCGCAAATTGCAGCTAGAAGACCCGGAGGTTCTAAAGTGTAGTGACGGTGCTGTCGAACTTGAGAGTAGAGAACGAATGTTGCGTAGTCTGGAGTTGGCTGGCCGCAATCTGGTAGGCTCTCAGGCCCTCATGAAGGACAGGTACGACCACAAGGTGAAACTCAGGGAGTTTCACGGGGGTCAGGAGGTGTTGATACTACTCCCTCTTGTAAGTCACCCCTTATCCGCAAAGTACGCTGGTCCTTATAGGGTAGCAGAGAAACTCTCGGACTTAGATTACCTGGTGGCCACTCCAGACAGGCGTAAGAGGAATCAGTTATGTCATGTCAACCTGATGAAGGAGTATGTGAGGCGCCCACCTGAGCCTCTCACTGTCCCCGTGATGACTTTCAGCAGTCAAGGTGGAGAAGGAGAACGGGACAGTCATGCGCAGGTGGGTGACAACTGGGATTATCATGTTTCTGCAGATCAGTGGGCGGGAAACACGAGACAGGCGGCTCATGAGGCTTTGCAACACCTACCTGAGCAACAGCGTGTGGCTGTCGAGCGCCTATGTTGTTTATACCCTACTGTATTTGCGGAACACCCAGGCCTCACTACTCAGGAGGTGCACGACGTTGACGTCGGAGACCACCCACCCTTCAAATCAGTGCCCTATAGGGTGCCCCCTATTAAACTTCCGGCCCTCCGGGCGGAGTTGGAGTATATGTTGCAACAGGGACTGAACGAGAAGGGGCGGTAAAGTGGACATCTCCCGTAACGCTGCAACCTAAGCCGGATGGCAAGGTGTGCTTCTGTGTTGATTACCGCAGGCTAAACGGCTTGACTCCCACCAACCCATATCCTCTACCCCGGGTCGATGGCTGTGTAGACAAGATTGGCAGGGCCAAGTTCTTGACCAAGGTGGACCTGGTAAAAGGTTACTGGCAGGTGCCTTTGTCTGAACGGGCGAAAGAGGTGTGTGGTTTTGTGGTGGATGGTGCTACATATCGTTGTAATGTCATGCCGTACGGTCTAAAGAACGCACCAGTGACCTTCCAAAGCTTGATGAACGAGTTAGTGGCTGACATTCCGAACTGTACCATGTACCTGGACGACGTCATTATCTACGATGACGATTTCAAGAGCCACTGTGAACATGTAGAATCCCTATTTAAGAAATTAAGCGAGGCAAACTTGGTGGTCAACCTGGTAAAGTGTGATTTTGTGCAGGCTACCGTGCAGTATCTGGGGTTCATGGGGGGTTTGGGCCAGGTGTGCCCCCCACAGAACAAGATATTGGCTATTAACCACTTCCCCAGGCCGTCCAACAAGAAGCAGATCATGAGGTTTTTGGGCATGATTGGTTACTACCACCGCTTTATAAAGGGCTATGCTACTGTGCTGGCTCCTCTGACGGACCTATTGGCCAAAGATAGAAAGTTTAAGTGGGCGCCTGAGTGTGAGAGGGCTTTTTTGCTAGTAAAACACCTGTTGTGTACTCACCCAATCCTCAGGGCCCCGTACTTTAGCCGACCATTCCAGCTGGCAACTGATGCCAGTGGTGTGGGGGCTGGTGCCGTTCTGATGCAATCAGACGAAGATGCGCTGGAGCACCCAGTCAGTTTCTTCTCAAAAAAGTTCATCTCGGCGCAGAAGAACTATTCAGTAGTTGAGAAGGAACTGCTGGCGATTGTGCTAGCGCTCAGGCACTTTGAGGTGTATGTTCCAGCCTATGGACCAGTTGTGGTGATCTACACCGACCATCACCCCCTCAAGTTCCTGAATCAATTCCATAACCGGAATATGAGGCTGACCAGGTGGTCATTAATGTTGCAGGAATACAACCTAGACATACGCCATATTGCCGGTTCTGAGAATGTGATTGCAGATTGCTTATCGAGGGTGGAAGACCCGGGGTAGATCATCACAAGGGTAGCCTCCTACTTTGGTTTGATTAGTATGTTTACGTCTGGTGCTTGTTGGCTCGCGTGGGTAGCCCAGCGTATTGGGTCGTAAAGTAGGAGTTGCTGTGTTGGTATAGAAGAAAAAACTACGCTGCCCCTGTAGCGCAGCCGCCATAAACATATTTAAAATATAAAAATCCTACAAAAACTCTTTCTTTGATAGTTAAATTTGTTTTAAGTATGTTATAGCAGAAATTATGAGTTGTACTCCTCTCAGAAGGCTGGGCTAGTGAAGCTCGCTCTTATGAGCATAAATATGTAATTTAATCTATTGTGTTGGGAGGGGTTGTTCATTTTTATAATGTGTTATTTTGAAGAGAACTGTGCTTTACATTTCATTGTCGCTGGGTGACTAGGAGTGGCAAATTTTGTATGGGTTCTGCGTGTCAGATTTAGAGCTCATAGTTGGAGCCTCTTTAAAATCTTGGGTGGGGTGTGACGCTCACCGCTTCCCCCAGAACCGCATGGCTTACTCGCTGGGACTCGCCAGGGCAGAGAATGTAGCTACAGTCTACGTATCATTGTGTACTTTCCTTCTCGACAAAGCTTATATTGAAGACAGTTCAGAACTGTTCTCTGTTTTCGTCTGTCACAATCCTTTCTATTTTATTTAGTCAATTGAAAGTATTGTGTTAAGTAGTTGAATGATGGGAAGGCGAGCGGGAGAGAGAGAGAGACCAGGTGGTGTGACTTGGTGGTGAGTGTGGCGCGTGGCTGGCCCCCTTACATAGGCCTCGCGGGATTCGTTGCCTCCTGCCTAACACGGCCTACTAGGCGGCTGCTTACTGGGCGACTGTCGCGCGCCCTCGTGCCATTCCTGCGAACTGGGACTCCAGCCGTGCGGTCCCTGTAAATATCCTGGTCAGATCCGTCCCAGACAGCATACTCTAAGCATCTCCCATGAACTGTTCCACACTCTTGTCTTAGAATCTTTCTCTCCTACTGCCTCTATCATTTCCACTACTTCCTCACCTTTTATTAATATCAATTCCCCTCTGGTTCCCTGCATCCACACCTTGAATTGGTGGCCAGACTGTATTATATGCTGGATCTCACATTTCTTATGTACTAGGCTAAGGTTGAAGATAGTCATTGTCTTTTTGGGAGATTGTATTGCTCGGACTGTCTCCATCAATCACTAATGTTTCTACAGGGTTAAATAATGCTAGACTAGGGATCAGGTACCTTGCTGTTGGTGTTTTCACTGTGTGTAGGCTACTTTTGAGCTGCACGACACTACGGATTCTGTGGGTTACCTGGGTGGATCTTTTGTCTGTGTACCTTGGAGTTTAGACTGTGTAGTGTGTGAGGGCTGCTTGCCTAATCCACCCAACACTGTTCTAACTCTATTTGCTTTTACTTTTGAGGGTCGCCAGGAGGATACTCGATACTTGTGATCGAGAATCCTCAAGAGAGCACCCCTTCATATTAACGTAATCAGGCCGCACAGACCCAAGGTCCACACTAGGCTAGGAGCTGCCTTGCTCCACCAGAATTCTGTACCTTTGCGCATCCCAGCTAGACTTTATTAACCCGGGTAGACATTAGCTGGATTAGATCATATACTCTTTTATGCATACCCATTATTTCTACACAAGCATTTTGAGGTCTAGGTTGCTGTAGAGAGACACAACCAGCATAGACCGGTTTTGTTAATAGGAGTACTACTTTTTCGTGGCGAGCATTATTACTGTTGCACCGCTTATAATATTCTTGTGTCCAATAACATTATAGGTCCAGCCTTTTTGTGTATTTAGCCTACACATGCATTGTCCTGCCTCCTGCTATTTTGTGGTTCCATTTCCGATACGTTCTTCTTAGTAGCATCCGACATTATTCAGAAGATTCCTTGTTCGGTGCTTGAGGACTTTACAACACTTTCTTTCATAAAGGAGTGACAGATATTATTGATTAAAGTAACGTTAAGTAAACCTTCTTCTTGTATGCATTAGATCACTCTTGTGATTTAATTAAGTTAACTATCTTTTCCTTGTGTACCATAACTAAGCAACCATATGTTATAGGTAATAGGCTGTTTCAGAGAACATCAGCCTATAGTAGAAGCACATAGCTACTGAGAGTTAAGAATACCCCGCTATCGCAGATATAACTCTGGAGGGTATATGTGTTCTTTGTTCGACGGGATTATATATCAGGGGTTGGATCTAGCGTTTCCGTTGTTGCATTTATGCCAGTCTAGTCCAATGTATAAGAGCCACTGATTTATACGAGACCCGATCGTAACACGCCATCGTGTCTATGAGGGAGGCAAAAACGCCGCCGCCAGACGTACAGAGCCGCGACACACTGTGCACCTCCCGAAGTTCATTATACTTACATTTGGGGGTAACTTGACAGAGTGGTTTAGCCTTTTGGGATGTGTTTAGATCTACCGTACATGAATCCAATTTGGATAATGTTCGGAAATTACATTACCTGAAAGGGCAAATGGAAGGAGAGGCCTTGCATCTAATTGAGTGTTTCGCAGTAGTAGGAGATAGCTATAATGAGGCAGTACAATTATTGCAGTCAACATAAAGGGATTGGGAACAAGTTAAAGTGGCTCATGTCGTCGCCTTGTTAAATCTTACTGAACCAAAACACAAGGTGGATGAGTTAACTAAATATAGAGTGGATATGGAATGCCACACTCGATCACCTGGTACATTAGGGCTAACCTCACAAGAAATGATAGTCATTATACTAAGACAAAAGATTCCTTTGGCAATACTAAACAAGGAAAGCTCATTTGATCGGTTCCATATCATCTCAACCAGTAGACCATTTCAACCAGTAGCTCTCAACCAGTGCCAAATTAACCCCGACCAACCAAACCAGTGCCAAAATATAGTACTAACCTAACCTAACCTAGCCTAACTTAACCTAACCGTTTTGGTTGTTTTGGTACTGGTTGAGAGCTACTGGTTGAAATGGTCTACTGGTTGAGTTGACCGGTCACCCATTTGATCGGGGTGAGTTTACAACCTCGTTCAGTAAAGAAATTAGTAATATGCAGTTGCACAATGGAATATTGAGTGTGTCAGGAAGGGGTGGGAAAGTTGAAATGAGTGGGTCTGTAAGTATGACGGTGGGGTCCAAGGGGAAAAAAAGAGGGAACATACAAGAAACCTGCACAGACTTTATGTAAACTTTGTAATAACACAAACATAAATGTAGTTTCTGTGTGAAATACCAAACAAATGAGATAAAGATCGCACAAGCAAAACAGTTAAAGCTATGTGTAGGTTGTCTGAGTAGAAAAACATGGTAAACAAGGGCAATGTACTGCTACGTACTTAAGGCCCTGTCGTCACTCTAAAGGACATCACTTTGATAAGTTGTGTCCTACAGTTGACAAGGGCAAAGATGGCAAACTAAAGGGTAATACAACTTTGCCATTAGGTATTACAAAGGACACCACTATATTGCCAACCATCAAGATTCCCATGGAAGGTAGTGACAACGTTTGTCGGGTGCTTCTCGACCAGGGGTCTCGACGGTCCTTTATAAAGAGGTCCATGCTAATAGGGCTTAAGCACTGAATCGTAGGGGCTGAGACTCTTCGATTGCAGGGCTTTACGGGGGTTACTGACAAACAAGCCTACGAAATAGCATAGCGGAGATTTCCTACTTTTACCGTAAACAAAGGTACTTTATGACATGTATCGTAGTAGATACTCTCCCAGAATATCTATCTGTGGGAGTGAAGAAGGTGGAACATGCAAGGTGTAGTAAAGGAGTTCATCTGTCAGATCCCATGGGAGATCAAAGTGAGGTGCATATTCTACTTGGTGTTGATCACTATTATAATGTAGTATACCCTGGTTTTAAAAGAATGCGTGGTGTAATTCTAATCCCCACTAAATTTGGCTTTTGCATGAGCGGAAAAGTACACTCACACGTACTAAATGTTGCTCAGGGGTGGGTCCTTCCTTCCCCTAATCCACATTGGGCAGGTGGAAGGGGGGAGTCGGGTCCAAGTCTACCCCCACCTTCCACCCCCAAACTATGCCCAACTCCCCCACCTTCCTTCTCTAGCTGGCAGTTAGTGATTAGCGACGATTGTTCTCATGTATTGCACATTAATATTAAACCATCTTTGCACATGCTTAAAATGGCTAACATTAAACATTTATTAGGAATGTATTTATACAATATACTGTATAATTGTATTCTCAAAATTAGTTTCTATACGTAACGTGGGTTACACGAATCTTGGCTGTAGTGGTCTCTCTCTCTATCTCTCTCTCATTGCACTACTTTCTACGACCAAGACTTGATGTGATTTGAAAATAATAATGCCGTAATTAAATCCAATCTCATACAGTATTCAGGATATTATGTTCACCATTAGTGCAGTACACATCAACGTGCCCTCTACGATATACTCCTAGATTCTCAAATTACTTACTAAGTCGGACTTTTATATCATAAAAGGAAAGGAGTAAAGGCAAAGATTGGCTGGAATAGTGTTGCGACTGTTATTGATTGTTTTGTTTATCATTTCAATCAGTTTATCTCATATATTCAATACCATACATACTATAAACGGTCTGCATTTAATTATATGTGGCCTATGCACGTTTTTGTTTTCAATAAATTAAATGTAGAACTCGATACAATTTGCTATCCAAGTCGGTGTTAACTTTTAGTAAAATTTGAGTATCGAGCCCTTGAGTAGCAATGCTCGCCTTCTCACTTCCCCTTTCTCTGTCTCTATCTATGATCCCAGCCTCTCACCTCTACAAACCCCCAAATCATGAATAGGTTTGATAGACAGTTTTATCATCAACTCTCCTCTATGTGTGTGGAATGCAGGTAACATTCATCACACACACTATTGAAGGGAAATATACCACATTCAAACCCTTTGAATCTTGGTTGTAGAAAGTATGTGCTATGAGAGAGTTACAAGGAATAGTTAGTATCTTAACCCTCTCACCACGGAAGGGCTCTTGAACGCCCATAGAAAAGCATATAACAGGTACCCGGATGGTCTCTTGAACGCCCAGTGGTTGAAAGCCTGTGAGCTTCGTGTGCGAGGCGTCGGTCCGACGCATGTAAACAACAGCCGGCTGGACCGTCGCCCCGCATCTCCGGCCACAAGAAGGAGAGCGTCGCTTGTTCGTGTGTGCCTGTATGTTGTTGTTAAGTATCGAAAAGTGGTGTAAAGTGGCTGTTTTGGCCATAAAGTTATCTCCAATGAAATCATCATCACAGCTCAACCAGTTGACTTAGAGAGCTCTACTTAATGCCATTCTACAGGTAAATAACACAGCTACGCTTGGGGATGCGCGGGAATGCGGGAAGCAGTCTGATTAACGAATATACGGTAGCCTAGCCTAGACGTTTTTCGGCCAAAACACCCGGGTTTCGAGGAATATATATATAATACATAGCCGGGGCTGGAGGGTTAAGGACCTTGCGGTCCATTTCGAGGACATATTCGAAGTGGAAGGAGAGTCATTGTTCATTGCACTACACTCCTTACAGAGTGTGCAAAATACTATATACTGTCTTCTTGAACTGGCCTACTGAGGAAATGTTTACAACTTCTGCGGAAAGTGTGTTCCAGATAGAAGAGATCTGAAATAGGAAACAGTTTCCACAAATACCAGTGCTGAACCTTTTCATTTCTAACTGCCAGCCATGGATGCATATTGTATTCATATTGAGACAACACATTTTGCTATGATCCACATTGTAAAACCCATTACACTTTAAAAACTTGAATGAACTGGCCTCGTAGTCTGCGTGTTAACCTCTGAAGTGCGCATGGGAGTAATTAGACACCTCTCCCTGTGCGCATGTATTTGAGGTGTTTCCGTCACTAAAATATTCATTGTACCATTAATAGCATTAATAATCCATATGCACCTATTATGGGTTGATTATAAAGGTATTAACCTGAAACAACAATAAAACGAGTGAAAACAGCGTTTGGATGGTCAAAATCGGAGATATAGCCCGCGAGTTGTATAATGTATGGGTGAGGCAAGCTGCTTTCCTGCCAATTTCCCCCAAGGCCACTGAGACACAGTCGATCGATACTCTCTCTCTCTCTCTTGCATTCGCTTGCTATCAGTGATGACCACACCCTGCAACCGGATTTCTAATGTTAGCACGAAAATATACCTCAGAATAAGGGAATAACAGGGAAAATAGGTGATAACTGAAGGAGAGGAGGAAAGTGGGGAAGGAGGGGAGGTAGAGGACTGAGATTTTGCATGGCCCAGGGGCAAAAAAAAAAAACAAAAACAAAAAAAAACACTCGATGTCAAAAGTTGATTTTTTTTTTCTCTGACTCTTAAGAGTCTCCCCGCAGTCCGCCGGGGGAACTCTTAAGAGTCTCCCGGCTGTTCCCGGGTTAAGAGAGAGAGAGAGAGAGCGAGAGAGATATGCAGAAGACCACTACAGCCGAGAGTCTTGTAACCCACGTTGTGTAGGCTGTAGACTCATTTTGAGAATACAATTATACAGTATATTGTATTATCAAATTCCTAATACAATTTAAATGTTGGCCAATGTAAGCGTGTGCAATGATGGTTTGATAATATTTTGCAATACATGAGAACAATCGTCGCTAATCACTAACTGCCAGCTAGAGAAGGAGGTGGGGGAGTTGGGGATGGAAAGTGGGGTAGACTTGGACCCGACTCCCCCCTTCCACCTGCCCAGGGTAGGGTAGGGGAAGGAAGGACCCACCCCTGAGCAACTTTTAGTACGCGTGAGTGTACATACCACACAGTCAAATATCCTGGTTGACACGGTTTCTATATTAAGGGTGAATGTAACTGCGGCAGAGGAGTTGGTAAGTGATGAATCCCAACCTAGTGACCCTAAAATGACTGCAGAGTTTGACCTGGAAAGACTGGAAATTATATCACATTGGCATTAATCCTGTGGAGACTGACTATGACTCAGAAATTGCTTGTGATACAAAAGTTTGAGGATTCTGTGAGCTATTGTGCTATGGAGAAACACTACGAGGTTAGTCTACCATGGAAATATAGTGAGATAAGCCTGCCCACGAATTGTGGTTTGGCATTGGGTCGTTTGCGTTCATTACAGTGTAAATTAACACATGAACCGAGCAAGCGCCATGCGTATGATTACGTATTTCGGAACTACGTAGACAGAGGTTTCATTGAACAAGTTGATGTGAGTGAGCCAACTAGGAAGGGTAGGGTTCATTACCTAGCACATCATAGAGTGAAAAAGGACAGTGCCACCACACCAATACGGGTGGTACAAAGGAGTACAAAGGAAATCAAGCAACAATAGGTCTAGTGACCCTTCTAGGCTGCTTGTCCTCCAAAACACTGAGGATCAAGTGTCCAAACAGTGGTTTAGAGTGGGTAAGGAAACATTGGAAAGGGAACTAATGTCCGTGGCAGGATTAGGAAGTTAGTAGGGGACAGATGGGTTAGTAACTGAGGGGAGGATAAAATAAAGTTATTCATTTACAAACGCAGTCAGTCGCGGGTTTGATGCGAGATATTTGTCTACGCGGAGTTTAACCCTCTATTGGCGGCGCGCAACTTATGTCGTGTGAAAGAAATTTGGACTAAGTGGCGGTTCACAACTTATGTCGTGTGCCATTTTCAGCACGTAATGTTGCAGAGAGAGAGAGCTGAGCGGTGTAAGGAGCGTAGTAAGGCTATGACCGTCGCACACCACTGCGGTGGGCCAACTGACATGAATCCCACCCTCCCCCACCCTCACGCACTCGCTATACAGGGAATTATGTAGGGAAAGTACCTAATTACATGTTTTTGCACTCGTGTTGCGCGATCGTTTCAAGAAAACTAGCGGTCGTACAAGGATGGTAGGGGTGTCATTGGAAAGCTCTGTTTATGCCCTTTCAGGGATAGATACTTGTTTTACGCTCTGGGTCTTATTTAGGCATGAAAATTATCACGTAAACAACCCTATTTAGGGTAAAAACACCCCGCTGGGCGGTACATATAAATTACCGCCTAGGCCACTCGTTAGGTGTTAAAATGAATCAACGGTGCTGCAGTCTATACGTCTCGGGGAAGCCCATTCCACAAGTTGACAACTCGATTGAAGAAGAAATTCTTAGATTCATGTGAGTTAAAAGATTTAACAATAATATTGCATCCGTTTCCCCGCGTGTAAATAGATTGGTCGATAGTGAAGTACTTACTACAGTTCATATTGTCAATGCCTTTGATGATTTTGAACACTTGAATTAAGTCACCTCTTAATCTGCGCTGGGTTAAAGAAAAAAGATTTAATTCTCTAAAACGCTCTTCGTATAGTTTGTTCTTTAGGCTAGGTATCATTTTGGTAACTTTACGTTGAAACTGTTCTAGCTTGTTTATATCTTTATGGTAATAAGGGCACCAGGATTGAACGCAGTATTCCAGATGAGGGGTAGACTAAGGAATTGTAAAGGGTTAGGATAACTTCTTTGGATTTATGCTCAAATGACCTGCCTATAAAGCCAATTAATTTGTTTGCCTTCTTAACAAATTCTGAACATTGTAGACTCGGTTTTAGGTTACTCGATATTGTTACTCCCAGATCGGTTTCTCTGTTTACAGTTCTTAAGCTGAGTGCCATTCATTGAATAATTTGCTTTCTCATTTAGGTATCCGATATGTAGTACTTTACATTTATCCGCATTGAAACTCATTTGCCAAATTTGGGCCCAACATGACAATTTATCTAGATTTTGTTGCATATCGTCAACTTGTTCTTTGAGAGTACGCTATTTGCAATTTTTGTATCGTCAGCAAATGTTGAGATTGTACAGGTGAGACCCTCATCTATGTCGTTGATTGTAAATTAGAAAGAGAATTGGTCCTAGAACCGATCCCTGGGGTACCCCACTATATGGACTGGTGTATGACTACTCGGCCCAGTCTAAATGACTGCCTCCTGACGGGTCCGTCCATAGTGTCGGATTTGTCATCAATATCTACTGCGGTTTAGATTAGGGCAATATGCTTTCACCAGTGATATCGAGAAAGCTTTCTTGATGGTTAAATTGCCAGAGGAGGATCGAGATGTCACTCACTTTCTTTGGTTCAAAGATATTGACGGCTCTGGAAGTCCGGTCGTGATCTACCGATTTAGGGTCGTACTCTTTGGTGCTACATGTTCGCAGTTTATGTTGAATGCCACCATTAAAAAAACATCTGTCAGACACATTTTGAGGATACTTATAATTCAGTCTAATTCAGATGGACGGTACAGCATCTCATAACCAGGAACAGACCAGAAATTTGGGGATGATCTGGCAAACAATGCAAGACACTCTAACCTTTCAAACAAAGTCTTTTGCTCAGCAAACGGGGACGCACACGAAAAGGAGTCTGTTGAGTAAAGTTTCGCAATTTGTTTATCCTTTGGGTCTAGCATTACCTGTTTCAATAAGAGCTAGGATTCATGATGCAGGAAATTTGGAGACGCAAATAGGGTGGGACGACAGTTTGCCCGAAGACTTGAATGATCAAGGGATAACACTGTTGAAGAAGTATGACATCCTGTGTACCTTGCAGCTACCTCGTCAAGTGACAGCATTCGGAAATGTTATATTTCATACGTTTTGCGATGCTAGTGCCACGGCATACTGGGGTAGCCATTTATGTTGTTACTTCATTTGGGGCGCATTTAGTTACCAGCCCGGGTGAAGGTAGCACCGGTCAAGAAGGTAACTATCCCCAAAATGGAATTGACTGTAATGCTGCTATTAGGATGGTGTGGTGAATCATTTACGCGCAGCATAAAGAAGGAACTTAAATATAAATACCATTCACGTATGGTACGATAGTCAAGTAGGCACTCAACTTGGTATATAGCAAGAAGTCTCTGCCCGTTCATGTGCGAATTAGGGTAGATGAAACTCAGGCCCTATTACCAGACGTCGCTTATCTTTATGTCAAAACAAAGTGATCTTATAACTAGGAGAATAACGGCTTCCCAGAGAGTAAAGTCCGATTCATGGTGGCACGGACCAAAATGGCTGCTCCATGAAAATTAATGGATGATGTGGGAAAGCTGTTGGTGAGGGACTTCTGCCGTTGGAAACAGTGACAGTTACTATCCAACCAAGAGAGCCACCAGTTCCATTAATAGGGTGGGTAAGATTCGGTGACTATAACAAATTAGTCAGAGTTGTATCCTGGGTGTTGAGATTTGTATCGAACATCAAGGGTAAAGTAACGGGCCGACTCTGCAATTAGGGTCACATCATAAATGCTTGTGAATATAAAGCAGG
>CM064530.1:26427368-26493084 GCA_032716605.1 Paralithodes platypus
TATCATGTTTCTGCAGATCAGTGGGCTGGAACCACGAGACAGTCGGCTCATGAGGGCTTTGCAACACCTACCTGAGCAACCGCGTGTGGCTTTCGAGCGCCTAAATTTTGTTTATTACCCCTACTGTATTGCCGGAACACCCAGGCCTCACTACTCAGGAGGTGGCACGACGTTGACGTCGGAGACCACCGCCCCTTTCCAATCAGTGCCCTATAGGGTGCCCCCTATTAAACTTCCGGCCCTCCGGGCGGAGTTGGGAGTATATGTTGCCAACAGTACTGAAACTAGAAGGAGGGCGGTAAAGTGGACATCTCCCGTAACGCTGCAACCTAAGCCGGATGGCAAGGTGCGCTTCTGTGTTGATTACCGCAGGCTAAACGGCTTGACTCCCACCAACCCATATCCTCTACCCCGGGGCGATGGCGTGTAGACAAGATTGGCAGGGCCAAGTTCTTGACCAAGGTGGACCTGGTAAAAGGTTACTGGCAGGTGCCTTTGTCTGAACGGGCGAAAAGAGGCGTGTGGTTTTGTGGTGGATGGTGCTACATATCGTTGTAATGTCATGCCGTACGGTCTAAAGAACGCACCAGCGACCTTCCAAAGCTTGATGAACAAGTTAGTGGCTGACATTCCGAACTGTACCATGTACCTGGACGACGTCATTATCTACGATGACGATTTCAAGAGCCACTGTGAACATGTAGAATCCCTATTTAAGAAATTAAGCGAGGCAAACTTGGTGGTCAACCTGGGAAAGTGTGATTTTGTGCAGGCTACCGTGCAGTATCTAGGGTTCATGGTGGGTTTGGGCCAGGTGTGCTCCCCACAGAACAAGATATTGGCTATTAACCACTTCCCCAGGCCGTCCAACAAGAAGCAGATCATGAGGTTTTTGGGCATGATTGGTTACTACCGCCGCTTTATAAAGGGCTATTCTACTGTGCTGGCTCCTCTGACGGACCTATTGGCCAAAGATAGAAAGTTTAAGTGGGGCCTGAGTGTGAGAGGGCTTTTTTGCTAGTAAAACACCTGTTGTGTACTCACCCAATCCTCAGGGCCCCGTACTTTGCCGACCATTCCAGCTGGCAACTGATGCCAGTGGTGTGGGGGGCTGGTGCCGTTATGATGCAATCAGACGAAGATGCGCTGGAGCACCCAGTCAGTTTCTTCTCAAAAAAGTCATCTCGGCTCAGAAGAACTATTCAGTAGTTGAGAAGGTACTGCTGGCGATTGTGCTAGCGCTCAGGCACTTTGAGGTGTATGTTCCAGCCTATGGACCAGTTGTGGTGATCTACACCGACCATCACCCCCTCAAGTTCCTGAATCAATTCCATAACCGGAATATGAGGCTGACCAGGTGGTCATTAATGTTCCAGGAATACAACCTAGACATACGCCATATTGCCGGTTCTGAGAATGTGATTGCAGATTGCTTATCGAGGGTGGAAGACCCGGGGTAGATCATCACAAGGGTAGCCTCCTACTTTGGTTTGATTAGTATGTTTACGTCTGGTGCTTGTTGGCTCGCGTGGGTAGCCCAGCGTATTGGGTCGTAAAGTAGGAGTTGCTGTGTTGGTATAGAAGAAAAAACTACGCTGCCCCTGTAGTGCGCAGCCGCCATAAACATATTAAAATATAAAATCCTATAAAAACTCTTTCTTTGATAGTTAAATTTGTTTTAAGTATGTTATAGCAGAAATTATGAGTTGTACTCCTCTCAGAAGGCTGGGCTAGTGAAGCTCGCTCTTATGAGCATAAATATGTAATTTAATCTATTGTGTTGGGAGGGGTTGTTCATTTTTATAATGTGTTATTTTGAAGAGAACTGTGCTTTACATTTCATTGTCGCTGGGTGACTAGGAGTGGCAAATTTTGTATGGGTTCTGCGTGTCAGATTTAGAGCTCATAGTTGGAGCCTCTTTAAAATCTTGGGTGGGGTGTGACGCTCACCGCTTCCCCCAGAACCGCATGGCTTACTCGCTAGGACTCGCCAGGGCAGAGAATGTAGCTACAGTCTACCTATCATTGTGTACTTTCCTTCTCGACAAAGCTTATGTTGAAGACAGTTCAGAACTGTTCTCTGTTTTCGTCTGTCACAATCCTTTCTATTTTATTTAGTCAATTGAAAGTATTGTGTTAAGTAGTTGAATGATGGGAAGGCGAGCGGGAGAGAGAGAGAGACCAGGTGGTGTGACTTGGTGGTGAGTGTGGCGCGTGGCTGGCCCCCTTACATAGGCCTCGCGGGATTCGTTGCCTCCTGCCTAACACGGCCTACTAGACGGCTGCTTACTGGGCGACTGTCGCGCGCCCTCGTGCCATTCCTGCGAACTGGGACTCCAGCCATGCGGTCCCTGTAAATATCCTGGTCAGATCCGTCCCAGACAGCATACTCTAAGCATCTCCCATGAACTGTTCCACACTCTTGTCTTAGAATCTTTCTCTCCTACTGCTCTATCATTTCCACTACTTCCTCACCTTTTATTAATATCAATTCCCCTCTGGTTCCCTGCATCCACACCTTGAATTGGTGGCCAGACTGTATTATATGCTGGATCTCACATTTCTTATGTACTAGGCTAAGGTTGAAGATAGTCATTGTCTTTTTGGGAGATTGTATTGCTCGGACTGTCTCCATCAATCACTATGTTTCTACAGGGTTAAATAATGCTAGACTAGGGATCAGGTACCTTGCTGTTGGTGTTTTCACTGTGTGTAGGCTACTTTTGAGCTGCACGACACTACGGATTCTGTGGGTTACCTGGGTGGATCTTTTGTCTGTGTACCTTGGAGTTTAGACTGTGTAGTGTGTGAGGGCTGCTTGGCCTAATCCACCCAACACTGTTCTAACTCTATTTGCTTTTACTTTTGAGGGTCGCCAGGAGGATACTCGATACTTGTGATCGAGAATCCTCAAGAGAGCACCCCTTCATATTAACGTAATCAGGCCGCACAGACCCAAGGTCCACACTAGGCTAGGAGCTGCCTTGCTCCACCAGAATTCTGTACCTTTGCGCATCCCAGCTAGACTTTATTAACCCGGGTAGACATTAGCTGGATTAGATCATATACTCTTTATGCATACCCATTATTTCTACACAAGCATTTTGAGGTCTAGGTTGCTGTAGAGAGACACAACCAGCATAGACCGGTTTTGTTAATAGGAGTACTACTTTTTCGTGGCGAGCATTATTACTGTTGCACCGCTTATAATATTCTTGTGTCCAATAACATTATAGGTCCAGCCTTTTTGTGTATTTAGCCTACACATGCATTGTCCTGCCTCCTGCTATTTTGTGGTTCCATTTCCGATACGTTCTTCTTAGTAGCATCCGACATTATTCAGAAGATTCCTTGTTCGGTGCTTGAGGACTTTACAACACTTTCTTTCATAAAGGAGTGACAGATATTATTGATTAAAGTAACGTTAAGTAAACCTTCTTCTTGTATGCATTAGATCACTCTTGTGATTTAATTAAGTTAACTATCTTTTCCTTGTGTACCATAACTAAGCAACCATATGTTATAGGTAATAGGCTGTTTCAGAGAACATCAGCCTATAGTAGAAGCACATAGCTACTGAGAGTTAAGATACCCCGCTATCGCAGATATAACTCTGGAGGGTATATGTGTTCTTTGTTCGACGGGATTATATATCAGGGGTTGGATCTAGCGTTTCCGTTGTTGCATTTATGCCAGTCTAGTCCAATGTATAAGAGCCACTGATTTATACGAGACCCGATCGTAACACGCCATCGTGTCTATGAGGGGAGGCAAAAACGCCGCCGCCAGACGTACAGAGCCGCGACACACTGTGCACCTCCCGAAGTTCATTATACTTACATTTGGGGGTAACTTGACAGAGTGGTTAGCCTTTTGGGATGTGTTTAGATCTACCGTACATGAATCCAATTTGGATAATGTTCGGAAATTACATTACCTGAAAGGGCAAATGGAAGGAGAGGCCTTGCATCTAATTGAGTGTTTCGCAGTAGTAGGAGATAGCTATAATGAGGCAGTACAATTATTGCAGTCAACATAAAGGGATTGGGAACAAGTTAAAGTGGCTCATGTCGTCGCCTTGTTAAATCTTACTGAACCAAAACACAAGGTGGATGAGTTAACTAAATATAGAGTGGATATGGAATGCCACACTCGATCACCTGGTACATTAGGGCTAACCTCACAAGAAATGATAGTCATTATACTAAGACAAAAGATTCCTTTGGCAATACTAAACAAGGAAAGCTCATTGATCGGTTCCATATCATCTCAACCAGTAGACCATTTCAACCAGTAGCTCTCAACCAGTGCCAAATTAACCCCGACCAACCAAACCAGTGCCAAAATATAGTACTAACCTAACATAACCTAGCCTAACCTAACCTAACCGTATTGGTTGATTTGGTACTGGTTGAGAGCTACTGGTTGAAATGGTCTACTGGTTGAGTTGACCGGTCACCCATTTGATCGGGGTGAGTTTACAACCTCGTTTCAGTAAAGAAATTAGTAATATGCAGTTGCACAATGGAATATTGAGTGTGTCAGGAAGGGGTGGGAAAGTTGAAATGAGTGGGTCTGTAAGTATGACGGTGGGGTCCAAGGGGAAAAAAAGAGGGAACATACAAGAAACCTGCACAGACTTTATGTAAACTTTGTAATAACAACAAACATAAATGTAGTTTCTGTGTGAAATACCAAACAAATGAGATAAAGATCGCACAAGCAAAACAGTTAAAGCTATGTGTAGGTTGTCTGAGTAGAAAACATGGTAAACAAGGGCAATGTACTGCTACGTACTTAAGGCCCTGTCGTCACTCTAAAGGACATCACTTTGATAAGTTGTGTCCTACAGTTGACAAGGGCAAAGATGGCAAACTAAAGGGTAATACAACTTTGCCATTAGGTATTACAAAGGACACCACTATATTGCCAACCATCAAGATTCCCATGGAAGGTAGTGACAAAGTTTGTCGGGTGCTTCTCGACCAGGGGTCTCGACGGTCCTTTATAAAGAGGTCCATGCTAATAGGGCTTAAGCACTGAATCGTAGGGGCTGAGACTCTTCGATTGCAGGGCTTTACGGGGGTTACTGACAAACAAGCCTACGAAATAGCATAGCGGAGATTTCCTACTTTTACCGTAAACAAAGGTACTTTATGACATGTATCGTAGTAGATACTCTCCCAGAATATCTATCTGTGGGAGTGAAGAAGGTGGAACATGCAAGGTGTAGTAAAGGAGTTCATCTGTCAGATCCCATGGGAGATCAAAGTGAGGTGCATATTCTACTTGGTGTTGATCACTATTATAATGTAGTATACCCTGGTTTTAAAAGAATGCGTGGTGTAATTCTAATCCCCACTAAATTTGGCTTTTGCATGAGCGGAAAAGTACACTCACACGTACTAAATGTTGCTCAGGGGTGGGTCCTTCCTTCCCCTAATCCACATTGGGCAGGTGGAAGGGGGGAGTCGGGTCCAAGTCTACCCCCACCTTCCACCCCCAAACTATTCCCAACTCCCCCACCTTCCTTCTCTAGCTGGCAGTTAGTGATTAGCGACGATTGTTCTCATGTATTGCACATTAATATTAAACCATCTTTGCACATGCTTAAAATGGCCAACATTTAACGTTTATTAGGAATGTATTTATACAATATACTGTATAATTGTATTCTCAAAATGAGTTTCTATACGTAACGTGGGTTACACGAATCTTGGCTGTAGTGGTCTTGTCTCTCTCTCTCTCTCTCTCATTGCACTACTTTCTACGACCAAGACTTGATGTGATTTGAAAATAATAATGCCGTAATTAAATCCAATCTCATACAGTATTCAGGATATTATGTTCACCATTAGTGCAGTACACATCAACGTGCCCTCTACGATATACTCCTAGATTCTCAAATTACTTACTAAGTCGGACTTTTATATCATAAAAGGAAAGGAGTAAAGGCAAAGATTGGCTGGAATAGTGTTGCGACTGTTATTGATTGTTTTGTTTATCATTTCAATCAGTTTATCTCATATATTCAATACCATACATACTATAAACGGTCTGCATTTAATTATATGTGGCCTATGCACGTTTTTGTTTTCAATAAATTAAATGTAGAACTCGATACAATTTGCTATCCAAGTCGGTGTTAACTTTTAGTAAAATTTGAGTATCGAGCCCTTGAGTAGCAATGCTCGCCTTCTCACTTCCCCTTTCTCTGTCTCTATCTATGATCCCAGCCTCTCACCTCTACAAACCCCCAAATCATGAATAGGTTTGATAGACAGTTTTATCATCAACTCTCCTCTATGTGTGTGGAATGCAGGTAACATTCATCACACACACTATTGAAGGGAAATATACCACATTCAAACCCTTTGAATCTTGGTTGTAGAAAGTATGTGCTATGAGAGAGTTACAAGGAATAGTTAGTATCTTAACCCTCTCACCACGGAAGGGCTCTTGAACGCCCATAGAAAAGCATATAACAGGTACCCGGATGGTCTCTTGAACGCCCAGTGGTTGAAAGCCTGTGAGCTTCGTGTGCGAGGCGTCGGTCCGACGCATGTAAACAACAGCCGGCTGGACCGTCGCCCCGCATCTCCGGCCACAAGAAGGAGAGCGTCGCTTGTTCGTGTGTGCCTGTATGTTGTTGTTAAGTATCGAAAAGTGGTGTAAAGTGGCTGTTTTGGCCATAAAGTTATCTCCAATGAAATCATCATCACAGCTCAACCAGTTGACTTAGAGAGCTCTACTTAATGCCATTCTACAGGTAAATAACACAGCTACGCTTGGGGATGCGCGGGAATGCGGGAAGCAGTCTGATTAACGAATATACGGTAGCCTAGCCTAGACGTTTTTCGGCCAAAACACCCGGGTTTCGAGGAATATATATATAATACATAGCCGGGGCTGGAGGGTTAAGGACCTTGCGGTCCATTTCGAGGACATATTCGAAGTGGAAGGAGAGTCATTGTTCATTGCACTACACTCCTTACAGAGTGTGCAAAATACTATATACTGTCTTCTTGAACTGGCCTACTGAGGAAATGTTTACAACTTCTGCGGAAAGTGTGTTCCAGATAGAAGAGATCTGAAATAGGAAACAGTTTCCACAAATACCAGTGCTGAACCTTTTCATTTCTAACTGCCAGCCATGGATGCATATTGTATTCATATTGAGACAACACATTTTGCTATGATCCACATTGTAAAACCCATTACACTTTAAAAACTTGAATGAACTGGCCTCGTAGTCTGCGTGTTAACCTCTGAAGTGCGCATGGGAGTAATTAGACACCTCTCCCTGTGCGCATGTATTTGAGGTGTTTCCGTCACTAAAATATTCATTGTACCATTAATAGCATTAATACTTATCCATATGCACCTATTATGGGTTGATTATAAAGGTATTAACCTGAAACAACAATAAAACGAGTGAAAACAGCGTTTGGATGGTCAAAATCGGAGATATAGCCCGCGAGTTGTATAATGTATGGGTGAGGCAAGCTGCTTTCCTGCCAATTTCCCCCAAGGCCACTGAGACACAGTCGATCGATACTCTCTCTCTCTCTCTTGCATTCGCTTGCTATCAGTGATGACCACACCCTGCAACCGGATTTCTAATGTTAGCACGAAAATATACCTCAGAATAAGGGAATAACAGGGAAAATAGGTGATAACTGAAGGAGAGGAGGAAAGTGGGGAAGGAGGGGAGGTAGAGGACTGAGATTTTGCATGGCCCAGGGGCAAAAAAAAAAACAAAAACAAAAAAAAACACTCGATGTCAAAAGTTGATTTTTTTTTTCTCTGACTCTTAAGAGTCTCCCCGCAGTCCGCCGGGGGAACTCTTAAGAGTCTCCCGGCTGTTCCCGGGTTAAGAGAGAGAGAGAGAGAGCGAGAGAGATATGCAGAAGACCACTACAGCCGAGAGTCTTGTAACCCACGTTGTGTAGGCTGTAGACTCATTTTGAGAATACAATTATACAGTATATTGTATTATCAAATTCCTAATACAATTTAAATGTTGGCCAATGTAAGCGTGTGCAATGATGGTTTGATAATATTTTGCAATACATGAGAACAATCGTCGCTAATCACTAACTGCCAGCTAGAGAAGGAGGTGGGGGAGTTGGGGATGGAAAGTGGGGTAGACTTGGACCCGACTCCCCCCTTCCACCTGCCCAGGGTAGGGTAGGGGAAGGAAGGACCCACCCCTGAGCAACTTTTAGTACGCGTGAGTGTACATACCACACAGTCAAATATCCTGGTTGACACGGTTTCTATATTAAGGGTGAATGTAACTGCGGCAGAGGAGTTGGTAAGTGATGAATCCCAACCTAGTGACCCTAAAATGACTGCAGAGTTTGACCTGGAAAGACTGGAAATTATATCACATTGGCATTAATCCTGTGGAGACTGACTATGACTCAGAAATTGCTTGTGATACAAAAGTTTGAGGATTCTGTGAGCTATTGTGCTATGGAGAAACACTACGAGGTTAGTCTACCATGGAAATATAGTGAGATAAGCCTGCCCACGAATTGTGGTTTGGCATTGGGTCGTTTGCGTTCATTACAGTGTAAATTAACACATGAACCGAGCAAGCGCCATGCGTATGATTACGTATTTCGGAACTACTTAGACAGAGGTTTCATTGAACAAGTTGATGTGAGCCAACTAGGAAGGGTAGGGTTCATTACCTAGCACATCATAGAGTGAAAAAGGACAGTGCCACCACACCAATACGGGTGGTACAAAGGAGTACAAAGGAAATCAAGCAACAATAGGTCTAGTGACCCTTCTAGGCTGCTTGTCCTCCAAAACACTGAGGATCAAGTGTCCAAACAGTGGTTTAGAGTGGGTAAGGAAACATTGGAAAGGGAACTAATGTCCGTGGCAGGATTAGGAAGTTAGTAGGGGACAGATGGGTTAGTAACTGAGGGGAGGATAAAATAAAGTTATTCATTTACAAACGCAGTCAGTCGCGGGTTTGATGCGAGATATTTGTCTACGCGGAGTTTAACCCTCTATTGGCGGCGCGCAACTTATGTCGTGTGAAAGAAATTTGGACTAAGTGGCGGTTCACAACTTATGTCGTGTGCCATTTTCAGCACGTAATGTTGCAGAGAGAGAGAGCTGAGCGGTGTAAGGAGCGTAGTAAGGCTATGACCGTCGCACACCACTGCGGTGGGCCAACTGACATGAATCCCACCCTCCCCCACCCTCACGCACTCGCTATACAGGGAATTATGTAGGGAAAGTACCTAATTACATGGTTTTTGCACTCGTGTTGCGCGATCGTTTCAAGAAAACTAGCGGTCGTACAAGGATGGTAGGGGTGTCATTGGAAAGCTCTGTTTATGCCCTTTCAGGGATAGATACTTGTTTTACGCTCTGGGTCTTATTTAGGCATGAAAATTATCACGTAAACAACCCTATTTAGGGTAAAAACACCCCGCTGGGCGGTACATATAAATTACCGCCTAGGCCACTCGTTAGGTGTTAAATGAATCAACGGTGCTGCAGTCTATAACGTCTCGGGGAAGCCCATTCCACAAGTTGACAACTCGATTGAAGAAGAAATTCTTAGATTCATGTGAGTTAAAAGATTTAACAATAATATTGCATCCGTTTCCCCGCGTGTAAATAGATTGGTCGATAGTGAAGTACTTACTACAGTTCATATTGTCAATGCCTTTGATGATTTTGAACACTTGAATTAAGTCACCTCTTAATCTGCGCTGGGTTAAAGAAAAAAGATTTAATTCTCTAAAACGCTCTTCGTATAGTTTGTTCTTTAGGCTAGGTATCATTTTGGTAACTTTACGTTGAACTTGTTCTAGCTTGTTTATATCTTTATGGTAATAAGGGCACCAGGATTGAACGCAGTATTCCAGAAGAGGGTAGACTAAGGAATTGTAAAGGGTTAGGATAACTTCTTTGGATTTATGCTCAAATGACCTGCCTATAAAGCCAATTAATTTGTTTGCCTTCTTAACAAATTCTGAACATTGTAGACTCGGTTTTAGGTTACTCGATATTGTTACTCCCAGATCGGTTTCTCTGTTTACATTCTTAAGCTGAGTGCCATTCATCGAATAATTTGCTTTCTCATTTAGGTATCCGATATGTAGTACTTTACATTTATCCGCATTGAAACTCATTTGCCAAATTTGGGCCCAACATGACAATTTATCTAGATTTTGTTGCATATCGTCAACTTGTTCTTTTGAGAGTACGCTATTTGCAATTTTTGTATCGTCAGCAAATGTTGAGATTGTACAGGTGAGACCCTCATCTATGTCGTTGATGTAAATTAGAAAGAGAATTGGTCCTAGAACCGATCCCTGGGGTACCCCACTATATGACTGGTGTATGACTACTCGGCCCAGTCTAAATGACTGCCTCCTGACGGGTCCGTCCATAGTGTCGGATTTGTCTCAATATCTACTGCGGTTTAGATTAGGGCAATATGCTTTCACCAGTGATATCGAGAAAGCTTTCTTGATGGTTAAATTGCCAGAGGAGGATCGAGATGTCACTCACTTTCTTTGGTTCAAAGATATTGACGGCTCTGGAAGTCCGGTCGTGATCTACCGATTTAGGGTCGTACTCTTTGGTGCTACATGTTCGCAGTTTATGTTGAATGCCACCATTAAAAAACATCTGTCAGACACATTTTGAGGATACTTATAATTCAGTCTAATTCAGATGGACGGTACAGCATCTCATAACCAGGAACAGACCAGAAATTTGGGGATGATCTGGCAACCAATGCAAGACACTCTAACCTTTCAAACAAAGTCTTTTGCTCAGCAAACGGGGACGCACACGAAAAGGAGTCTGTTGAGTAAAGTTTCGCAATTTGTTTATCCTTTGGGTCTAGCATTACCTGTTTCAATAAGAGCTAGGATTCATGATGCAGGAAATTTGGAGACGCAAATAGGGTGGGACGACAGTTTGCCCGAAGACTTGAATGATCAAGGGATAACACTGTTGAAGAAGTATGACATCCTGTGTACCTTGCAGCTACCTCGTCAAGTGACAGCATTCGGAAATGTTATATTTCATACGTTTTGCGATGCTAGTGCCACGGCATACTGGGGTAGCCATTTATGTTGTTACTTCATTTGGGGCGCATTTAGTTACAGCCCGGGTGAAGGTAGCACCGGTCAAGAAGGTAACTATCCCCAAAATGGAATTGACTGTAATGCTGCTATTAGGATGTGTGGTGAATCATTTACGCGCAGCATATAAGAAGGAATTAAATATAAATACCATTCACGTATGGTACGATAGTCAAGTAGCACTCAACTGGGTATATAGCAAGAAGTCTCTGCCCGTTCATGTGCGAATTAGGGTAGATGAAACTCAGGCCCTATTACCAGACGTCGCTTATCTTTATGTCAAAACAAAGTGATCTTATAACTAGGAGAATAACGGCTTCCCAGAGAGTAAAGTCCGATTCATGGTGGCACGGACCAAAATGGCTGCTCCATGAAAATTAATGGATGATGTGGGAAGCTGTTGGTGAGGGACTTCTGCCGTTGGAAACAGTGACAGTTACTATCCAACCAAGAGAGCCACCAGTTCCACTAATAGGGTGGGTAAGATTCGGTGACTATAACAAATTAGTCAGAGTTGTATCCTGGGTGTTAAGACTTGTATCGAACATCAAGGGTAAAGTAACGGGCCGACTCTGCAATTAGGGTCACATCATAAATGCTTGTGAATATAAAGCAGGTAAAGTCCCTTTAATTAAATGGGGTCAAGCAAAAACCTTTTCCAATGAATTAGAATCTTTGCAAAGCTCTGATAAATTAATAATTCCTAACTTAGTGCGCCATCTGAGATTATACCTGGATAATGACCTCATCAGGTGTGAGGGACACCTGAAGTGGTCGGGTGTAACGGACGGCACAAATCGTATTATACTTATAACAGCAAAACATCATGTCACTGACCTAATGGTAAAACGCACACATGAGGAGGTAAAACACTACGGGGTTCATCACATCATATCAAAATTGCGTCTCACATGGTGGATACCTAGAGTTCGACAAGTAGCTCGACGCGTAGTAAGGAAATGTGTGATATGCCAAAGATTTAAAGGTAAACCTTATGTGACTGGACAAGTTCCGCCATTACCTGAATGCCGTGTAAAGCATATCGAACCCTTCCAAGCTGTAGGGTTAGATTACACTGATGCATTGAAGACGAGAGAGCAAGATAAGGTCTATATACTATTGTTTACAAGTGCGACGTCTCACGCGGTACACTTAGAATTATGTGACAATATGACTAGTGAGGAATTCATGCTGGTATTTAGGCGTTTTTTTGCATGTCGATCGTTCCCTCAACTAGTGCTTAGTGACAATGCTCATACTTTTATCCAGGCGTCGTATTAGCAACTCAGATGCAGTACGATATTTTTCCTGGCTGGAGGTTACCAGGCAGCAACCCGGGGTTCCGGGGAAGCTAAGAGCCTTCACTGACACCCAGTCAACATCTATTGCCGTTTCGTTTCATGGTGCTATAGTGCCTATAATTACAACAAATTACCAAAAATCTTCACACCTATACTTCTTAGACGCTCTCATCGACACCATGACTGACAGATAAGCACGATATTCTCATACTCATGATCATAAAATCATTATTCCAGTTTCTTTTCTCTGAGTGAGCTCTTGTGCCACTCATTCCGAACAATCACCTGGCATCTTGACCGGCCCATTCCCTACCTCATTGTTCTGTGTAATTGTTGGTAAGTTGAATGCCGGTGTATAATTAACTGTATAATAGTCTATATATATTTTTATGTGAGTGACCTTTAGATTTAAATTAAGTTTAATTTAGATTCAAATTAGATTCAATTTAGTTTAAAGTAGATTTGATTTGTATTTGATTTGTATTTAGATTATATATATTTAACTTCACTGAACATGCCATCACAATATTGAACTAAATAATACTATCTCAAAGTTCGCTGATGACACAAAGGTAGGAAATGCAGTATTAACCGAAGAAGACAGAAATAAACTGCAATCAGATTTAAATAAAATAGTAGAGTGGTTGGAAAAATGGAGAGATGCCATTGAATGTTGACGAAGCCAGCCCTTGCAAATAGGTAATAAAAACAACCAAATATGAATACAAGATGAAAGGCCAGCCAATCAAAACAAGTGCATTAGTTAAAGACCTGGGGTTTCTTATATCTGAAAATCTAAAGACCTCAGATCAATGTGCAGCAGCTGCGAACAAGGCCAATCGAGCATTGGGATACATTTAGATAAATTTTAGCTATGCAAATGAGAACATTATATTACCTTTATTTAAAAGCATAGTGAGGCAACATCTTGAATATGGCGTGCAATTTTGGTCTCCTTTTCTGAGCAAGGACATTGAGAAACTCGAGTCAGTGCAGCGTAGAGTGACAAAGTTGATTCTGTCACTAACCAATAAATCTTATCATGAATTACTAAAAACAAATATATGTTTTCACTTAACCAAAGAAGATTGCAAGGTCAATGAGTGGTTCACGATACTAAAGGGATTTGACAACATTTATTTAGATTCACTTATCAAAATCGATATTAGTTCATTAACTCAGGGAAATGGAATTAAATTAAAATCCAGGAGGGCGAATCTTGATGTCACAACACACTTCTTCACCTACAGTGTGGTCATCGAGTGGAACAAATTGCCAGAGAAAGTGGTACAATGTAAGACAATTGAAACATTCAAAAGAAGTCTAGACAATCATTTTGAGGAGATGAGAATAATATAGGTTAAAACAAATAATAATAATAATAATAATTATAATATTAATAATGGGTTAAACATCAGTAGTATATAATAGTTCTCAACTTCGTTCTTTACTATAAATTTCCTAGTAGAAGTTTTTCTCATTCTGCTGGGGGACTTGTTTCCCCAACTAAATTTTATGCCGACTAAAGGTGGTATCCCACTGTGGGAATTTTCGATGGCGAACGCCCTATAGCATTTTTTTTTTTAAATGTCCGTTAACTCGCGGCAAATAGGGTTTTTTCAGAAGTAAATGAAGGCGAAAAAGGCGAATTTCGTCAATTGCAGTGCGACAGAAGTACGGTCACAGTGCGATTGTGGCGACTATTTAGGCCATAATGACGAATGATGTGCGACAATTGATGGCGAATCAGGTTGAATGTGGCGATCGATGATGGCGACAGTAGCGATTGCAGGGTGATTGTCCTTCGAATGTTGGACGATGTAATGCAAAATACCGCAATGGTTGTGCGAATATGGCGAATGCCATGTGTGTGTGTGTGTGAAAAAAAGGCGAAATGTGGAAAAGATGGACATTCTGTGTGTGTGTGTTGTAGAGTGTGTGTGCATGTATGCGTGCTGTAGTGAGTATGTGTGTGTGTGTGTGTGTGTAAAAACGAAATGTGGAAAAGCTGGACATTCTCTGTGTGTGTGTGTGTGTGTGTGAAGAGGCAAAATGTGGACAAGCTGGACATTCTGTGTGTCTATGTGTGTGTGTGTATCTATGGAACAATGTGTACACGCCTTATCCCGGAAGATCTGAACAATACTTGGGAGAACAACAATGATACACTGACGAATTATTCTGAACAATTACCAGTCCCATAGAGAACATTAACTTTGTTTTATATTAACAATCGAAGTTCACAATCTCGTTTACATAATTTCTATTACAAAAACATATGCCCTCGAATCAAATTGTAAATATAAGTGTGACTGTCTGTGCATCTATGGAATAGGTATATTTCCACTCAAGATACAATTATGGATTTATTTTTTGTTTCCTTGCAATTATCAGAATTATGCATTCAGATTAGGAAGTGGATATGGAGGTCAGAGGTTTAATTGAGATACCCTTTACCCCTCTAGTTACCACAGATCAATCCTGCTTGATAAAATCGTCTAAAGGTAGTCAGAATATACTGACAAACTACGTCCTAATCTGCAAAGGGTTAAGTAGAAGTAACTATTAAATTAACACTTTCACTATTATGATAGTTTGTTTCCTCTAATTAGAGTTATCATTTGTCGATTAAAGGGGAGATTTGCACTTGAAGGATTTTATTCTAAACCCCTTTCTCCGTCATGTTTAGCACCATTCCTTTTGAAATTATAAGACGTTCGCCCCATTCGAACGTTCAATTAAATACAGCTTAGACAGGGCCTTTTGAAATAACTATGCTTCACATCTAGCCATCAATGAAACAAATCGGAAAAAATAATGTTGGATATGCGGTTTGTATGAGCGCATCACATACAAGTTAACAGAAGTCTAGGCTAGGTTGCGGTAAGTACACCTTCTTCATCTACCGAGACCGATCAATACTTCTGTGGCGGCCGACATATATTATAGCCACACACACACACACACACACACACTCGACATAGCCACATAACAATAACACACACAACACGTGTTTCGGTATTGGTTCCGGTACACTGACTTTTAATTTGAACTTATAACTCGTGTTATATAAGTATATTATGAAATATTATGAATAATTAAAGTAAGTATACATAACCTACTGTTACTTATGATTAAATGATCGTATTTCGGCGATTTTGATCACTCGGAAAATCAGCTGATGAATCTCGGCTCTCCAAATTCACTTGCATTAAAATTATATTCTTTGTCCAAGACCACCCATAGTTTTTGAGGATTTATTTAAGGCTTAGAAATGTTTAATTAGACGCCGGTATATACGGTATACTCGGTTTCATTTCATCTGACGGTATTGAATCCCTAATTTCTCGATACTTAATGGAAAAATATGAAACCATGTCTCTGCATCATATTAAGTCCAAGTTTATATAATTAGCACCACATTTCACTACAAATTCTTCAAAATAACTGAGAAATCCTGATGGGAACTTTGCAATTTCTTTACCGTCAGTTGAAAAGAAACAGAGTATAGTAAGAGACACATCAACAGTCATATAAAAACCCACCTATTGCCTCATTTTGCCACATATCGCATTTCATTCGTATGGCATTGGCAATAATTCGTCGACACATTCGCTGCATTCGAGCTACTGTCGTAGGGTTATCACCCAATTAATTCGCTCAAAAACAGCATTGCCAATAATTGGAATTTGCAAATTGGCGAATCAGATGACAATGGTACGAATTGTATGACTGACTCTCGTTCGAGCCAAGATGAATACCGTGAGGCAATAGGACGACATTCGCCAACATTTTGAATTCGCCGTCGTTTTTTTAACATGCTAAAAAATAACGACGATTCTGGGTGAATCTGGGCGAACAGGGGTGACGCTAGGGCAAATGTTGTGCGCTTTCCGTGTTATTTGGAGAATATTCAAGCGAACATGGGGAACTTTGAAACATAGACAAAAAAATCTTGTCGCCGCCTGTCATCGGGCACACGCCATTGGCAATTCGCATTGTTGGATACCGCCTTAATGGTCGGAGGGAGAGGTGGGTGGGAAGAGAGCCTTCTGCTTTCCTATCATTCCCTTCCACTTTGTAGCAAATCATATTTTAGCATTAAGTCCGGACTACCTAGTAGGGACCGCAAGGTCTGTATAGTCTTTATATCTATGTAAATCTCTCTCTCTCTCTCTCAACACTTACCAGCCAAACGCTTCTCGCCCCCGGCATTCATCCCGCATGTTGGTGAAGTATTGACTTAGCTTCTCTTGTATGTACAATATACCGTGACCATTAACCCTTGTCGAGCGGGGAGGTTTTGGGCTTATTTGGGCATATTCAGGCCCTCCTGAATGATAAATAAAGTATCTGCATGAAAAGAAATGTATTCAGCAAAACACTAGGCACTAAAAGCTTCAAAATGAGACTAGAACGAGCTACGTAGCGCTCGTGGTTCTCATACCGTGGTGCCAGTAACATGGGAGTTTAGCGTATAGCGGTATATTTTTTCCAGCTACGCTCACTACTGGCTACACTGCCGGCCTCTCAAGAACACAGGGAGGGTGAGTCAGTGGGCGGCGGTAGGCCCTGGGAGTCGGACGTGTGGTCCGCTGCACTCCCGGCCATTTGCACTCGATTTTAACCCTTTAAAAGCCTTAATAATGCTCCTAACTTGCTGCAAATTGGTGCCCGGCTATAGCCGGGCGCCGCCAAATCCTAACATCTAACACCACAACTCCACTACCCTCACGTTGAAATATCATTCCCTTGGCAGTAATATCACGGTTCCGGTGCTGAGAGCCCGGGTAGATCTGGGGAGGATGAAGCAATAGACAGGTATTATCCCATAGTGAATGATCCATGTATCCTCTACCACCACAACCATCGGGAATTATACACTTATCTATTAATTATACTTCCTTTGGTGTTTTGATTGTCAGCTTGAATAATATCCCACGATGGAAAGTGGGAAAATATGTCAGTGATATCACGGATGCAAGGTAAGTGCGTCTGAAGATTAAGGAAGCCGGACGATATTCAGGGAATTTTGAGCGTGACGGATGATGTTGACAAATATTGGGGAGTGATCGGTCAGACTCCAACATCGTGAAGGAGGGCGTGAAGAAGAAAGAAGGTACAGATAGAGAAAGGTAGAATAAAAGTAGAGATGGGAAGAAAGGTGAAAACATTATCAAGAAGAGAGAGAGAGAGAGAGAGAGAGAGAGAGAGAGAGAGAGAGAGAGAGAGAGAGAGAGAGGAGAGAGAGAGAGACCAATGTATGCACATGAACAATGCTCGGATTAAACTACTTCTATTAATACCATAGATAAAACATGACAATGGTAATTTTATATACATACATATTATTTCACATGTATATTATCTAATCCTTGTAATTGTTTAAGGAAAATACATCAAATATATCACTGACAAACGTCTAGAAGAGTGCGAGGTGTACAGCATGACCTATAAATAAAAATATCTAAAGTGACGGAATAATTCCCCGAAACGAATTTTGTCAGGCAGTTGAACCGTTTATGTAATCCCGTTTCCTTATGTAAATACTGGCGTTATATCTCGTCACGTGATTCCTGTCATGCACGTTATTATATAACGATTAATATATATTACAACATATTGTCCAAACATGTTGAAGAGGCCTTTTAATGATATGGTGTAAAGATACAAAAACACGTGAGCTTCTAAATGTTTTAATCTCTGTGGGGTTCGAACCACCGATCGTCAGGACGATATCCGACGCTTTAACCAACTCCACCACAGCAGTCTAAAAGACACTCAACCTTCTATCCTATTTATGTTAAGGAGAATGGAAACTCACTAGGCGAATGTAATTTCAATTCATACCTAGAAGTAGGATCCATATTCCAGAATACCATACAAGGATTTTTAAGTGTCTCGACGCAACTCGGGCCTAAATTGATTTAATTTAATTTAATATATATATATATATATATATATGTCTGCCTGCCGAGATCGGAGCCTCTCCGGGTGGTAGGGGGCCGGGGGAGTGCTGGAGCGACCTTGGTGACCCTGGTCTTTGGGTGTTCTCCTGAGTGACCTAGACGTGTGTGAATTTTGTGTTTTGTCTGTATTTGTTCGTTGTTTTGTCTTGTGTTTTGTGTTTTCCCTGTTCTTGCTCTGTCTTGAGTCGGCCACCCCCAAGAAAATAAAACAAACAAAAATAAAATAAAGTAAAATAGAAAATAAGAATACAAATGGGAAAAGTGTGGATTGGGCCTGAGCATATACTGTACATACATACATACATATATAAGTATAGGCCTACAGATGACTATAACAAAAACTGTCTTACAATATATTGATGAAGTCTACTGAATACTGAATGTCGTTGTCATCATTCAAAGATATGTAATAATGTGTAATAAAATAGTCCCACTCTAATTACGTTTAGTACTCGGATCAACAACAAAAAATCCTAATACTCTTCCTGATCCTGTCCCCAACCCGTAATCTTCCACACAACCCCTACACATTATGCTCTCTGTGGGGCCTAAACTTTTATCGTTCTAATGTATAATGCTCTGTGGAATGGCCTGTTATTTTCACCTCAGTGTGTACCACAATACCTGGACATAAATGTTGTAAATCTCAAATCAAATGCCTGTGTAATTGCCCTTGCTCTTTTATTATTCCACCTGAAACGTTAGATAAAATGATTCAAATGTAAATGCTTTGAATTCTGGTTTGTCAATTGCATTATTGCAAATTTACCATTAACCCCTCGAGTGCCAGAGACGCACCTTATGCGTCGGCAATGTATGTAACGCTAAACCCCAGAGAACAGATTTTTATGGGAACTGCGTAAGTATCCCACGAAACAATGCCGATGGTTGAAAACCCTCAAAGTCCAGCCGCGTGCGTGTACGCGCAAACTCGTGTTTTTGCCTACCCTTTTACCCATGCTAATTCCAACTTTCAGGCACCCCATAGGACCCCTTAATGACCTTAGGGAGCATATTGTTTTTTCTTTCATTTCTCACCCATTCCGGGTATTTTCTGGAAAAACTATTTTTTTGACAACCTGCTGGTCCTGGAGTGTACATTTATGGCTTCATTACGTTTGTCTTTGAGGGATTGCTGGATGGGGCGTTCAGGAAAACTAATTGAGTAGTGTAAGGTAAAGTCGATAGGATTAAGAAGTGAGCGATGGCCGACCACAACCGTAGCTATGGAACGGCCGGAAAGGAAATTAGAGACGAAGGCACAGATGGAGGGATAGAAACCGAAAGAGGGTAGTATAGACATTACATTTTTGTGCCAGACTCTATCGAAACCCTTCGATATGTCTAGTGCAATAGAAAAGGTCTCACTGAAGTCCCGAAACAGGATGACCAAGAGTTAGTAAGATATAATCGAAGATCGCCAGTAGAGCGACTCATATAGAAGCCATACTGGCGATATGAGAGTACATTATGAAAAATGCTTAAGAAATGTTAAAGCAAGAATAGTTTCAAAAACTTTAGAGATTCAAGGCATATGAGCAATTGGAGGGTTGAGAGCGTTCAAACTTCTCTGAGACAGGTTGAATGAGAGCAAACTTCCAGCAAGAATGCAAGACGTTAGAGGAGAGACAGAGACGAACGAGTTTGCCTAGGCCGGGAGTCAGCACGGAAGCATAGTGTTTGAGTACAACAGGAGGATACCATCCGAACCGTACGACTTCTTAGTATTAAGCCCAGAGAGGGTAGAAAATACATCCTTAGAAGAGATTAGGATATTAGGCATAAGTAGAAGACTTATGGTGGAGAGGGAGGAATAGCATCGAAATCATCCAAGGTGGAGTTTCTAGCAACAGTTTGAGCAAAGTGTGCAGCTTTGTCAGAATAAAAAGTGATGGTTGTGCCATCAGAGTGGAAAAGGGGAGGGAAGGACGAGGAAGACAAATTGTTGGAGAGGTTTTTATCTAGATGCCAGAATGCTTGGGAAGAGTTAGAGTTGGATGGTTCAGTGCATATATTATTGATGAAAGAGTGTTTGGCAAGTCGAAGAACATATTTGGCTTGATTCTGGGCAGAAACATAGGAAGAATGAGATTCTTGAGGCTTAAGGCATCGGTACCGTTTGAATGCTTCCTCCTTGTTGCAGACAGCAGTAGAACAAGCGTGAGTAAACCAAGATTCGTTTGCATTAGACTGAGAGAAAGAAATGGAAGGAATGTTTCCATGCCTGAGAGGATTACCTCGGTAATGCGTTCAGCACTCACCGAGGGTCCCTGACCACGGAAGCAAAAATCATTCCAAGGGAAATCAAAGAAATATTGCCGAAGAGACTCCCAGTCGGCAGTGCCAAAGTGCCACAAGTGCCGCCGGTTGGGAAGATCGGGTGGCCGTACTGGAGAGATAATACAGGTAACAGATATTAGTTTATGGTCGGAGGAGCCCAAAGGAGAGAAAAGATTTACTGTATAAGCGGAAGGGTTAGAGGTTAGAAATAAGTCAAGAATGTTGGGCCTATCTACGAAGCGATCCGGGATACGGGTGAGTTGCAGGACTAACTGCTCTAGGTCGCTTAATATAGAAAAGATGTAGGCTTGTTAACCAGGTTGATCAGTGGAAACAGAGGAGAGCCATTGGTGGTTGTGAACATTGAAATTTCCCAAGATGGAGATTTCTGCGAAAGGAGAGATGGATAGAATGTGTTCCACTGTAGAAGTTAGATAGTCAAAGACTTTTGGATAGTCAGTAGAATTAGGGGAGAGATAGACAGCACAGAAATATTTAGTTTGAGAGTGACAAAAAAGCTTTAGCCAGAGAGTTGAAAATTCAGAAGAGTCTAGCTTGGGAACACGAGAGAAAGCAGGCTTGTTACGTACATAGACGAAACATCCACCTTTGGCGCCAAACTGGGGATAGAGATGGTAGGAGGATACAGAGAAGGGTGTGCTGTCAGTAGTCCCAGACAACTTGTATCGGTGAGAAAGAGAAGATCAGGGTTGGCAGAGGAGAGGTGGTGTTCCACAGAGTGGAAGTTAGAAGAAAGGCCACGAATGTTACAGAAATTAATAGTAAGAGTAGAAGGTGGTGGTCCAGAGCACTTTGGCGAGTCGTTACCAGGGGACAGACTGACGGGGGCATTTCTGTCCCCCCCCCCCCCCCCCTGGGGACTCCGAGGTGGGTCGAGGTTTCATAATTTTGTTGTTCTTTGGAAAAGTTAGTGTAGTACGTAAGGTGTTTGTAATATAATGTATTAGATAGGAGAAGGTGTTTTGGTGGGCAGGCTGGGGCTGCCTTTGATATTGATGAGACACTGAAAGGATCAGCTAGGAAGCCAGGTGGTGAAACAGGAGTTCCAGCGGTCCTTATCAGTCACCTAACACTCCCTGGGAGTACCGCCCTGTTCGGCTGATGTCTACAGCCTCCTCCTAACAAATTGTGTGTATTTGTTTGGGAATATTTAGTTGGCAGAGTTTGTCTTTCAGTACAATATTAGGTATTCAACATATTTTAGAATGGCCTACTTGATTTTGTCATTCCTCTCTTATAGTAACTAATACGGCAATATTATTCGGGATTATACATGACTCAATATATACTGTTTTACAAAATGTATATTGCCACGAGTTATACAGCCATTCATATCACTTCATCACCACTCTTATTAATGTAAGCATTGATGCCGGTATTTGTTCTGCTCCTCAATAGATGCTTTAACATTAGTGAATTACAACACTTCCCCTTTGTGTTCATTGATTCTTACATCGCGTATGTATTGTTTATATATTTCTCAATAATACCACATAATGGAAAGTAAGGTTTTATGAAAGAACTATATATATTCACGTATATATAATTATAATTTATAATATTCCGATTCACAACTGAATTGGGAATATCTATCTATCTATCTATATATTTCCAGACTACATAGATGTTGAATTTAGATCATCTATCTCTCTCTCCCCCTCGTTTGAAATATGTTTCATGCGTAACTTATCCAGGCATTGTTTTATGAAATTCGAATACATATTTACAACTCACCTGAACTTTATTAACCCTTTATGTACCAGCGACGTCTGTTATATTTGATTTTATCGATTATTAGACGATTGTATGCAGCTTAGGAAGATGTGGTACTGAAAAAGGTATGAGATAGTTTGAAGACTTATAATTACCAGAGATCCTTCCTAAACTGAATATAATCTAATAGTAGAAACCAGAATAAAATACAAAATGATATCGACGGTACGGAAGGGGTTAAAGAGGTTCTTAATATAATAATTTACGGCAAGGCTATCATTATAATGAAATGAAAGCAAGTAGTTTAAGTGATTCATAACACAACTACTATATAACCATGAGATACTATTAGTCGGACAGTGGAAGGGAGGGAGGAAAGGTGAGGTGGAAGGTATAAGGAGGAGTGAGGGAGGTGGGTTGGGGAAGTGGGTCCGATGCTGCAAAAATACGATTTCACCAAGGGCTTGTGCGGCAAACTGTACAAGCAGAATAGACATGTCAATCATTCATACACTATAAAAGGCTCTAACATTAGATAGCAATCATTCTAAGACTCCTTTGTGTCCCTATTTGTAACACAGTACATACTTCACAAGCCCTCATGGTATTAAAACAACACACAAGAAGAAATGTGAAGCCTGCCAGGCGAGTGAGAGAGGGAACAGAGAGACAAAAGCAAAGTTGCTTTCACTTCTCAGAATATAATGTCCTTTCCTTGTTCCTGGCAGTCCCTCGGCCCAGAGGTGTGCACTGTGAGGTAGTCTAGATTATTTAATGTCTAAGAAGGAGACAAAAGACAAAACTGTCAAAAAAGAGATTACACCCAAAATTGAAAAAAGCCAAAAAAGCCCATTTCAAGTTACGTAAGAGTAACGCTGTCTGGACACACGGTACTTGAAGTAGTTTTAAGTCGTTGGATGAAAGGAAGACTGATTGAGATAGAGAGTTTCATAGTTTACTAGTTGAGTGGAAGAAATATTGGGAATATCGATTCACTCTTGGGTTAGAGATTCAGTTTACCTATAGTATGTCAGATTTCCCTTTCCCTGATAATTACCACCATCCCCTTGAAGTGACCGTGAACCGTCACACGTCACAGCAGTGCCTCATCTCGCTTGGTCTCACAGCTGCTCCTCCACATCAATTACATTCCACATGTCGTCACTTCAAACGTGGAATATCAAGGCTGGGGAGGAAGGAGGACGGAGTATTAGGAGGAGGAGGAGAGTGAGGGGGGGAAGTAGGAGGAGGGGAGTGTTAGAAAAGAGAAAAGAACGAAGGAGAAGAATGGAAGGGGTACGTGGGGAAGTTGCAGTCAGATTTATTAGTTTATGTCAGCCTCATTGCAGAACAAGGTTCCTTTAATTCATAAATTCACAGATTGACGCCTGCATTATATAAGTTCACACGATAAATTCACGTCAGAGAAATGTTGTTCCATTTAGTATCTGGGTCCGTGCATCTGTATGTTTGTGTTTTAGTTATGTGATAATTTAGGGGTTGGTGTCTCATGTTTTAAAATGGTACTTTGATGTATTTTTCGCACAGGGTAAGTTGCCCATATTTTTTTATTTAAAAGTTTATGGATTTGCATACGTCAAGTATATAACATTACTGCGCTCGTGTGCCTTTGTATGTGTCTGGTGATATTATATTTCTGCAAGAATTTATGTTTTGCATTCCATTATATATATGCATAATATATCCTGAAAGCGACATGTTGACGTTTTGTTATGATTCATGTTACCTGTAATAGTACTGCATTGTATACACTATAGAATTTAAGCTATTTAAGACATTACCTTAATTACCATCTAAGTTAATGTTTCTGGAGATTATCGCAATGTACTCCCGAAAGTTTGACAATAACTGTCCCATATAATATAGTTGTAATTCCAGCACTCATGTGAAGTTGCCTTAGCGTTCGTTATTTTGAAGCTTCAAATAGTGTATTCTCTGTTAATGTAACGTAAGCGCTTGATTTGACTGTACATATCTTGATGATATAGTTTAAACACCTATTCTTTGCATTGATCTCAATAGATAATTTTGTAGTATAGTGTAGAGAGACTACTATTGTTGACTGGAAATGTCTACGTATTAACTGTAACATGTTCTACACTTGCTTCTCCTCCTGAACTCAGAATATCGACCCTAAGTTGTTCAATCTTGTCCTGAGGGTTTGGTGGAGGACAGGATTTATATCACCTAAATAATACATGTGTGTTCTGGGGAGACTGATCATTTGGATTGGAAATGCAGGTTCCTTGCTTCATTGACTTGGGGTTGTTTGATGTTGTTTGCGCTTGCTTGGTCTCAGATTGTTTGATTATATGTTTAGCTTTCTTTTGCTTACTTGGCATTAATCAAACACCTTTACTTCCTCACTCGTTTTATCCTTCCCTTTTGGTCAACTAAATACTCTTTTATTTCCCTTCTTGTCCAGCCTATGTTTCTTCACCCTCCTCCCCTTCCCTACTTCACAACCTCTTCTCTCTCTCTCTCTCTCTCTCTCTCTCTCTCCAAGCTTATACAATTCTTACTATAGTCTGTTTATTTTTTAAACTAGCGAGATATTGACTTTCCTTCATCTTCATTACAAGGCTATTTCAACGTTTTATAGCCAAATATGTTGTTAATTAAAAATAACTAACGGCAATATTTTAGAGAGATATACCACTGCCATATATTATGTTTAACATAGTTCTTAACCACCAATAACACCCTACATGAAATTAACGAAAGCATGTGATTCTATCTATCTATCTATTGCCTGACGCCGTGATCCCCGAAGGGGTGGCCACGAACGAACCGCCCCCATGCACCTCTGTCCCCAGTCAGTCGACGCCCCTCCCCCCAACCAGCACCACCTTCGTTCATGTACTTCCTCACTCCATCCTTCCACCTCATATTCGGTCTACCTCTCCCCCTCTGTCCCTCCACCTCGCTCTCATACACCCTCTTAGTCATTCTCTCGCTTTCCATACGTTCCATATGGCCGAACCATCTCAAGTTGTTCCTTTTCACACTTTCCAGCACATCTACCTCCACACCACACCTCCTTCTTACTTCCTCATTAGTCTGTCTATCCCTCCATGTAACTCCGCACGCACTCCTTAAGTAATTCATTTCCACTGCTCTCACTCTTGGTCTGAGTCTCTCAACCAACGTCCATGCTTCGCTTCCGTAAGTCAGTGTCGGGATTACCACACTGTCATGCAAGGACTTCTTCACTTCCATACTGACCACCCTATTTCTTGTTACTGCTTTTAGCGTTCCTACAACCCTCTTCCCCTGTTGTACCCTCTCCTGCACCTCTTCATCCATAGTCCCATCTTTACTCAACACACTGCCCAGATACTTAAAAGAGTTGACGATCTCCATAGCCTGACCGTTCAGCTTCACCTCACACTCTGTGACTTCACCCCTTTCGAAGACCATAACCTTGCTCTTCCCCGTATTTACCTTCAAATTCCGTTTTTCGCACACTGTTCCAAACTCATTTACCAGACCCTGCAACTCCCATTCATTATCACTCATCAGAACTGTATCATCCGCAAACAGCAGTATAGGTAGCTTCCACTCAATTCCCTCCCTTTTCAGCGATACACCAACATCCACTGCTCTTGATAGTATTTCTTTCATAACTCCATCCATATATACAGTAAACAACCACGGGGACATCACACACCCCTGTTTCAAACCAACATTCAGGTCAAAGAACTCGCTCTGCTCACTCTCCACACGTACTGCCGCCTTTGCACCCTCATACATGCTCTTCACTGCTTTCAGCAACTTGCCCTCTACTCCGTATATTCTAAGTACTTTCCACAAACCTTCTCTATCCACTCTGTCATAGGCCTTCTCCAAGTCCATAAAGGCAACATACACCTTTTGTTTCTTCTCCAGATACTTCTCCACAACACAATTCAGGGTAAAAATCTGATCTACACATCCTCTTCCCTTCCTAAAACCTCCCTGCTTCTATGTCTTGTAATTAATTATAAATTTGCTGGTTATGGAGTAAAATTGTCGCCTGGTTAAAAAGGGGTTAAAAAGGGTAATTTTCTTTTAATATTCACCGATTTGTATTAACGATTTGAAATATATTCTTAGGGCTTTATACACATCTTTAACCCCCTGAGCCCCAGCGACGCACCGTTTGCATCGGCAATGTATGTAACGCTGGACCCCAGCGACGCGAACATTGCGTCGGCCACTAAAACCTCTATTATTCGGCTCGTATGGTAGGAAATGGCTTGAGAATGGTAGGGGATATACCGTAGATTGTTGCCGAACAGTGGCGGTACGCGGGAACCGCCCAGGCAGGCCGCGCGGGTTGTGGTGGGCGAATTAGTGGTGCCACTTTACCCACTTTCTTCACCGGGACTTTCGACCTTGTTTACTCCTGTCGAATGGGAGCAATAGGCTTGAAATTTGTGTGAAATACACTTTAGGACGTACGGCATTACTTGACCATACTCAGCTATCCCCCAAGTCCTGCCGGGCGGGTGGTCATGCGGGGGAGGTGATGAAAACACTGTACCCCCTTATCTCCCAACTACTTTCGACCTTATTTACTCTTGTCCTATGGTAGCTATAGGCCTGATATTTGTATGGGATATTCCTTAGGATGTAGGCAAATCTAGGTTTGTTGGGACATGGGACGTGCGTGACAAAGGAAAGTCAGTTTACCCATACATCTCGCGAGTGCAACACCATGTCGGATTTACCACGTGCAGGGGAATATTCCTTGACGATGCAATGGCCATACTTGAAGAGAGTGATGTGCCTGATAGTGACACTGGATCGTCAAATGACGATTCAGAAGACGAATATAGTCCCACTTTGGCCGAGATAGACGAAATGCATGAGGAGGAACTTTTGTCCCCATCTCTCATCGGTACGCCATGTTACAAGAAAGGGAGGAGAGTAGCTATCGTTCCCCCATTGCTCCCCGTGACATAGTGGACTCCCCAGCAAGTGGGGAAGAGCATGATGAGGATGAGGCAGATGACCCAGACCCCATGGCCTTTCTCAACATTCCACCTTCTCATCATAGGGCTGAGAAGAGAAGAGGTGAATATGAGGAGGAGGAGGAGAAGGAGGATGAGATGGGTTAAGGTCCGACACCATATGTGCGTCGCGGCCCTCGCACTCGCCGTGGTGATCCCCCACGTTTGCCTTCCCCACCGCATTGCCTCTCCACTAAAAGCGGCAACCCCTAACACTTTCTATGGGTTGCGCAGGGGTGCAGCCATCTTAGCAGCGCAGCCATTGACTTCTTCTTCAGAAGAAACAGATGCGGATATGCCTGCCCTAGAATCATCTCCACCGCGCCACCCACGCCGCCTGTTTCCCTTATCAGCCCGGATTGACTCGCCACCACCATCACCTCCTGGACCACTACCATACTCACTTGTACCTTCTCCTCAGCCTGGGACCTCCCACAGACACGACACTCAGGCACCATCAACGCCATAGTCGCCACAATGCCCTGATCGTGCGCAACGCCCTATCAGCATACGTAGGCATGCCCGTGGTCCTGTGCGTTGGCATGGCCGAAGGGGTTCTAAGGTGGCCCTAATACGACGCCCCACCACTGGCGTTGCGAGAGCAAGGGCTGGGTCGGCTCGACCAAGGCCGAGGTTGAGGGCAGGGGCAAGAGGCAGGGCAATGCCCTCCCGCCGCCCTGATGGTGACTCCCCTCCTGACGACTCTGGCGACGAAGGTGCCGCTGAACCCGAAGTGTGGGATTGGGTTGATGGGGAAAACTTTGGGCCCACCGACTACAACTTTGTGGGCGCTGGGATTGCCGGCCCTACGCTCCCAAACCAGGGGCGCCAGACCACGAGACTTGAAATCTTCAGGCAGTTTTTTACTACAAATCTCGTGGCACTAATTGTTGACCAGACCAACTGGTACAGTTATTATTTCATGGCTGGGAAGGCGCAGCTAAAATACTCTGCAAGGCTGTCATGGTCCACCCTAAATGTCCCAGAGTTTTACACATTCTTGGGCATTGTCATCCTGATGGGGGTCACAAAGAAATCCTCCATAAAAAAGTACTGGTCCTGGGATCCCCTCACCCGAACCCCTATTTTGGGCCAAATAATGAGCAGAAATAGGTTCACGGCCATAATGGGGTACCTACATTTCCTTGACAGCCTGGCAGCCCACACCAGAAATCAAAGTCAACCAAGAGCAATGAAGGACCCCATGGAAAAGATAAGACTCATCTTCGAGTACCTGAAGGTGAAGCTTGCTGCCGCCTTCAAACCCCATCAGAAGCTCATTATTGATGAGAGTTTGCTGCTGTGGAGGGGGAATATTGGCATCCGGCAGTACATGCCCAGCAAACGACATCGATATGGCCTCAAGACCTTCATGATGTGTGACTGTCAAACCGGTTACATCCAGGACCTAATTCTGTATATGGGCAAGAAAACAGAATTGTTGGATACGAGGACATACAGAGATTCGGGGGCCGTCGTCATCACCATGATGCAGAGCTACTTGGACAGGGGCCACATACTGTACACGGACAACTGGTACACCAGCCCCTCCCTTGCCAAATTCCTGCATAGCCGCACTACAGGAGTCTGTGGCACCGTCAAGAGGAATCGGCGCTTCATGCCCCAACTACCACCCAGATGGGAAAAGGGCTCCATCATCTACCAGCAGGCTAACAATATCCTCATGTTGTCCTGGATGGATAACCGGGATGTGAACGTCCTCACAACAGTCCACCGTCCCATCTTCCAAGACAGCAGACGTCGCAACAGAGCAACTGGCGAAATTATCAAGAAACCTTCAGCCATCTGTGATTATAACATCAACATGCGGCTGGTGGACAAATCAGATGCTGTCAACTCGTCAGTTGAGTGTACGAGGAAGACGATGAGGTGGTATAAGAAGTTATTCTTCCACCTTCTCGATATCACCCTCTATAACAGCCACATCCCCCACGCAACAATCACCGGCAAGCAGGAAACGATGGAGAACTTCTGCATCGAGTTACCCAGGGAGATGTTGAGAGAATATATGACTGCCCCCCATGTCCAGCAACCCCCCGCCCATCGACAGCCAGCAGCAGAAGGGATTGCCAGGCTGACACAACGCCACTTCGCTGAATATGTGCCGCCCACAGAACACAATGAAAAACCTCGAAGACTGTGTCATGCGTGCCGCAACACGACACAGAGAGAGCCTGTGAGATCAGATACCAGGTATATGTGCCGAGAATGTGATGTTGGACTATGTTTCCCGGACTGCTTCAGGGAGTATCACACCCTTGAGCATTTCTAAAAGAGTGTACTCAAAGACTGCGATAAAAGACGCTATGAAATGTGAAGTGTGTGTGTATATAAACCTAGTGTAAATAATAAGTATATACAAAATACCGAACACAATATGTAAGTGAGATTCACACTCAAATATACGTAAAACAATGACGGACACCAATAAGTGTAAATATATCATATTTCTAAGTCAAAAGTGCGTAAAACAATATGTAAAACCCATATTTTATAACTATAAAGCATATGATAAAGTATAAACTGAATAAAGAGGGGAAGTGACATGAAAACTGAATAAAGCGGGGGAGTAAGAGAGAAAGATAATAAAAGGGAAAGTGTTAGGGGCGCATGTCAGTCAGCTGGGTGTGTGTACATGCGTGCGTTCTGTTATTGTCTGAGACCATGATGGCCGCCAGTCTCCATGGCAACGGGGACGCGCAACGGTCTTGCCACTCGTGAGCACTTATAAAACTTATATCTAAGCACTTATCACAGTATTGCTTCACTTATAGTGACATTATGTGATACATGTTGGAGTAGAAAGGAAATCAAGCAACAACAGGTCTAGTGACCCTTCTAGGCTGCTTGTCCTCCAAAACACTGAGGATCAAGTGTCCAAACAGAGGTTTAGAGTGGGAAAGGGAACTAATGTCCGTGGCAGGATTAGGGTGTTAGTAGGGGACAGATGGGTTAGTAACTGAGGAGGGGATAAAATAAAGTTATTCATTTACAAACGCAGTCAGTCGCGGGTTTGATGCGAGATATTTATCTAGGCAGAGTTTAAATGAATCAAAGGTGCTACAGTCTATAACGTCTCGGGGAAGCCCATTCCACAAGTTGACAACTCGATTGAAGAAGAAATTCATAGATTCGTGTTAGTTAACAAATTTACCAATAATTTTGCAACCGTTTGCCCGCGTATAATTAGATTGGTCGATGGTGAAGTACTTACTACAGTTCATATTGTCGATGCCTTTGATGATTTTGAACACTTGAATTAAGTCACCTCTTAATCTGCGCTGGGTTAAAGGAAATAGATTTAATTCTCTAAGACGCTCTTCGTATGGTTTGTTCTTTAGGCTAGGTATCATTTTGGTAACTCTACGTTGAACTCGTTCTAGCTTGTTTATATCTTTTTGGTAATAAGTGCACCAGGATTGAATGCAGTATTCCAGAAGAGGGCGGACTAAGGAATTGTAAAGGGTTAGGAAACTTCTTTGGATTTATGCTCAAATGACCTGCCTATAAAGCCAATTATTTTGTTTGCGCTCTTAACAACTTCTGAACATTGTTGATTCGGTTTTAGGTTACTCGATATTGTTACTCCCAGATCGGGTTCGCTGTTTACAGTCTTAAGCTGAGTGCCATTCATCGAATAGTTTGCTTTCTTATTTAGGTATCCGATATGTAGTACTTTACATTTATCCGCATTGAAACTCATTTGCCAAATTTGGGCCCAACATGACAATTTATCTAGATTGTGTTGCATATCGTCAACTTGTTCTTTTGAGAGTACGCTATTTGCAATTTTTGAATCGTCAGCAAATTTTGAGATTGTACAGGTGAGATGTCGTTGATGTAAATTAGAAAGATAATTGGTCCTAGTACCGATCCCAGGCATATCCCGCTACTTACATTGGTCCATTTAGATGCCTTACCGTTTATGACTACTCATTGCTTTCTGTCGCTGAGCCAATTTTCTATCCCTTTCAACACACCGTCTTGTATTCCATGAGCTTTTAGTTTTAGCAGTAAACGTTTGTGGGGAACTTTGTCAAAGGCCTTTTGAAAGTCAAGGTATATAATATCTACAGCTTTACTCTCATCGTAGAGGTTGAGGATATCGTGGAAGAAGTCTAAGAGGTTTGTTAAACAGGAACGTTTATTACGAAAGCCGTGTTGAGTATCTTTAAGTATGTTATTTTCTTCTAAGTGATTTACGAGTCTGTCTCTTATGACCGTTTCTAGCATTTTACATACAACTGAGGTTAAGCTAATTGGACGATAGTTACGGGGTAGGGATCTGCTGCCTTTTTTGAATATCGGTGTTACGTTGGCTAGCATCCACTGATCAGGCATAGTTACAGACTGCAAGGATTTATTGAATAGTAATGTCAGTGGTATGGAGAGCTCATGCTTAGCTTCCTTTAGAACTCTAGGCGAGATTGTATCAGGTCCTGGCGTTTTATTTACCTTGACTTTATCTAAACAATTCAATACTTTCTCTCTGTAACGGTGATATTGCTTAGAACATCTGAATTATTAATCTGAATCGGCGATGGTGTAGGGATATCACTGAGGTCTTCTGTTGTAAAAACTGATGCAAAGAAGGTATTGAGGGCATTACTCATTTGTACTTCGTCTTTGGTGTATTCTCCATTTTCATCGACTAACGGTCCAACAGTTGAAGTAACTACTTTTTTCTTTCTGGTATAACTATAGAATTCTTTCGGGTTTGTTTTACTTTGATTCGCAATATGTAACTCCAGAGTCTTTTTACTTTGCTTAATTAACTTTTTGGCTTTGCGTCGTAGCTCTACAAATTTCACACGTTCTTCGTCATTTTGAGAGGATTTTAATCTATCATTAGCAATTTGTTTAACAAGCAGACAGTTTGAAATATCTTTATTCCACCATTTGGGCTTAATATTATGGCCTGGATGCCGTATTTTCGATGGTATGCAGTCTATCACTGCTTTTAGGTAAGTGGTTTTGAATAACTTCAAAGATTTATTTATGTCGTTATTGTTAATTAAAAAGCTCCAGCCAGTTTCTTAAAACATAGCTCTAAGTTTATGAAAGTTTGCTTTCTTGAAATTAGGGACTTTTTCAATGCTACTTTTTGGTTCGTTACTAGTAAACTTTAAAGTGAAAGTTATCGTACGATGGTCGCTGTTACTGAATTCATCACCAACATTCAAATTCTCTATTAATTCTTCTTTTGTTGCGAGTACAATGTCAAGAACGTTATTACCACGGGTCGGCGTTCGAACAAATTGATAAAGCGAACTCTCTTGCAAGTTCGTATACAAGTCATGTCCGGAGTGTGAAGTAAGAGTATTGCCCCACTTGGTCACAGGTAAATTAAAGTCGCCAAAAATTACGGTATCTTGTGAGTTAGTTACATCTGCAATTTGTTCGTAAATTTCTTGGTCAGCTTGCACTGATTGAGCTGGAGGTCTGTATATTAACGCAAGTATTATTTTTGTACCTTTATTATTCTTTATTAGCACAAAAGATGTGTCGACGTTCACAATTTGAGGTTTTGACAAGAGGGTAGGGTTAAGACTTGCTTTGATATAATGTAAAACGCCACCTCCATTTCAATTTATTCGGCTTTTCTCAAACATTACATAACCGGGAAGTGAATACTCTGCTAAAAAGTCTCTATCTTCTGTATTGAGCCAAGATTCTGTTATGCCAATCACATCATAATTTTCTGTAAACACTAGCTCCTCTAAATCTGAAAATTTATTGCGTATGCTACGAGCGTTTGCATAGAAAACCTTTATATTTGTTATTTTAGAACTCACGGAACACTCTTTAATAACATTTTTGGTTCTTGTTGGATCTACATTTATGTTCATGGCTGTCCTCGGTCCTCGCTGTCTTCGGTCCTTATCGCTGGTGGTCCTCGGTTGCCTCTGATTTTTGCTTGGCGTTAGATGATTTATGATACTGCTGCTTCTTCTCGAATGGCGTTTTTTTATCCATGGCTGCGGACTCCTTCGTGTAGGGGACGACCCATGCATGCTGAACCCACAGGGCATAGATGAGTGCCATCCTTGTGGAACAGAGTAGGCTGGTTATAGAAATTATCCCAGAGGTTGATGAATTCAACTTCTTTCTTCCTTCAGACACAAATATTTTAGTCGGCTATTTGTGTTGAAGGCCTTGTCGTAGAATTTGTCAGGTGCGTTGATCTTGGGGAGATTGCCTGAGATGATGATATTCCTTGACTTGTTTTTGTAGTGCTGGATCATCTTGCGATATTTCTCCATCAACTCTTCGGATCTGGTGCGCATGACGTCATTTGAACCAGCATGGATGACAAAAAGGGTATTTTCGTTTGCATCTTTGTGGTATCTTCGAAGGCTTCCACAATGTTGTCCAGTCCAGCTCCTGGGATGCAAAATCTGGTTCGTCGATTTGGGACTCTGTCGCAGAACTCTTCGACCTGTCCACGTAGGATGGAATCCCCAATGAGCCTGGTCTCCTCTGGTTCGTCTTCCATCTCTACCAAGATCTCAAATCTGCTTGACATTGTGACTGGTAGTTGAAACCTTTTCTGCGTTGGCCGTGCACCGTTCCTCACTGGTGTAATTCCGGAAACCAGTGGTGGCGAGACTCTGCATACAGGTCGGGGAGAGGAGTGGTTAGAACGGGAGCGAGGGGTTGGTACTGTTCGTGCTAGCAGGCTTCTTGCACAAGGAGTGGGGGAGAGACTGTTTCGCTGGCCAGCTTGCCAGAATGTCCTCGTGACTCGCTAGCACTTGCCACGGCAGTGAAATGGGCTATAATAATCGTAGAACGATGTTCTTTCTTTCTTAGTATTCATGTTGCCACAGACAGAGCAGTGTTTGCCTTTATTCTTGTCTGTGACACTTAGAAGTATTTTATATCCATAGTAGTGATTATAACATGCAGCGCGTGAGAGAGAGAAACAGAGTCGGAGGGGAGAGCGAAGAGGCAGTGTGTGTGTGTATGTACGTGTGCATTCCTCGCTCGGTGGGCCCGCCCGCTTGCTATTGGACGGCAGGCCTGGCGTGGCATATGACGTCAGCTTGTCATGTGACGTAGTGGCCTGGGGTTGGTCGCCGCCCTCCTAGCCCAGTGGTCGGGCTCCTACCCTCCTGACTCCCACAGAGCATGGCATTGAGCGCTTGGTCCTACATTTACCTCGCATTCTGTCTCATATCTAACCCCCTTTACTACTGTTTCTCTCTCTGAACTTCTTTGTTTCCATACTTCTTATCTTTATTCAATTACACATCCCTTCTGGTTCTCGCATACGACTTCCATAGTCGGCCAGTCATATTACCAGCGCCTGTTCTCACATATATGTTTTGCACTAGCTTTAGAGGTTATTAGAATCATAGTCACAGGGATTCATATTGTTGGGTGCTTGTAATTATTTGGTTGTTCTTTATTACTATTTAATGCTAGACAGTGGAGGGTATCTTTGGTCGTTGTCTGAGTTATGTATATGGCAAGTCAGAGCCTGTACGACTTCGACGGAGCTAGGTAGCCTGTAGTACACCCTTGTGCATATTTTCCTTTGCGAGCTTAGCAGTATACAAGCGAAAGGCTTTTGCCTACTCTTGCTTGTATGCTTGCTAACTCATTTTGTTGACCTTTGAGGAGCGCCAGGGTAAGACCAGATACTTGAGATTTGGAATTACCAAGAGAGCCTCCTAGTCACTTAACGTAAGATAAGGGAAATCTGTTCAGGGGAGACAGTAGGCTGCGAGCATGCTTGAGCTCTGCCTAGGCTCCCTGTACCTTTATGCCACTGCTAGACTTTATTAGTAAGAAAGACAGATTTTTTTTATTAACTTTAACTGCGTATGCTTTAGCAATTATTCACGTATTGTTTTAGCCTAGGTTGATGCATGGTGCACAACCCAGTATGTCTGTTACTTTGGCTAAGGAAGTACAGTTTTTGAGTTACTGTTGTTAGTGCTGTCACAGAGTTGTTGCACTCTCTTGTTTCCATATAAATATATGTATCCTACTTTTTGGTGTATTTAAGATACACGCTTTGGTGTCCTGCCCCCCTGCATTATTCCTGTTCTATATTCGACGAGCATCTTAGAGCATCAGACGTTTTTCAGAAGATTCCATATCTATTTGCTGTAGGACTAGACTTCAAGTGTTTTCATAGAGTATTGAAGAGTTTAGTGTTGAGTTCAGACTCACACTAAAGATAACGTAAGCATATAACCTTTTATTAAATCTTGTCATAGTTTATTTAAGCATTGTTATTACTTGAGAGCTTTTTATTAACGTAATTACTCTTGTTGTGAGTAGGCTTTGCCGTCACCGGAAAGCCTTTGTATAAGTACACTTAACCCAGTTAATTGATACCCCGTTATCCAGTAGATTAACTCTGGAGGGTTTAAGTGTTTTGTTCACCGGCTTAATAGTTCGAGAGTTTGGAATTAGCGTACCATTGTTGCAGATCTAGCCTATCTTATAGTCCAATATTAAGTGCCCTTGTTTATTTCGTTGTGCCGGTCGTAACAAATGGCGACCTTAGTCCAGGATAAAGTGAACTGAGTTTTGCAGGATTTTTGGGGGGAGAAATCTTATTCGCCATTTTTGGGTTCGATTTTATTTCTCGCAGTGTTGGCAGTGGACATTGCTTTGAGGATACATGGAACTTGTTGGAGTTTATTGGTGACCTAGTATTGAACTTAAAAACATCTTCGAATATTTTTTGTGAATAAAGCTACGCGAGAGTTTGGCTACTTTTGTCTTGACTTGGGATTTTTTGTTTTTTACTCCATCATGTCACTGGACGGGTCTGAGCATAGTGAGGGCACAGTGCGAGAGACAGGCGAGGATGTGGAGAAGGTGGATTTGTTGGTTGACGGCGTTCAGGTGATGAACGGTGAGGAGGATGCTCGGAGGTTTTTGGAGGAGCCTGTGACGGCGGACCGGGTGTCGGGGCTGGACCAGTTTGGACTGCAGTGTATAGCCACGGTCTTAGGGTTTTCTTGCAATAGCGGTTGGTCAAGAAGTGAGCTGGTTACCTGTGTGCTGGGTGGGGTGCATGGGGCTTCTGGTGGAGCGGGAGCTGGGGCACCTTCGTCCCAGCCCCCATTCCACTCAACTCCTATCATGGCGCCCCCTCGGGTTTCGGAGCCGAGTACGTTCCCGCAGGCCGATGTCCGCTGGCGGTTGGAGAAGCCTCTAGGTGACTCACTGGGTGATTCCCCGGTAGTAGCACCCCCTCCTCAAGGTTTGTCTCCCGAGATGTTGTTTCAGCTCGAGCTCGCCAAACTTGAGCTCGAGCAGCGAAAGCATGAGGCTGACCTCAAGTATGAGTCTGCAAGGTATTGTGCCAATGTTGACCTAGAGAAAACTCGTGTAGAGGTGACGGGGAACCGTTTCGTCCAGGGGGTTCGGCCCCATGACCAGTCCCTGTCACATCTACTAAAGTTGGTTCCAGTATTTGATGAGTCAGGAGTTACAGAATTCTTTCTCCGTTTTGAGAAAAGGTGCCGGGAGCACCAATGGCCCGAGGAGAAGTGGGCAGCCCTTGTTTCTTCACGATTGACGGGGAAATAACTCAAGGCGTACGATGCTTTGCCCCTAGATTCCTTTGTGAATTATGAGGCGTTGAAAGAGGCTATCCTGAGGGCATATGAGTTGCAGCCAGAGACCTATAGGCTGAAGTTTAGGGCTGTTCCTAAGCGAAAGGAGAGTACTTTCCAGGAACACGCGAGAGAACTATCAGATGCGTTTGAGAATTGGTTGAGGTCGGAGAAAGCAACTACTTTTGATGCGGTGAAGCAATTCGTTGTTAGAACAATTCTTTAAATGCACTGGTGGGGACTTGACTCTTAACCTGAAAGAAAAGCAACCTAAAACACTGCAGGAGGCGGCTGAGTTAGCTGACCTCAGATTGTCGTTAATTCGTGGGTGCGGGTCTGCCCAGAGAGCTGAGGCAGGTAAGAAGGGGCGTAACACCCCACCCCCTCGAACTAATGATACAACAAATTATCCTACTAAGAGCACTGTTGCCAATTTTGAACCCAAGTTGAAATCCTTCTCGTTAAAGAAAGGCCAGGGCCCTTCCTCACCCCAGGGGAAGTAAAGGAGTTAGGTGAAGTATTTTAAGTGCAGAAGGGGCATATTGCGCCCTCTTGTCCGAGCAAACAGTCTACAGCGGTGGTGTCTCTAGTAAGCAACATCGGGGTATCTTTGAGGTCTTCCGCGTTTGCCCGGGGTAAATCGTCGGTTGCGAAGTCACAGTCGGTGAAGGAGCATAAGGAGGGCTCGCTACCCATCCGAGATGCTTTTTGTGGTCATAGGGGACATGGCACTGTGAGGTGAGCTGGTGTGGAACATAGGCTTGAGTTGTTGCGTGATACGGGTGCCTCCCAGACGTTACTTAAGAACTTGTGGGTAAGCCTATTAACGCAGCTCGGGTTTGTGACGCTTCTGCATAGTAGCTACGTGCGGGCATGCGCGCGCGTCGGCTGCCCAGCCGTTTAGAAACCGGCTGGTGGCAGCCGGCCGGCAGGCTTTTCCTTAGTATATATCCTACGACAATGTAACTAATGTCTGGGATATTCTTATGTTGTTTCACAGCTTGTAGCTGCCCTTATTATTAACCAACGCATCTTAGTATATTTTATTCTCGATAGTTGATTGTTTCATTATAATATATAAGATGTAAGTCTAGTGAGAGTGGGAGGAGACGAGCGGGAGAGAGAGACCGGCTGGGGAACGTTGCTTCGCGCGGAGAGTCTAGCTTGGGACGAGCCTGATGTTGCCATATGCATTTGTTGGCAACGTTAGGCTTAGTTTCGACTCACGCACGGGGTAGACGATTTTGACCCGTCAACTGTGTTGAGTGTTGCCAAGCCTTGGATGGATTCTGCATGCCTAGGGCGGGGTCCAGACAGATTCAAGACTCAGAGCTCACCTCACTGTCGTACCCTTCGGACCCCCTTGATATCTATCCCTCTCAATCCCACTTAGAAACTTTCTCTCTTATTTTGTATACCTTCCTTCCACTACTTCACCAATCTATTTAATTATCCCATCCCCTTGATAGACCTTATATCCATTATTGTATTAACGACGAGCTCTCAGATAACTAGATTGGATTTTGGGCCTTATGCAGAGATGTAATTGTTAATGAGACCTAGGAAGCTTTTTTGTTGTCTCATATTTGGTGGTTTCATGCTTGCTAGTGTGTTCTTGTGTCAGGTTAACAGGGGCTAGACCGGAGGGGAGGCTTTTTGCGATCCTTTAAGTCCTGTGGACCCGCACGACTTTACTAGGATACCCGTGGGAGCTGGGGGCATTTTCTTGTCTGTGTCCCTGTGTGACTAGTGTTGTGTTGTGTGAGGGCCCTTGCCTAGTCCACTCATCACTGCGCTAGCACGTCTTGCTTTTGTTTTAGGGTCGCCAGGAGAGAGTCAGATACTTGCGATCTGAGTCTCTCAAGAGAGCACCCTTTCAACTAGAGTAATTTGGCGCACAGACTTGGGAACGTCCCTAGGCTAGAGCAGGTGGCTCAGCCCGGGTATCCGAAGCGTATATCCTTCCGGCTAGACCTCTGCCACATGGCAGATTAACAGCTAGGGGTTTATTATCTCTGTATGCTTGTTATTGTGCCACAGTTTACCGTTTTTGTGAGCATTGTGAGTCAGGGTGTGGCTTAGAGACTCTGTCCGAGCAGGCTTGCCTGACTAAGAGTGAGAAGCACACCTGTATGTGGTTATGTTGCGAGTTGCTGCCTTTATTTAATTATACCTATGCCATTATACACTGTAGGTCCTATCACTAGTATTTATTCCTGCTTATGAGTTGAGAGTTCTCTAAATCCGTAACGTACTTTCTTTGCTAAGCATCAGATCCTACAGTAGCCGCATGCAGTTTAGAACCCCGCATCTTGTCTACCGGTACGATGTTTTGAGGACTGTTTGCTTTCACCTTCTTTCACGCAGGGGTGAGTAGTTGTATTAATTAACGTAACGTTAAATGTACTTTCTTCTAGTTTGTTATTAAATTGTTTCTGCACTTTAATTCCGTTATCTATCTTTTCCTTGAAGCTTTAAGTCAACTTAATTGTGTGATCTTTTATATAACCTACTGGACTATCAGCAGTCTATAGTGCGTGCACCCTGTAACCGAGTCATAGGATACCTTGTTGTCCAGGCAGGACTCTTGACGGTTTAGGGTGGTTTGTTGCCTGGGTTTATAGATAAGGGTTGGATCTAGCGTTTTCCGTTGTTGCTTGTTGCCGCATACCTAGTCCAATAGAAAGAGCCCAGTGTTTATATATCCCAGGACGTAACAAATGGCGACCTTGCATAGGATTTACTGAACAGAGGAATATAGTGGTCATTTGTTTTGAGATTCCTTATGATTAGAGGAATACAGTGGACATAGATTTTTTTTTTTGGCCCAGCCAATATAACACATTAAAGACATTTAAATAACATTAGGAATAAGGCACATTCTATAACCGTGATAATTACTGCAGTACACAAACATATCTAATACAACAGAACACAGTGATGGGTCAGGTCACGATACGGGCTCGGAGGGAGAAAGACCTGCTAGTCGATAGCGAGGAGGGTGCTAGAAGATTTTTAGAGGTGCCCCTTACCGCTGCCAGGGTGTTGAAGCTGAATAAGTATGGCTTAAAGTGTGTGGCAGGTCTTCAGGGTCACCAGGGTTTAAGTGGCATGAGGAAAGATCAGCTGAGGACTTTGATATTGGGTTTAGAAGGGAGAGACCTGGGTGGAGAGGCGACTGGGGGCCCCGGTCCCCAGCCCACCCCTCCACTCTACCCCCGTATCAAACGTCAGGGTGCCTGAATTTAGTACATACCCCCAAGTTGATGGTCAATGGCAGCGTGGAATTCAATCACAGGGACCCTCTCCATTAAATGCACCTTCCCCTCCTCAAGGGTTGACTCCAGATTTGTTGTTTCGGCTTGAGATGGCCAAGGTTGAGGCTACCGAACGACAGGCTAGAGCTCAGGTTGAGGCTACCGAAAGACAGGCTAGAGCTCAGGTTGAGGCTGCCAAGAGACAGGCTAGTGTGCAGGCTGAGGTTGCTAGAGCTCAGGCTGAGGCCGCAGAGAGAACAGCTATACGAGAGGCTGAACTGCAGGCAGAGTCTACTAGGTATCGGGCTGACAGGGAGCTGGACAGATCTCGAGTGGAGGTAACAGGGCGAAATATTGGGGGAGGTAACGGACATCGGGACCAATCATTGTCGCACCTGCTTAAACTAGTTCCTGTGTTCGATGAATCATGTGTAACTGAGTTTTTTATGCGATTTGAGAAGAAGTGTCAGGAACACCAGTGGCCTCAGGAAAAGTGGGGAGCATTAGTTTCATCAAGACTCCTAGGAAAGGGGCTAAAAGCGTATGATGCACTACCTTTAGAGTCCTGTGTAGTTTATGATGAGCTAAAGAAGGCTGTGCTACGGGCCTATGAGTTACAACCAGAAACTTACCGCTTGAAGTTTCGGGGTGTTACTAAGGGCAAGGATAGTACCTTCCTAGAACACGCCCGGGACTTGTCTGATGCACTACGACATTGGCTGCGTTCTGAGAGGGCAGCTACTTTTGAGGAGTTGAGTGAGCTGGTTCTCTTGGAGCAGTTCTTTAAGTGCACAGGCGGGGACTTAACATTAAATATAAAGGAAAACAATCCTAGAACTCTCCAGGAGGCAGCAGAAATGGCTGACCTCCGACTGTCATTAATTCGAGGGTGCGAAGCAGCAGCTAGGAGTGAGTCGGGTGCAAAGGATCGTACCCCTCCCCCTCCCAAGAATTTTGATACACATAAATACACAAAACCATCTAGCACTGACAATAAAACTGAACATAAACCAAATACCGTCCCGTATAAGAAGTCTAATGGTACCTCCCACTCCCAAGGGAAACCAAAGAGTAAAGAGTGCTTTGCATGTCACAAGGAGGGTCACTTTGCAAATGCTTGTCCGAACAAGCCACGAAACAAGGTTGTGTCATTGGCCCGCAGCATAGGGGTGTCGCCTATATCTTCTGAGTTTGCAAAGGGTAGTTCGTCAGAGGTTGGGACACAGCCTGTGTTCAAGAGTCCGGAAGGCTCGAACCCTGTCCGCGATGTCTTTCGGGGTCATAGAGGGCATGGTTTTGTGAGGTGGGCTGGCGAAAGGCGAGGAGTTAAGCTATTGCGTGATACTGGGGCTTCTCAGACCTTGTTAAGGAATTTACTGGTAGGCCGATTAACGCTGCTCGGGTGGTGGTAGTTCAGGGGATCAATGCTACGAAGTCCTACCCGCTGGTGCGGATGGAGCTGGAGGTGGGTGGTGTGGCGAAGGAGCTGGATGTAGGAATTGTAGAGACCTTGCCTGTTGGGAACGTCGACCTTCTCCTCGGCAACGACTTTGCAGTGCCTGCTTCTAAGGTTTCACCCTTGGTCGTTGCCGAGAAGGCGGCCGACGTTAGTAGGGAGGAACAGGAGTGGGTTGAGAAGTGTAGCGTACAAACTATGGCGTGTGTTGTGACGCGTTCTCAGACATCCGGAGCCTTGCAGCCACCACCTCAGTCTATCAAACCGTGGAGGAAAGGTCACAAGAAAACGGGAAGTGTTGGTCAATTGGAGAGTTTTGAGCCGGCAGTGTTTCTTGGTGACTCATTATTGGCACCTATGTTAGAGTCTGGAGAGGCCCCGGGGCCTGTCACCGCTAGTGCAGGTGCAGGGCAGGAAGAGGCTCTGCGACAGCATCGTTATGCGCAGCGTGAGGAAAGGATGGCTCAGCGGGACATTGAAGGTGGAAATAAATTATTTAAGATGAACTTGGATAATCTCGCACCTGCTGATATATGTTCCTTGCAGCTGGAAGATCCTGAAGTCAGGGCGTGTGGTAATGGTGCTATCGAACTGGAGACCGATGGGGATGCGCAGCCTGGTGATTTTTTCTTGTCCGAGGGGATCTTGTATCGGAGACATCAGGATCCCAAGAAAAAGTGGGATGGCGGGTCAGGATTAGTGGACCAGTTAGTAGTACCGAGGGTGTGCCATGAGAGCTTATTGAGATTAGCTCATGATGTGCCTTTGGCAGGGCACCTGGGGGCACGTAAGACGGAGGCAGCTCTGAGCAAGCTTTTCTGGTGGCCTGGGTTAAAGGCGAGTGTCGTGTCATGGGTGTCACAGTGTCACACTTGTCAAGTTGTTGGGAAACCCAATCAGGTCATCCCGAGAGCCCCGTTACAACCCATCCCTGTCATTGGGCCGCCCTTCAGCAAAGTAGTTATCGATATGGTTGGCCCATTGCCCCCCACTAGTGCCGGCAATAAATGTTTACTAACTGTAATGGATGTAGCAACACGGTATCCAGATGCTTACCCCATGCGTAACGGGATGGCTAAGACTGTTGTAAAAAACCTGCTTGTCTATTTCTCTCGTTATGGCTACCCTCAGGAGATCCAGTCTGATCAGGGATCCAATTTTACTTCTGCTCTGTTTAAGCAGACCATGCAGCAACATGGGATAGTGTCTGTGGTGTCATCTGCCTACCATCCCGAGAGTCAGGGAGTTTTGGAAAGGTGGCACTCGACTCTCAAGAGTATGTTGCGGTGTTATTGCATGGAAAATGGGAAGGACTGGGATCTAGGTCTCCCATACGTTTTATTTGCTGCGAGAGAAGTACCTGGGGAGAGCTTGGGATTTAGCCCGAACGAGTTGGTTTTTGGACACAGGGTCAGGGGGCCCCTCCACATAGTCAAGGAGATCTGGGAGGGAGTCACAAAGCCATGCTCGCTTCTAAAGTATGTTGTTGTTGAAAGCCGTGAGAGAATGCTAAAGAGCTTGGAGGTAGCAGGTCGGAACCTTATGAGTTCACAAGCTCAGATGAAGGACAGATACGACCAGAAGGTGAAGCTGAGGGAGTTTGAAGTAGATCAGGAGGTACTGATACTACTACCTCTGGTGGGACACCCCTTGTCTGCCAAGTATTCTGGTCCGTATCGGGTTGTAAGGAAGGTTTCTTATCTCGACTATTTAGTAGCTACTCCTGATCGTAAGAAAAAGAATCAACTCTGCCATGTAAATCTGATGAAAGAGTATGTGAGGCGCCCCTCCGAGCCTCTCACTGTCCCGGTGTTGATCTGCAGCGATCGTGGTGGAGAAGGAGGAAGGGACAGTCAAGCTGCGGGGGAGGATAATTGGGATTGTCATGTTTCCGCGGATCAGTGGGCGGGGAATTCTAGACAAGTGGCTCACGAGTTGATATTGTACCTGCCTGAGCAACAGCGTGTAGCTGTGCAGCACTTGTTTGATTCAAACCCAGCTGCTTTGCGGAGCATCCTGGCCTCTCTACTCAAGCGGTGCACGATGTCGATATTCGGGACCACCGGCCCTTTAAATCAGTGCCATACCGTGTTCCCCCTATTAAATTACCAGCACTTAGGGAAGAGCTGGATTATATGCTGAAACGTGGGCTGATTTCTGAGGGTGCAGTAAGGTGGACTTCCCCAGTCACACTGCAGCCCAAACCAGACGGCAAGGTGCGGTTTTGTATAGATTTCCGCAGGTTGAATGGTTTAACCCCCACAAATGCCTACCCTCTCCCTCGCATGGACGACAGTGTGAATAAGATAGGAAAAGCCAAGTTCCTCACTAAGATAGACCTTGTTAAGGGTTATTGGCAAGTGCCCTTGTCTGAGCGAGCGCAAGAGGTGTGTGGGTTTGTGGTGGACGGTGCCACATATCGTTGCCATGTCATGCCATACGGGCTGAAAAATGCCCCTGCAAAGTTTCAGAAATTAATGAACAACATTGTAGCCGACATTCCCACCTGTACGGTGTACCTACTGTAGATGATGTCATAATATACGACGAGGATTCTAACAGTCACTGTGCTCACATCGGACAGCTTTTTAATAAACTGAATGAAGCAGGTTTGGTGGTAAACCTGGGTAAGTGCGATTTTGTCAAAGCCACAGTTTTGTACCTGGGGTTCGAGGTGGGGAAGGGTCAGGTGTGCCCTCCACAGACAAATATTAAAGCCATCGATCAGTTTCCCCAGCCTACGACTAAGAAACAAATCATGCGGTTTCTAGGTATGATAGGCTATTATCGTCGCTTCATTAAAGGCTATTCGACTGTACTTGCACCTTTAACCTGACAAGCGCGATATAGACCTAGGTGCTAGGGTAGTTATTTGTGCATTTCTAGCCCTGGATTCTGACAGAATTCGTTATATTTACAATATAAAGCATTATTTGTTTTCGGTATGCTTTTATTTTACATATATGATGTATATATGAACCTTCAAGAGTGCTAAAATAAGTGGGAAAAGCATTTGGGCAGTGAAAAACGAAGATATTGGCCACCCGGTCATAATCTCAGGCGAGAGAGAGCCACAGGCAGCCCTCCCCTCTCGCTGTCTGGGAGTCAACTGAGACGAGCGGGGCGGTGTGTGCCGGTGTCTGGGTGTTGCATAACGATCTTTTATGCAACTCACTTGTGCTACATTATCGCGGGAGAGAAAAATAACCGATAAATGATGATAATAAGAGGATAAATAGGTGATAATTGAGGAGGGGGGGGAGGGGGGAATAAGGTGGGGAAGGAGGGGAGGGGGAGGGGTGAGAAACACATGGATGAGTACTAGAGGGGAATTATCTCACCTAGAGACAAAATCCTTTGTTTTGATAGGCCCTTTTTTTTTTGGAAGGATTTTGTTATGGTCTTGCTTCCGTGAGGCCTATCGCGTTTCCTATAGGAAGCCTTCCGTGAGGCCTATGCGCTTGCCGGGTTAACTGACTTATTATCTAAGGACAAGAAGTTCCGGTGGTCTCCTGAGTGTGCAGAGGCGTTTTCCTTGGTGAAACACCTGTTATGTACCCACCCTATACTCAGGGCCCCGGACTTCAGCAGACCTTTTCAGCTGGCGACTGATGCCAGTGGCGTAGGGGCTGGGGCTGTCTTGTTTCAGACAGATGATGAAGGTATCGAACATCCAGTGAGTTTTTCAGTAACAAAATTCAATAGTGCACAAAGGAATTACTCTGTAATTGAAAAAGAACTCCTGGCGATAGTGCTGGCGCTCAGGCACTTCGATGTATATGTTCCTGCTTTCGGACCAGTCGTAGTGGTTTATACCGATCATCACCCTCTGAAATTCTTGAATCAGTTTCATAACCGGAATATGAGGCTGACCAGGTGGTCACTCATGCTTCAGGAGTATAATCTGGACATACGCCATATTGCCGGTTCTGATAACGTGATAGCGGATTGTCTATCAAGGGTGGATGATGTTGGTTAGACTGCCACAGGATTGAGGGTTGAGTGTGGAGGAAAATAGGCTGTCACTGTAATTCAGCCGGAAAAAAAACAAATTAAAAAAGCAAAAACCTTATAAAAACTCTTTATTTTTTATAACGTGTAGAATTTTGTATAAGATGTTGTAGCAGTATCTAAGTTGAATGTTTTCGCTTATTGTCGCTAAGTTAGTTGAACTTGCTCGGTGGAGCGCAACAGTCTTTATTTTTTTTATATATAGTGCCTTGTGTCGCAACAGTGTGTGGTACTATGAGAAGCTTTCTGTTAGATATGAAGAACTTAGTCAAGGGTCTTATATCTTGGGGGAGGTGTGACGCTTCTGCATAGTAGCCACGTGCGGGCATGCGTGTGCGTCGGCTGCCCAGCCGTTTAGAAACCGGCTGGCGGCAGCCGGCCGGCAAGCTTTTCCTTAGTATAATATCCTACGACAATGTAACTAATGTCTGGGATATTCTTATGTTGTTTCACAGCTTGTAGCTGCCCTTATTATTAACCAACGCATCTTAGTATATTTTATTCTCGATAGTTGATTGTTTCATTATAATATATAAGATGTAAGTCTAGTGAGAGTGGGAGGAGACGAGCGGGAGAGAGAGACCGGCTGGGGGATGTTGCTTCGCGCGGAGAGTCTAGCTTGGGATGAGCCTGATGTTGCCATATGCATTTGTTGGCAACGGTAGGCTTAGTTTCGACTCACGCGGGGGTAGACGATTTTGACCCGGCAACTGTGTTGAGTGTTGCCAAGCCTGGGATGGATTCTGCATGCCTAGGGCGGGGTCCAGACAGATTCAAGACTCAGAGCTCACCTCACTGTCGTACCCTTCGGACCCCCTTGATATCTATCCCTCTCAACCCAACTTAGAAACTTTCTCTCTTACTTTGTATACCTTCCTTCCACTACTTCACCAATCTATTTAATTATCCCATCCCCTTGATAGACCTTATATCTATTATTGTATTAACGAGGAGCTCTCAGATAACTAGATAGGATTTTGGGCCTTATGCAGAGATGTAATTGTTAATGAGACCTAGGAAGCTTTTTTGTTGTCTCATATTTGGTGGTTTCATGTTTGCTAAGGTGTTCTTGTGTCAGGTTAGCAGGGGCTAGACCGGAGGGGAGGCTTTTTGCGATCCTTTAAGTAAAGTCTGCTGGTGCGAGTCCTGTGGACCCGCACGACTTTACTAGGATACCCGTGGGAGTCTGGGGGCATTTTCTTGTCTGTGTCCCTGTGTGTCTAGTGTTGTGTTGTGTGAGGGCCCTTGCCTAGTCCACTCAGCACTGCGCTAGCACGTCTTGCTTTTGTTTTAGGGTCGCCAGGAGAGAGTCAGATACTTGCGATCTGAGTCTCTCAAGAGAGCACCCTTTCAACTAGAGTAATTTGGCGCACAGACTTGGGAACGTCCCTAGGCTAGAGCAGGTGGCTCAGCCCGGGTATCCGAAGCCTATATCCTTCCGGCTAGACCTCTGCCACCTGGCAGATTAACAGCTAGGGGTTTATTATCTCTGTATGCTTGTTATTGTGCAACAGTTTACCGTTTTTGTGAGCATTGTAAGTCGGGGTGTGGCTTAGAGACTCTGTCCGAGCAGGCTTGCCTGACTAAGAGTGAGAAGCACACCTGTATGTGGTTATGTTGCGAGTTGCTGCCTTTATTTAATTATACCTATGCCATTATACACTGTAGGTCCTATCACTAGTATTTATTCCTGCTTATGAGTTGAGAGTTCTCTAAATCCGTAACGTACTTTCTTTGCTAAGCATCAGATCCTACAGTAGCCGCATGCAGTTTAGAACCCCGCATCTTGTCTACCGGTACGATGTTTTGAGGACTGTTTGCTTTCACCTTCTTTCACGCAGTGTGAGTAGTTGTATTAATTAACGTAACGTTGAATATACTTTCTTCTGGTTTGTTATTAAATTGTTTCTGCAATTTAATTCCGTTATCTATCTTTTCCTTGAAGCTTTAAGTCAACTTAATTGTGTGATCTTTTATATAGCCTGCTTGACTATCAGCAGTCTATAGTGCATGCACCCTGTAACAGAGTCATAGGATACCTTGATGTCCAGGCAGGACTCTTGACGGTTTAGGGTGGTTTGTTGCCTGGGTTTATAGATAAGGGTTGGATCTATCGTTTTCCGTTGTTGCTTGTTGCCGCATACTTAGTCCAATAGAAAGAGCCCAGTGTTTATATATCCCAGGACGTAACAGATTGTAGTGGTTCAAGGCATCAATGCTGTGCGGTCTTACCCGCTGGTGAGAGTGGAGCTTGTGGTGGATGATGTGACATGGGAGTTGGATGTGGGGATTGTAGAGAAATTGCCAGTTGAGTGGGTCGACCTCCTTCTCGGTAACGACTTTGCGGTGCCTACTTCCGAGGTCGTTGCCGAGTCGTTGCCGAGAGGGCGGCCGACACGAGTAGGGAGGGGCAAGAGGGACTCGAGAGGTGCTAGATGCAGCAGAAGGCGTGTGCTGTCACCAGCTCTCAGTTCGCTCAGGAGTCACAGCCTAGTACCCAGGTTTCAGACCAGCGGAGGAAGGGTCGGAAGGAGAAAGTCAAGGCTGGTGGTCGGGTTAAGAGTTTGGACCCAGCGACACTCCTTGGTGACTCGGTACTTGCACCACTTTTGAGGTCCGGAGTGGCCCCAGAACCTGTCCCCCCTAGTGACATGGTAGGGCGTGATAGCACTCCGCGACAGAAACGTTCCCAGGTGAAACAGACTAGGCTTGAGCAACCCAGTTTCGGGGATGGCCACAAGCTGCTCCAGGAGCACTTGGACAGGTTGGCACCCTCTGATATATGACGGATGCAACTAGAAGATCCTAGTCTTGAGAGTTGTGGGAACGGGGCTATTGAACTCGATGAGGACGGGGAAGCATGTCATGTGAACCTGTTGAAGGAGTTTGTGAGGCGCCCACCTGAGCAGCCTACTGTCCCTGTGTTGGTCTGCAGCGGCCAAGGTGGACAAGGAGAGGGGGGCAGTGAGGCACAGGTGGAGGAAAGTTGGGATTGTCATGTCTCGGCGGATCAGTGGCAGTGGGCGGGGAACACGAGTCAGGTGGCTGTGGAAGCGCTTGAGCACCTGCCTGAGCAACAGCGTGCAGCGATCCAGCACCTGTTCGGTTTATACCCCACTGTTTTTGCCAAGCACCCAGGCCTCACAACTCATGCGGTGCACGATGTTCCGCTGGCAGGTCACTTGGGTGTGAGTAAAACGTTGGCCTCGTTGTCTAAGTTGTTCAAGGTGGGCGACGAGGCTTTGGCATGGTTGTCAGTTCAGGGTCGACCCATGGCTGCTAAGGGTGGTGGTCAGTATCAGGACATTAAGCAGATTGGTGAGGTTAACTATGGAATAGATGCGCCCGACCGTCGCATAGCCTCCCAATGCTGCCCTATTAAAATGCAACAGCCATACCATAGACCGACTGTATCTGGCCGTGGAGCTGAAGGCGGTGATGCTGCGCAGGCAGGTGTAGCCGCAAAGAATGCGGGGGTGCGCATGTATGGTATCGGCAGGGAAACCCTTAGCACTTATGAACTGTGGGAGTGACTGCACAGGTGGTACAGATTGTCCCTCTCATGACCTGGCTGTTTTAGGGACAGAGGTGGAGAAAGAGGGAGACTATAGTTTAGAGACTGCGTTCCCGGCTGGGTTGGGGGAGGGCAATGAGCATGTTGTTCTTCGAGATAAGTTTCAACCTCTTGTTCCTAAGCGCCAAGAGAAGTTGTTTACTAGGCTGTGGCAGTACGTCCGCATGTTTGTTGATTCTCCGGGCCTGATGTCCGGGGTGGCACCCGACATAGAGCTGGAGACAGTGCAAAGCTCAAATTGGCTCCCTACCGTATAAATCCTGCTCGACAGCCTGTCGTAAAAGCAGAGCTGGACTCCATGTTCGAGAAGTGTCTGAGGGATAAGGGATATCGTGAGTGGTCGTTGCCAGTGATTTTGCAACCTGAGTTGAGTGGCAAGATCCGTGTTTGTGTTGATTGCAAGAGTGTTGGTGCCTCATCACTGACAGACGCCTATACATTACCCAGAGTTGACGACCCCATAGACCGCATCGGGGCTGCCTCGTTTACCACTAAGGTGGAAATAGTGAAAGGTTATTGGGAGGTCCTGTTGCCGGCGAGAGCGAAGAGAAGTGCCAGTCTTGTGATGGACTGGGCACTTTATCAGTGCCAGGTGTTGTTTGGCTGCCGGAACACAGTTTGGATGTGTGGCATGTTAAGGGCACTGATAATGTTCTGGCTGATTGTTTGTCACGGGAGGGTATGTTTTAAGGAGAACCCTCGCCATTCAGTCAGTGTTGGTTTGAGAGTGGAGAAAAATTAGGCTTGCCCCTGTAGTGCAAAGCCGCCAAAAACAATATATTAAAATAATACAAAAACCTCACATAAAAACTCTTTCTTTTGATAGTATATAAGTGCAGTATGTTACAGCAAGAATCTAAGACATTCTGAGTTTTTATTCTTAGTAGGCTAGGCTTGGTGAAGCTTACTCGTTGAGCGTAACATTGTTAAGTGATACTATTATTTTGGGGAAGTGTTGTGAAGATTTGTTTTTATATAATGAAGTGTTTTTACGTTTGTGAGTGTGCCCTGTTTTTCACAACTTGGGGAGTAGCAGGGTGATGCGGGGTTTGTGGGCATTCTGTCTGGTCAGATGTGGCGTTTACCTGAGGTTAAAACGTCCCACATCTTGGGCGGGATGTTACGCTTTTAGTAATAGGTGATCACTTTTACCTACAGCTACAGGACATAGATAGTTTATATCACTAATTTCGTGAGGATCTTTTGTCAAAATCAGATCGAGTTTAGAAGGTTCGTGATTACCCCTCATTCTTGTATTTTCCTTCACATGTTGTGCAAGTACATTTTCCGTAACCAACTCCACTAGCCGACTTCCCCAAGATCTCTGATTTGGCCCTGCATCTCCCGATTCCCAATCAACCTCACTACAGTTGAAATCTCCTACCAAGATCAATCGATTCTTCCTTAAAAGCAATCTTCTCAACGACTGAATCATATCCTCTACCATCTCCTCAAACTCCAACTCCCTCCATGCTCTGGTCTTTGGTGGCATGTAAGCTACTGCTATGTCTAGCTTTTTTCCTTCTATATCATTAAGTTCAACTGCCATTATTTCTGCCTTGTCATTATTTAACTCCACGTGCTTTGCTGTCATAGGGTTCTTAACTAATACTGCCACTCCACCTCCCCTTTTACCCTTTCTATCATTTCTCCATATATTATATCCTTCACTAAACACTATGTTGCTGTCAATGTCCTGGTTCAGCTTTGTCTCTGTCAAACAGACTATCTGTGGTTGATCATTTCTTAATATATTATCTAACTCTACCTTTTTACTGTTTATTCCATCTATATTAGTGTAGTAGCACAGTATATTTGAATTCACCTCCTTGTTTCTCTTCCCTCTCTGCCTCCTACCAGGTTCACCTCCTCCTCCTCCATCCCTTCCCTGACCCAGTTCCACCTCCCCCACAAATTCTATTCTCCTCCCCCCTCTCTCTCCCTCTGTTCCACCCTCTCCACCACATCCTGGCTCTCTCTCCGGTCCCCTGCTCCCTGCATTATCTCTCGCTCCGTCTCCTTGCTTTGACTTCGTACTTGTCTCTCTGTCTCTTTCCCTATCACTCCTCTTACTTTCGGTTCTTGGTGGCTACTGATGTACCACTTCCTTACTTGCCCTTCCCTTATTCTCCAAAAAAAAAATCTTCTTTTGCTCTTCAGACAACTTTCCATTCTCTTCATCAGCCTTACCTTGGAGTTCCCTTAACTGTTCTCGTTCTTCTACACTTAGGTCCTTTTTTACCCTTATATGATTCAGCTCTGTCGAATTTAATTTCCAGCTCACATTGGCTACTGCTTCTGCTGTTGATCTAAACTTTAGTTCCACTCTTAGTGGTCTCATCTCGCCCTTCTTATATATTCCTAACCTTCTCACCTCCTCCAGTTCTTTTACCCATCCATAACCCTCGTCTAAGTAATCCAGTATCCCCTTGACTTTCACAACATCCCTTTCCTTTCTTACCTTCGTATCTGCCAGGTGCTCTTCCACATCTCCAAAGATTACTACACACTTACCTCTATCTATTGTCTCTCTCACTACCTTCTCTTTCTTCTTTAACCCTTATTTAGCGGCGAGCAACATAAGTCGAGTTAAATAAAGCTGGACTATGTGGCGGCGCTCGACATAACTCGAGTGGCAATTTCAGCACGTAATGTGGCTGAGAGAGAGAGACAAGTGGTGGCAGGAGACTAGCGAGCGTATGACTGCTCCAGACCACCGCGGCGAACCTACTGACACAAATCTCAGCTCCCTCCTCCCTCTCTCACTCGCTACATACTCAATTATGTACTGAAAGTACCGAATTACCTGCTTTTTGCACTCGCGTTGCACGGTTATTGCAAGAAAACTATCCATCATACAAGGATCGTTATGGTGTCATTCGAAAGCTCTGTTTATGCCCTTTCGGGATAGGTACTTGTTTTACGTTCTGGGTCTTATTTAGGCATGAAAATGATCACGTAAACAGCCCTATTTTGGCTAAAAACACCCCGCTGTGCGGTACACATAAATAAACCGCATAGGCCGCTCGTAAGGTGTTAAAACTTGCACTACATTTTTTTCAAACTCTTTCTTTTCCTTTTCTCTCTCTTCCTTCTGCTCCTTCACAATTTCTTCAAGGGCTACCATCGTGGCACTCTCTACCCTTGTCCACTCATTTTTTACCTCACTAATTCCTTTTACTTCCTCACTCAGGTGGCCCTCATATTCCTTAAGCTGAGCCTTGAGTGCCACATTTTCCGACGCTAACTCGTCTACTCTGGCCATCACTGCCTCTAGGCTGTCACTTACTGGCCTAGGCCTATCCACCCCGCTAGTAACGCCACACATATCGGACAAAACTTCTACTTTAGCCCCTAACTCCTTCCTCCAATTTTCCATCACTCCCCTCCATCTCACAAGACCCATTAATTGTTTTTTCATACTTGCCAACTGATCATCCTTGTCCTCGGTGATAAAGCCTTCAAATTCATAATCCTCCTCATCCCCAGCTAGGCTTTCACGCCTTCCCGCCATCGCGAGGTGGTCGTCTGCCAGCCTAAAAACAACAATCGCCCCACTATCCCATCTCACTCCAGGAACTGTTTTACTTAATCCATATTTTCAATTACTTGGAATATCCAATTAAATCTGAATTGCTCATAAAACACCTAATTACTTATTGAAATGCACATATAAATTTCCGGGACAACACTTAGACATTCCTATCAACTTCACACAAGGTAACTCATTATCGGAGAGCAGCTGCGAGGTGTTGACAGCTCGGAGGTCGGCGGCATTGAGCGCTTGGTCCTGCATGTCCCTCGCATTCTGTCTCATATCTAACCCCCTTTACTACTGTTTCTCTCTCTGAACTTCTTCTTTTCCATACTTCTTATCTATATTCAATTACCCATCCCTTCTGGTTCTCGCATACGACTTCCATAGTCGGCCAGTCGTATTACCAGCGCCTGTTCTCACATATATGTTTTGCACTAGCTTTAGAGGTTATTAGAATCATAGTCACAGGGATTCATATTGTTGGGTGCTTCTAATTATTTGGTTGTTCTTTATTGCTATTTAATGCTAGAACAGTGGAGGGTATCTTTGGTCGTTGTCTGAGTTATGTATATGGCAAGTCAGAGCCTGTACGACTTCGACGGAGCTAGGTAGCTTGTAGTACACCCTTGTGCATATTTTCCTTTGCGAGCTTAGCAGTATACAAGCGAAGGGCTTTTGCCTACTCTTGCTTGTATGCTTGCTAACTCATTTTGTTAACCTTTGAGGAGCGCCAGGGTTAGACCAGATACTTGAGATCTGGAATTACCAAGAGAGCCTCCTAGTCACTTAACGTAAGATAAGGGAAATCTGTTCAGGGGAGACAGTAGGCTGCGAGCATGCTTGAGCTCTGCCTAGGCTCCCTGTACCTTTATGCCGCTCCTAGACTTTATTAGTAAGAAAGACAGCATTTTGTTTATTAACTTTAACTGCGTATGCTTTAGCAATTATTCACGTATTGTTTTAGCCTAGGTTGATGCATAGTGCACAACCCAGTATGGCTGTTACTTTGGCTAAGGAAGTACTGTTTTTGAGTTACTGTTGTTAGTGCTGTCACAGAGTTGTTGCACTCTCTTGTTTCCATATATATATGTATCCTACTTTTTGGTGTACTTAACACCTTACGAGCGGCCTATGCGGTTTATTTATATGTACCGCCCAGCGGGGTGTTTTTAGCCAAAATAGGGCTGTTTACGTGATCATTTTCATGCCTAAATAAGACCCAGAACGTAAAACAAGTACCTATCCCTGAAAGGGCATAAACAGAGCTTTCGAATGACACCATAACGATCCTTTTATGATGGCTAGTTTTCTTGCAATAACCGTGCAACGCGAGTGCAAAAAGCATGTAATTCGGTACTTTCCCCATATAATTCAGTATGTAGCGAGTGAGAGAGGGAGGAGGGAGCTGAGATTCGTGTCAGTAGGTTCGCCGCGGTGGTCTGGAGCAGTCATACGCTCGCTAGTCTCCTGCCACCACTTGTCTCTCTCTCAGCAACATTACGTGCTGAAATTGCCACTCGACCTATGTCGAGCGCCGCCACATAGTCCAGCTTTATTTAACTCGACTTATGTGGTGAGCCGCTAATTAAGGGTTAAGATACACGCTTTGGTGTACTGCCCCCCTGCATTATTCCTGTTCTATATTCGACGAGCATCTTAGAGCATCAGACGTTTTTCAGAAGATCCTTTGTAGAAGTACACTTAACCCAGTGAATTGATACCCCGTTATCCAGTAGATTAACTCTGGAGGGTTTAAGTGTTTTGTTCACCAGCTTAATAGTTCGAGGGTTTGGAATTAGCGTACTATTGTTGCAGATCTAGCCTATCTTCTAGTCCAATATTAAGTGCCCTTGTTTATTTCGTTGTGCCAGTCGTAACAAGACTAAGGTGAACATGGTGGCTGTCCTGGTTTGATGTCGGCTCAGGTTCATCAGAAGCATCTTCTGCAGTGGCTACTGCAGGTGTTGGATTGTTGGCAGATTACATTGGGGCGGTGGTGGATGCTTGAGTTGAAACAATTGGAGTTAGTGATACTCCAACGTTTAGTGTTACAAACTGTTGGAGTGATTCCAGCTTCCTGATGAGGGCGTTGATCTTGTTGTGGGCTTCATCCAATTTCGCTGTCAAATCCTCTCGTTGCTGGCAGAGTCGTCAGACTTGTGGATCGGCAGGAGCAAACATGGAAGCACCAAACCTACCGGCGCAGTTCGTACAGGCACGAGGCATGGTGACAATCACTTTCTTCAGATCACTTCACTCACTTAAAAACACTTAACTCACTATAAAACACTTAACTCACTTTAAAAACACTTATCTCACTTTAAAAACACTTATCTCACTTTAAAAATACTTCACTCACTTCAGGTCGCTTCACTTACTTAAATAGGCCTAACCGAAAACAAATATTTTGAAATACGCACAAATAGGTTATCAGCGGTGATAGCCTAACCGAAAATTAAAACAAAACAAAATTAAATTTAAATACGCAGTGATAGCCGAACCGAAAACATTTTTTTTAAACAGAAGTAGGCCACCAGGGGTGATAGCCTATCCTAACCGAAAACAAAAATAACCGAAAAAAACAAATTATGAAATACCGGTACACAGAAATAGGCCACCAGCGGTGATAGCCTAACTGAAAATTTAAAATTGAAGTACGCAGAAATAGGCCACCAGGGATGATAGCCTAGACTAACCGAAATCAAAAATAACGGAAAACACAAATTATGAAATACCGGTACGCAGAAATAGGCCATCAGCGGTGATAGCCTAACTGAAAATTAAAAAATTGAAGTACGCAGAAATAGGACACCAGGGATGATAGCCTAGATTAAACCGAAAACAAAATTACTGAAAACAAAAATTATGAAATACCGGTACGCAGAAATAGGCCACAAGCGGTGATAGCCTACCTGAAAATTAAAAATTGAAGTACGCATAAGTAGGCCACCAGGGATGATAGCCTAGACTAACCGAAATCAAAAAATTATGAAATACAAAGAAATAGATTACCAGGGTGATAACCTACCTAAAAAAGCAAAACAAATCTTATATATATAATAGAATATGTAACTAAATATACAATTCACCAAATAGAGATTATATAAGAATAAAGTGTAACTGCACACAAGGGGTTAATATACTGTACAAACAGATGGCGCTGTGTCACTGTAGGCTAGTCAAGCAGGATTATATTTAGATAAACAAAGTTATTAGTCAAAGGTTACTACAAGATCATGCCAGCAACAACTAAAATTACAGATATATATAGCTACAGTAGGATACTGAATACGATAACTACTAGAGTTAATAAGAAATACAAATATAGGTCGATTTGAGGTACTCGTCGTCTGCTACAAGCTAGGATAACAAATGTAAACAACAATGTTTATCAGTCAGAAAAGCAATAAAATAACGTGCACGGACACTACAACACTATGTGGAGGATAAACAAGCACTTAACTACTGTTCATGCAATGAATAAAGGGAATAGGGTTATGAAACACTCAAATTATGAACGAGTTTTCTCAGTGGCGATGTGGAGCTGTTGACGGTGGGAGATCCGGCATCAGGATATGAAACATAAAGGCACACATGATGCTCGGGTGGTGTAAATAACCGTCACTCGAAAACTGGACGCATCGTACAATCATCTGCCATGGTGCCGCGCTCAGCTGTGGCTGGCCGGGCGGGAACTTTGAAGGCCTCCTGGCCACAGCTGATGTCTGAGGCTGCCCCCCCCCCCCCATACGACCCCCAAATGCCCGAGGTGAATGTTTTTTTTTCTTCATTTCTCACCTATTTCATCCATTTAAGAAAAAATAAATAAAATTTGGCCAAATCGGCTGGTCTCTCGATGTACTTTTATTTATAATTAGCTGGTGCTCAATGGGTTAACATTGCACGAACATTCATGTATGTATTTTTTTATTGAATAGTATTTATGTCATTCCATATTCATATATTTTTGTTCTTAATTACTTCTTTCGTCGATGCTATCTTATGCTTGTATGATTTTCATTTGGTTTTCTGTTACTGCCTGTGTCGCTCTCTTATGTGTGTTTGAGATTATATTCATATATTTTTGTCTGTTTATTTGTCTTTTTATTGTGTCGCTCACTCAGTCAATCATTTAAACAAACAATGTGTGTGTTTATTCTAGCGCACCCCCCCCCCCCCCCCATCTCTCTCTCTCTCTCCCCCTCTCTCTCCCCCTCTCTCTCTCTCAACTTTTGATGTTGTAGCTGGACAATACATTTTATGAGATTAATTTTTATAATGCAGTCAAGTGGATGACGTGTGTTGGTGTTCACAATTTCCCTTTTATTGTTGTTATATTGACGCAGGCTTGTTTATGTTTGGATACATTCTCTATAATCGATGGATTATGTTTGCAGGTGCAGTAAAATTGACTAAAACTATTTATGTCTACTTCTTTAAAAAATAACATAACATAACGCAAAGGTAAATAACATCAGCCTAGGTTTCATAACCTCCCAGCCAATACAAAAACTATATATACAGTACAGATATTTGATTTGAATAGAAAAGTCTTTATATATTTGTTTCTATTTTCAAGTTGGGGCCACTGTATTTTGATTAATTTATCAATGAAAAATACTGTTTCATAATAATGCTATGGCATTACGTTATTCTTCCTGTAATTTCAGCTTTTAAGGTTTTTGTGTTCTTAGGTGTTGGGGTCCATGTAAAAATGGTCCACGGGGATCTGTCAGGAACCACAATGGGATAAAGAAGTAATGAAGATTGAGAACCACAGGTTTAAATCTTTTTATCCCAGAGTGCTGATGTTTCAGATCAGTTGACTCAGACACCTGCACATGGATGCTCTCGGACATTATGATAGGCGGGTGTTTTATGGGAAGGATGAAGATAGACTTATTCTTGCTTAGCTGGTCTTATGTGTTTACTAAATCTTCAATGAAATGTACTGATGAAGCATTAATATTAGTTATGAAATTATAACTTATGTTATTAAGTGTATATTTCCCTCAGAAACAAAATCTTAAGTTATTCCTTGTTGTGAAGAGGAATCCAGTAGAATAGACACTTTCGTACCTTTCTAAGAACATTTTAACTATCAGTGGTTATTAAACCATCCATCCATTTGTTTTCACCTCTGACACGAAGTTGGACAGAGTTTTCAGTATTGCTTCCGTTTTTCTGTTTGTTTCTTTGTTCGTTTGATTGTTTGTCTGTATAGAAGATATCTCAAAAGTAGTTTTACTGATGCTCAAGAAAATTGGTGGGCAGATAGGATATGTACCAAGGAAGAAGTAGTGTGATTTAGTAAGTGATCGGTAGAATGCATACCTCCGCCAGCGTAGGAACCACTAAGTTATATATCGATGTTCACGAAAATTGGTGGGCAGACGTGGAAATTCGCCAAGGAAGAAGTAATTCCATTTAAACAAGGAGGTGATCGGTAGAGCGCATACCTCCGCCAGCGTAGGTGGAGGTGCTCCTCTAGTTTGTTTTGAGTTTCGCCTGTAAGCAAGTTTAATTCAGATTACTTACTCGATGAGTTATTACTACTGTTCCACCTGGTCGGTCCTCGCACAATGACTGCTCTGAGAGAGAGAGAGAGAGAGAGAGAGAGAGAGAGAGAGAGAGAGAGAGAGAGAGAGAGAGAGAGAGAGAAAACAAAAAAAATAAATACTAGTAAAAACAAATATCATAACATATGTGTCATGCAGATGCAGCTCGTAAGTCTATCAACATTAATATTAAAATCCATCATATGCTGCTGGCTTTCATTGTTGATTTGTAAATTAATTAGTTGTCATTAATTTGCAAATCAACAACAGCGTACTGAATCCAGCCTGCACCAGATCGATTTAAATATTTATGTTGATGGATTAACGAGCTACATCTGCATGGTATAGTTGTGTTGATAGTTCTGTTTTTATTGATATTTAGTTTTTTTTCTCTCTCTCTCTCTCTCTCTCTCTCTCTCTCTCCTCTCTCTCTCTCTCTCTCTCTCTCAGACTTGTATTTAACTTGTGGATATCGTATTATATTGGTAGTGTATATATTACAGTATATGTTGGTATGACAGTTAACCCTTTCACACGGGTTAATATGTTTGTTACTGTAGCTACAACAATACTTATGGTATAGGACAGCTTATAGTATCTTTTAGTAGAGATGTCTTAGTGAAAGTTGTATTATTTTTTACCCCAGCTTAATATCATCACCTAATGCTATCCAAAATAAGCTTATTAGGCTTTAAATCTGAAATAATTGTATATCATTTGTAATCTAAATTATTACTAAAAACATAATACCAACAAAATAAGAAGGATGGAGTTAAGAATTATATGAGCGAAACAGGTGCTGGATGGGAGGAGGAGAGTCGACTGACTGGGGACCAGAGGTGCATGGGGGGCGTGTCGCTCGTAGTCACCCCTTCAGGGACCACGACATCCGGCAATAGATAGATACATTGCATGTATGTACGTATCAGCTCAGGCCCAATCCCCACTTTTCCTATTGTTGTTTTTTGTATGTATTTATTTATTTATTTATTTATTTATTTATATATATTTTTATTTTTTTTGGGGGGCGCTGACTCAAAACGGAGCCACAAATAGGGACAACACAGCAGAACACAATTAACACACAAAAACAAAATACAAACTCACACTCATCTAGGTCATCCAGGAGAAGACCCAGAGACCAGGGTAACCAAGGTCCCTCCAGCACTCCCCCGGCCCCCGACCACCAGGAGAGGGTTCGATCTCGGCAGGCAAACATGCAGCAGAGCTATACCACAAGCCCGTCCACCACACTTCCAGGTGCACCCTTCATATAAACCGTCCCCCTGGGACAGGCGCCTGATCGCCTACTATCTAGGCCAACTTGGCCACGACCCCTTCCCCCAAATAGATAGATAATAATAATAAAACAAAAGTTGCCCCTTCCCTCAAAAAAATATAATTAAGAATATTAACAGGTTACATAGAATGATAATTATATAGTACACGTTAAAGCAAACCCTCCCTCTGTATCCCAGCTTAAACTCTTCATTAACTGGGATTACCATCGCTACCTTATTTATTAATGTTGTTTACCAAGCTAACATTGGATAGGTCTCATTGCTGCAAGAGTGTTGCTTGCGTAAGTCAATAAAATCAGGGAGATATACATAAATTTACGTAAATACCCTGAACTCACAAATTCCATTTAATACATCTAAGGTGATGTTTCTAGTGTAGATATAGATATATATATATATATATATGTATATTTATACAGCCGGCGGCAAAAGTCCTGTCGCCTCTCCTGCCTCACCGTGGACCCACGATATTCATAGACTCTAGAATGTTAGGTGTACAAAACGTGCATATTTCTACCACCAGATGGCTCACTGTGAGGTGTGTGGTTGTGAGGGTTGGACGGTGGTGGGGGAGAGGATGGGTTAGGACTGTTGGGGGATCTTGGGGGACCGAGGAAAGAGTGGAATCTTTTGTAGTTTGATCTTTAATTATCAAATATATTGTAGTATTTAATTTTAAATCTGTTAGACTACTACTACTGCTGGGGATAATTCGACAGTCATTTAGAAGTTTGTATATTTTATTTAACAGACTTCCTAACTACTCTAATAATAGGTTCTTAGCTCGGGCCGAGATGAGTTCAAGACACAAATTGAATATTACGTCGATTCATGCTAGGTCGCACTTTGGAACCCTAAGGTTACCACCTTACTGAATGCCCGCTATTCAGGTATTGACTCAAGTCGGCTTCGATTCTCCTACCCGTTATTAGTGATTAATCCTAAATAACAAAATCAAAACCCTGCTGTGTCTTTTATTGGGACCAGGAACCTAATGAACAATTTGCTCTTTGCCTAACTAAAACAAAAGCAATATTCTTTCCTCTACTCTTTAGGTTTTCCCACGTTTACTGAGCCTTCTGTATCCTTTCTCAATACCAAGGCTATAACACATAATTATAATCTATCTGCTCAATACATAGAATCTATTTATTCCTTTGACACAACCGTTGTTACTACACAAGTACCTTCATCATGACATAAAGTCGCTACAAATTACCGAATGAGATTACAAAGTCTTTCTCACATATAATATGGGTTCCGCCACCCAGTTACCTCACTATCTAGGTTTACAATCTTTACCTCAACAACACTATTGGGTTCCGTCACCAGTTACTTCACAATATAGATTTACAAGATTTATCTCAATGACACTATTGGGTTCTGTCACCCAGTTACTTCACAATATACAGTAGATGTACAAGATTTGTCTCACTGACACTATTGGGTCTCGTCACCCGGTTATTTCACAATATAGATTTACAATCGTGATCTCAATTACCCTTTTCGGATTTATCCTCCAGTAACCCTGTTACAAACACGCTAGGTTACCTTTCACCTTAATCAATTATCGTTCCAACACAAGATGAACCGTGCCTCAGACGCATACCCGGAATAACTCTTGTAGACTTAATAATAACATACTTCACATTGGACTAGTGTCCTTCTTTACAATTTCCTTATTTTACAACTTAATGCATGATTCACATGGACTAGTGTCCTTTCCTAGCTATAGCTAATCTATCAGGCAATTAAGAACTGTTTCCCTCTTTAACTTACTGGTTGCCTCATTTATTAACAAAGGTTTTCTTCCCTCCCCTCTTTACTTATACTCTTTTAATCTTTAATCTCTCCTATCAGATCCTAGATAATAACTCTTTCGGCATGGCGCCGTTGCTAACAAATATAACTACTTAACAACACATCATCACCTTCATATATACATGTGAGTTTAAATTATTTTTTCCTTTAGTCTTGTCCTAGAAGGGACACATCAATTTTTATAGAAACCACCAGGTTAGTCCACCACATCTCTCTTTTTTTCCTTATCATATGCGGGCCCAATATGGGTCCTTAAACAAATATATTCTGGTATACTGGATCAGGTGTGTGTGTATCTGGAACTGTGCTTTACCACCTCAGAGCTGGCCAGTAGCTCTTCTGGAAGTCCTCACTTCCATCCACCTTCTGTCGTCCCTCTTGAAGTGCTTGACTGTATGTGTGCAGACTAGCAACTTGACGACAGGCGGCAGGATACTGATGGTGCATCCTCCGAGTGGGCGAAAGTGAGGAGAGGTCAGGGGTGGTCTGTGTTGTGAGCTTCGGTGAGGGCAATGTAACTGGAAAAGTGGGTTCCTGGTTTTCCTTTGTGCCCGGGCGAGAGAGAGAGCACATAAGTTGCAGTGTGGGGACCCGGTGGGCTCTGAGGGGTAAGTGACCCCTGGAGTCCGTGCGCAGCAGCCTTTATAATCAGGTCTCCCGCTCTCCCGCGCTGTGATTGGCTGACTGGCACGCGCCGAGACACACTCGCCTCTGGATTCTGGCTTGCTGCACCTCCTCTTTCTTCTCTTCAAAATAAGTCCCAGGAAGCTGATTATAACCCTCTTTTGGCGGCTTACGGGAGTACAGGGCTGGCACCGAGGTATTACGTGTGGGATAATCAGAAGGAACTCTTCGGGCAGAGAAAGAGAGTGAATTTTGAGGTGGAGTGAGAAGTCCAGCTTCGCGCTCCGATAATGGAGGCCGCTGATTGGCTGGTGGGCTGGGCGTGGCACGTTGTAGCCGTGAGCTGTCAAAAATCAGCTGGCTGTGCAGGTAAGTAAAAGGGAGCGCCGTGATTGGCGGAGGGTGTATCTTCTTTATCAACCCCTACTAACTTTAGGCGAGCTCCTGATCGCCGCAATACTGTTCCCTTAAAGTTTATGCCCTCAGGCTGCCACTCCACCAGTCCACTATGCTCGCAGAGGCATTTGTGTAACTGGAGTGCAGGCTTCTGATATCCCACAATAGTTTTGGCTATTAAAACTTCCCCGGGATGGCTGAGAAACTGTTTTGAGAGCTCGAGTGGTATTAATTCTTTTTCCCCTGCCCGTCGACTATGGCTACCAGTCGACGGAGTCGGTACTGAGGGTCAGAGGGGAGAGGCATGGGGCCTGGCAACTAACAGGCACGTTCCCCGGGGGTCCTATTTATAGCCTCGTCCGCGGAGCTGATTGGTGGGCATCTAATCCTACCACTACGAGTGAGAGTTTCGGTGGGGCCCGTAAACTTGGTTCCTCTGCGGGAGTCTTCTCCAGAACGTTAAGCAAAGGAGTTCCTTTGGATTCTTTCACTTTAGCTGTAGGAGAACCGTTTATCCGGTTGCCGTCAAAAGATATGCCTCGCGATTCTATCTTGTCTCGAGGACACTCTTCCTCACTACTTAAAGTCCCGTTTAAATCTCTCGGGGAAACTGAAACTTCGCTGTCTGGGACCGTAGAATTTTCCTCCTCAGTAAGCACTCGTACAAATCGTCTTCATCACTAGATACGAATTCTCTTCGCTTCCTAGGTATCCTTCTGACCTCAACCTCAAGGAAGAAACCCTCTCGATTTTTTGGACTAAGTGACCACTGGAGAATTCTTCTAGGTAGTCCCGAGTCGGAGTAGGACTTTTCTAACGTTGGGGTCAGAGCTGAAGAAGTAGGTCACAGCCCCCCCCCCCCCCCCCACCACCCCCTCCCCCGGGGTCCGTTGACCCTGGATTCCGTTTTCCCCCTCTTTCGCTTCCCCTCCACGCTACTCCACTCTGCGTCGTGTCTGGGAGAAGATTGAAGTATCATATCGTCCTTGGTGTGACGAATATGAGTAACTGAACACGACATCTCCCTAATGTAAGTATAACACTTTGATTTTTTTTGTTTTTTTTTTTTTTTTTTTTCCTATATTCCAAACTTACTTCCTCTCGGGCCATTAGGCTGGAGAGCCTTAAACATTCACCGCTTTGACAATGACAGTCGAAGCCCGTGAGGTCTTGTTCCAGTCTAGGGAGTGAGACTTGTGAAGCACGTAGAGTACAACGAGCAAACCTGCCATCTTGCTTCACATGAGGCAACGGTGGCCTCCACAGTCATGGCCCGAAACGACCCCATCTCTTGAAGCCATCTCGTTCCCTGTGCTTCACTGTCTCACCCCCTACACTCGGACTCTCACACTTTACACACACACAACGCCCACCTGTTGAGCAAGAATAACCTCACCAGGCATTGCACCCCCTATAGCATAATTTTTGAATATGGGAATATTCATACACTTGCTATCTTAATCAGGGCAACAATGAGGGGATTTTTTATTGACGTTTACGTTGTGAGGCTTGTGCGCTAAATGACACTGATACTAGGGGACAGACACAAATTCCATAGCAACAAAATGATAGGGCCCGTTTGTCCTCGAAAACCATGAAAGGACCCTCGTATGTCTCCTCCAGTTTACTCAGCTCGGGTGGGGTCATGTTCCTCTTGACACAAAATATTACTCCCCCCGGTAATAACGGATTAATTTTAGAGAAACTTTCTTAGGTTTGTTGGTGAACAATATGGGATCATTGCAACTTGCTATCCGTGTCACTCCCCCCTTAGTTCCTTCCAGTATTTTCCGGGTTGGGAAAAACTGTGTATAGGAAACGGGGTTATGGCAAATAATCGTTTCTTGAGGTAATTTCGGTATGTTTTGCCAAAGATAATTCTTCATAGGGAGGAGAATACCCCGTAGTCCTACAGAACCGTCCCGGTACTCATTCCCCAGACAAGTTCAGGTAAAAAGCTCCGGCCAAAACCGGGAACGATTTTCTCCCCTTGGAGGCTCAATGACCTATCCCGGATGCAGTTGGCTAACACATATGATTCCTTTCACCAGACAGCTTTCATTTCCCTGAGGGGCAATACGGGGGAGGTGTGCTGTATCTGGTACCCCAACGGTTTCTACAAAGCGTTGCCATGATCTCATTAATAAATTCCTTTCCCCTGTCACTCAGAATACCTCCAGGGGTGCCATAACACAAAAATTATCTTTCCCAGGATAACCTTGGCCACCGTTTCATCTTTCTTGTCCGGGATAGCGCAGCAAGCAACCGCTGTATTTTAGAGACGCACATTTCGACACAGGTCAAGATGTACCTTTTGTTTTGTCCTGTCTGGGCAGAGGTCCCCCTATAATATCCACCGATAATTTGGCTTCGGGGTGTACCAGCGGTAATATGTCCGGGTAACTGTCTAGGGCCCCGTTCCATCTTTGTCCCTCTGGCATCCCAAACAATTTTGAACGACTTCTTTAAAAAACATCTGGTCGGCCCTCTTGGTCCAGTACCTTTCATTGAATTGTTTGGAGAACCCTAGACTGTGCCCAATGCCCGCCGCTCTTGCCCTTTTGTCCGTGGAGGATTTGGATCTTGTGTTTGGCCTCTGAATAATCAAGTTTTACTCTACCGATCTTGAGAAATCCTCCAGGCTCCCTCCAAAAACTTTACTTTATTTACTTTGTCTATGGTCCATTTTTTTTCCCCTTGGGGTTCTCCGTGGGGTTTGAACGGGTGGCTACCGGTAGTCGAGACAAGCAATCGGTATTAGTGTGTACTTTTATCGGGTCTATGTCTAACTTCAATACTAGTACTCTTCCCAAAACATCCCCTTCCACCCGACAAATAGTCCTTCGTCCCCCGTGTGTCATTTTTGGGAGCCATTTGTAAGCTATGGTGGTCCGTAATACCTTAAAGTGGACCCCGGCTAGATACGGACGGAAATATTGTACAGCCCACACTAGAGCTAGACATTCCTTTTTCGGAACAGCTATAATATCTTTTCGCCCTTATTCAGTGTTCGGCTATCACAGGCCACTATGCTTTCCTTCTTCTGTCCACTTTCTGGGCCAGAAACGGCTCCGAGCCCTTCATCACAAAGCATCGGTGTATAGTTGAAATGGCTTGGTGAAATCCGTAAGATGACAAACGTACGGGGTTCGA